>BSBM01002138.1:0-336598 GCA_027924585.1 Larix kaempferi | reverse complement strand
ATTGTTTCAACAATGAACTTTTTATATGCACATATAGAGGGATCTTTAGCATCCACATCATTGGATATTCTTGTTAAGATGTCTTGATAGCAATATTGCATGATGTGACACGACTAGCTGGCAATCAACATTGTTATTTTCGTTGTCACCTTCGCATCTAATGCTTGATGAATGCCACAATGCAACAACATAAACCTTGATGAACGTCAAATTTCACATCTTGGGCATCGTCGCAATTTGACATAACCCTTGATGAACGCCACAATGTAACATAAGCCTTGATAAGCATCACAATGCGACACAAACCTTAATGAACGTCAAATTTCACATTGTGAATATGTCGCATATTGGGTTGTGTCGTCATATGTGTCACATATTGAGCATTGTCGCAATGCGACATAACCCTTGATGAATGCCACAATACAAGGTAACCCTTGATAAACATCACAATGCGACATAAACCTTGATGAACGTCAAATTTCACATTGTGAATATGTCGCATCTAACCCTTAATGAATGTCACAATGCAACATAACCCTTAATGAATATGTCGCATCTAACCCTTAATGAATATGTCGCATCAAATTTCACATTGTGAATATGTCGCATCTAACCCTTAATGAATGCCACAATGCAAGATTTGTTAAAAAAAAATTAGCTTTTAATATAATATTTATATTTAATTTAAATAAATAATAGACAACTCGAAATTAAAGTTAATATATTGTTCGTTAAAAAAATGCTTTGACAATTTTAATTTAGTGTGTATTTGATTAACTAAACCATATAAATTTAAATTTGATAAACTTGCATATTGTTTATGAAAATTTAGAGGCTTTGGTACATTAAAGAATCCCATTTCCATAGAAATGGAAATACAATATCTTTTAACACTTTATTATGAGATTATGCTTGACATTTTTTTTCAAGTTATTATATATATATAAATAATTCAATATATTACTTTATATAATATATATATCAAAGATTTTCAATTTAAATTACTTTATCTATATATATATATATCAAAAGTTTTCAATTTATTACTTTATATATATATATATATAATATTAACATATATTTTTGTAAAAAAAAAGTAATAAATTGAAAACGTTTGATATATATATATATATATATATATATATATATATATATATATATATATATATGGTTTTTAATTTATTATTTTATATATATATCAAAAAGTAGAAATGTTAACATATGTTTTTGTTTTACTTTATTATATATATTAAAGGTTTGAAATGTTCTTACATAAATATAAAGTAATAAATTGAAAACCTTATATATATATATATATATCAAAAAGTAGAAATGGTAACATATGTTTTTGTTTTACTTTAGTATATATATTAAAGGTTTGAAATGTTCTTACATAAACATAAAGTAATAAATTGAAAACCTTTTATATATATATATATATATATATATATATATATATAAAAAAAATAAGGTTTTGAAAACCTTATATATATATATAAAATAAGGTTTTCAAAACTTTTATATATATATATATATATCAATCAAAGGTTGAAATGTTAACATATGTCTTTGTTTTACTTGTTTATCAGATAGTTCCCATTTATTCTATTCATAAATTATTTGTAAAATAAAAATGCCATCAAACCTTAACCAAAATCGTCTAATTTTTAAACATCTTCAATAAATAATGATAAGATAAGACATTGACAAAAATCCCATAGCCATTTATTGGAATTTTAGTGTTAGGAAGTTCCACAGAAGTTTCGTGGAAGATTTAGGGGAGGTGGGAGAGCAGCAGACGACTGGTAGTGAAGAAAAGGCAGACTGAAAGTCCCATTAACATAAAAAACGAATGCAGCTCTCTGTGCAAACCACCTCCAGTTCTCAACCAGACCATTGCGGAGTTCTCGTCGTGGTCTGCCTCTCCTAAGATCGCTATACTGATTAAAGAATATGTGGAGGATTACACCTATGACGGCTGTGGAGACAACCCCCGAGAGAACGAGCATACTCCCCCGGATCTCAGACCCAATCGGCCCCTGAAGAGAAAACACTGCCATGAGAATTGTTCCATGGCTGTTGACGTACACATTTAAGATGTACATGATCCGGCCGGACAGATCGTTGCCAGCTGGTTCTTGAGCACGAATAATATTAGCAGGTTCTTGAGCACGAATAATATTAGCATTAATTTGCAGGAGATCAGGACCACAATAACGATATGATCTCTCAAGTAAACAATGTTGGCGTTGTTTCGTCGATACGCCATGAGAAATCTGAGTACCCCAAAGTCAGCATACAATTAGTAGTAGCAGTAGTACAGTCTATTCACACACATTAAGCTGCAAGCAGCATCTCGATTAGCTTATTTCCCATAACAGAAAACCTTTGAAAAATTGAAAGAAGCGAAAAAGGGTATTGCAATAGAGGTACAGAAAAATAATATTTTCAAAAACAACTTTGCGAGGATTACTGTAATCGGTGATACCAGCTACTACCTGCACATAATTAGCACCTACAATATTTTTCCAACATATACTTGCCACCCCTATTGAATTCCAGAGGAGACGATTACCGGCTAAAACAAATCCATTCCACAGATAGGAAAGACGATGAGTATCTGAATTTACCTTTGATGTTTTAAGCGCTTAGGCGAACCAAGAAGACGAACCAGAATTACAAACTAAAATTAATGGAATAAGAATGCATGCGCTTGTATATTTATAGACGCTTGTATATTTTATTATTATTATTTCTGCGCTTCTTCCGTTCTTGCCCTTATCGGTCCTGCCCTTATAATAATCAACACAAGAATCATGCATGTACAAAGACCATGAAAGGAAATAAATAACTAAACCATTAAGACAAAAAAAAAACAGGGCCCGGTCGGCTCTGTTCGAAAACGGCGTTCGAAAACGGCACTTCGACGACTGCTAGCAGGACTGAAAGAAGGCCCTCGACCAAGCATATGCAGCCACCTCACCACGCCATGCCCCACGCCCAACCCCACCTCTCAGCCATGTCTTCTACACCACCACGTAAGTGGAATTCCAACAGGAATTCCAACCTGTTATTTGTTTTTTTAATCAAACTTAAATTTTATGTGTTTTGTATAAAATTGTGTATGTTTTTAAATTATAAAATGTAAATTTTATTTGGTTTTTGTAAATTTGTGTGAATGTAACTATTGAAACCAAAAAACCATTTTTTGTAAAATAAATTTGGCTTTGGCGTGTGAATGTTTTCATGGCCTCCATAAATTCATGTGAACGTTTGTTTTGCATAATGAGCACGTTGTTGTGTACAAATGGCAAGTATGTATTCATTGGTTTGACTTTGAATTAAAGAAGGGGCATGCGAGGATCATATTTGAATTATAATGTAGTTAAGTTGCACCTTTCCAGCGGAACTTGAACTTGGGTGGAGAGAATAACAATCCAATAACTCAACCATTTCAACTAAACCAAATTGGCATTTTCATAAAAAATATAATTTCACATTGTTTTAAGATTTTTCAAAGTTTCAGGTGGTTTGAAAGACCCACAAAATCCATGGGCATGGGAATGATGCCCTTGAAAACAAATTATTTAAATTAATTTTTATCTTATTCTTAATTTATTTATATTTTTTTGAAATTATGATGATATAGGTTTTTCAAATAAACTAAGAAGTTTTTACTAAAAATATAAATTTTAAGATCGCACAATTTAAAACAAAAAAGTTTTTAATGCTCATTTTTTTTTGTGACTGTTCACCATTTGTTAGAGGGCTACATCTACCAAGAAATTTCCAACACCTTTATTCCGGAGGATCAAGGTCTGGATAGCATTACAATCATTACATAGTCAAAGTCGGCTCCCAAGGAGAACCTGAGTGGGAAAGACAACAACATTCCCTTTCCCAACAACATTCCTCCCAACAACCCAATCTTATAATAACGAAAAAACTCAACTTATTCTTTATCTTTAAATTTTTTAACTTATTTAAAAATATTATTAAAAAAACAAATCAAACAAAACTAAATAAAAAAAAATTCACTACAATATGATTTATAGACGTAATAATCTACTTAACCAAACTTTATAAAAAAAAAATCACTGCAATATGATTTATACACGTAATAATCTAAATTTTTTTTTGAAAATTAATTTTATATTTAATATAACTATTCATAACTTTATATCCTTAATTATTTTTACTTATATGGAAAAAAACAAATCAAACAAAACTCTTGAAAAAAATCACTACTATATAATTTATACACTCATTAACCCACTATTTCGAAATTAATTTTATATTTATAATATAACTTTTCAGTTGTATTCTTTTAAGAGCGTTTATACTTGTCACTTCTAGAAGACAATGACAAATATTAAAATATTATATAGCATTTCCACATAGAAATATACCCATTGTTTCAAATATACTTTGGATTCATGACATAAGTCATCTGAAATGAGTTAGTTATCATGTGGATATGTGTTTTCAAAGTTAAATTATGTAGATAAATTAGTTAAACAAACACATTTTCTACTTTGAAAAGCTCCGGATTCAAATCCAACCGTTGACCGTTTTTATGATAGGGAAGGGAATTGTAGAACATGTAAATTTGTTTTTCGTGATACGGCCAAAATTTACCGAGATTAATAAATAAAGTTCGATAAGTTTAAAAACTTTGTATCTCCCTCCATGTGACCAACCTGAATCCTGAAGATGCAATGCAATAATATTTGAAAAAAAAAAAGAAAAAAACCATTTGAAAACAAAAACAAAAAACCATTCCAAAACAAAAACCAAAAACCGAAATATGTTTAGGGTTTTAAATTTATGTTGTATTTATTTTTTTTAAATTATTAATATTTTTGTTTATATCAACCGGTAGCATTTCATTGCATAAATGCTACCGGTTTTATTTTCAAATGTGTTTTGACAAGCAGAAATGCTGCCCATTTTTTTCAATCCTCTAAGAACACCAAGAGGATTGAAAAAAAAAAATCATATTACTTGTCGGTTTAACAAAAACCATTAACATTAAAAAAAACTCAACAACACCACAATGAGATGAAGTGTCATTTTTATTTTTTATCACATTATCATGTATATTTTTATAGTTATACATAATATCATATAAATGCTTATATATAATAAACATGTATTTTTATAGTTATACATAATATCATATAAATACTTATATATAATAAATATTATTGTAGTGTTACTCTCACTTTTTAATAATATGCACATTTTCATTTTAAAGAACATGCTTAAGTGTATAAAAATAGAATACACACTAAGTTGCCTTCCATTTCACTACACTAAATATTCAAAATATATAATTTTTTTATTTTTTTAATAATATATATTATATAACATTTTAAAAATAAATTTAAATATGTTTATTAAATTGCATTGATATCATCATTTATCATTGATATATTCAATATTCATTTATATGATTATTTGCTAATATTTTTATAAATATAAATCACTTTAAAAAATAAATATAAATCTCCAAATGGAATTTAAACATACATCATTTTAAAATATAGATATAAACATTGTAATCAAATTTAAATATTTATACATAAATTTGATAATATCCTTATAAATCATAAATATATTAAAGTTAAAAAAAATTAAATTCAATATTTATTAATATAATTATATGTTAATATAAACTAATAATTTTATGTTAATATAAATTATAAATATATTGAAGTTAAAAAAAATCATTTTCTTAAAATCAAAGTTTACCTACACACATTGAGGTGCATACAACATGTCCATATCAAGATGACAAAAGCAAGTACAACAACATTTTATATTATTAAGATTTGGATGACTCCCTTTGCCATGGTCTAAATGTCATAATATAATATGTCAATTTTTAGATATTTCTTTAGTTGATATGAATATATCAAAATATATCTCATATATATATATATATATAAATTTACAAATCTTTAGTCTTATCAAAAAACCATAATCATATATACATAATGATGATGATTTGTATTGATAAAAACTCATTTACAACATAAATAAAAATGGCGTGCCTAGAGGGAAACCATAGCACTTATAGAACTTGAGTTTATCAAAGTTATGAAAACTACCTAGCAAGTTGATAGGTTTCTAATCATTGCTAACATAACAATGAAAAAAAAAAATAACATGGGACCCTAAGAAACCCCTAATCATGATCTTCATAAGAAACACAAACAACAAGTATATGTTCTCGAGGAGCTAGTTCATGCACATTGTATGTGTTTTCCTTGATGAGTAAATCCACCTAGGTCTCTACTTGATCCAATAGGGATAATCTTTTGTAATGTCATGGTAAACAACAAACGAGTAACCTAGTTGGTGAAGGAGAGGATAGGCAAAATTGATTTTGTTTCCCTGCACCTCCTATAATGAGAATTAGAGCGAAATGCATAGAACAACTCCGACCAGGGAAACCAGAGAAGTTGCAAGGTTGGGCAAAGTCAACCACCATGCAAATTCACCAATTTATTTACCGATGGGAGTGAAATCATACTATCAGTTTGAACCTTCTAGAATTCCACTTCCCACTTCATGATGGCCACACTAACCACTGTAATAAACTCCATATACACAAACCAAGAGATGATAATGAAAATGTAGTGGAGAGGAAAGAAAATGGGCAAGAGAGGGTAACCAAAATACCATAGAGAGAAAATATCCATGGGGATTATTCTCAATACCTAGTACATTACATAAAAACTTAATATTAGTCGACAATGTTGATCATCTATTTTTATGGTCTTTATAAAAATTATTTTTTTCAAATGATTTTAAACATATAAGGGGAGCTTCCATGTTACAATTTTGCATTCATGTGAATCTTGTATCAATATAAACTATGGGGAAAAGTGATTATCTTGCAGGGTAGTTGATTTAAAAGAGATGATCTAGTCCTAGTCCTGGTGTGACATTGAGGACTTTATCTAAGAAATCCAACTATTCTCAATGAATATATGTATCCAACATGCTCACATGATTTGAATGTGACCACCATATTTTATCCCTAAAGATGTTGCACCAGCTGCCGCTTGAAACCAAACACCATCCTAATTCTCAAGGGCGTGTGTTGTCACAGATTTGTTTCAAGGACACAATTAATCATGTGACCCTTATCTAAATAGGAAGAATCTATCATTGCTAAATAACAACAAATTTTCCATGTTGCCTTAACAACATTTTACTTTACCTCCATTCACATAACCCCTCAAAGCCTACACAAAATAATTCTCTACCATGTAGATTAGCCACATAAGACAAACCATCTTTTAATTAGCAGACCTAATGCTTATTGCTTTCTCTTCAAGAGAGATGACCTCTTGGCACCTTGTGGGAGTTTTGATGTGGGTTTTCTTGCTGCCACTACTGTCATTTTAGCCACAAGCCACTAAAGCCCACAAAATGGGGCATAAACAATACTATGTATTTCCCAATAATTGCCTCAACAGACCTTTAACGCTAGTAACTTGCATGCAAATGAAACAGCACATGTCTATACATTTGCTAAACAGATCTGCATGCTTGCCAATTCCACGTGAAAGGACTAATCACACTCTTCTTTAACGAGCCACACATATCCCATGCTCCATTTGAACATTCTTATTGGATTTACACAACCTCTTCAAATATGTGGTTACTTTAGGATGTGGTAGGTAGAGTCAACTTGTATCCCTAGGTGAAGATACATCGAACAACCCACAGTATCTCTTGGTTTGGTTTGGATTCTCATGTGGTATGTGTCTTCAGCCAACACACAAACAACCCTTCCATTCGTTGATTCATTCTCATGTATGTCAATATATCTAGAGCATCGTGGCTCTCTATAATCATTCCTATGCTATAAAATTCGACTCGTCATTCAAAATATTGGAAATATCATAAATTATAATCATTCACTCACTCATGTCATGCACTCGCTACTTATCTTTGCTTAGCCATTAACAAACTTCTTTTGTTGTTCTAGTTCAATTTAGAAGGTAGATTATCGAGACTCAAACATGTAGTGAGCCCTAGTTGACTTAGGCTTGATTCCATTTCCCCTCCATCCCATACCTGTATGTCGTCGCAACAAGTGTTGAACAACAAAATTTGATTCCCATGCCCCTATGATGCTAGCGTTGCTAATAAAAATGATATCGAAATTGAAATTGGAAATTGAAACTGGAATTGAAATGTAAATTTGAAATTGAAAATGAAAATGATATTGATATTGAAATTGAATTTGAATTTTGAAATGAAATTCGAATCGAAAATCGAAAATTGAAATTGAAATGAGAAATGAAAATTGAGAATTGGAAATGTAATTAGAATTCAAATCGAAATTGAAACTTGGAATTTGAAATTGAAACTTGGAATTTGAAATTGAAACTTGGAATTTGAAATTGAAAATTGAAGATGAAATTGAAGATGAAATTGAAATTTGAATTTGAATTTGAAATAGAATTTGAAATTTGAACTTGAATTTTAAATGTGAAATTTGAAAGAGAATTAGAATTAGAAATTGAAATGTGATGCAGAGAGTTCTCAAGAGAGAACTTCATTGCTTCGTGCTCCGCGACGCACGAGAGGATATGGCGTCGCCCAAGAGGGCGTCCATCGACAGCGCTCCCATTCACTGAGGAGTGAGGCAACGCCGGGGTCGGCTGCCACTGGTGGCAGCAGCAGGAGAGCTAGTGTGTCGGTTCATCCCGACAACATACATGTTGATCCCCAGGTGGAGGATATGCGGTAAGACACAAGTGCATCAGGTGCAAATTTTTTGTTAAATACATTTTCAGTAAATTTTTAGTATATAATGCATTGAATTTCAGTTGCAAGTTATAATATATATTTTCAGTAACATTTTTGTTCTGGTTTGGATCAAAGGTCCAACAGGGGGATCGTACGATGATGAGGTTGTACGCATCACTCTCGCTGATATCACTACCCAGCGAGAGTGGGTGCACTCATGTGTATGCACATTGATGGAGGATTCTCCCACATGACGATCTTTATTCATGATGTTATTAACAATGGATGAGATGTTGGCCCTCTACAAGAGGGTGGGACCTCTTAGTGACATTTGGCATTTTGCATGCTAGAGGAGGAGACGTGATGTCATTGGGCCCCACAAATGGGAGGATGTAAAAGTCGCCATAAAAGGGCATGGCATCAAGGGCACTTTGTTTGACATCCCTCATGACCACCCTTCCAATCAACCACTTAGACTCAAGGAGTTTAAGTTGGATGCCACTGCACCATATTTATATGATAGATTCGTCGCAGCATGGGGCATGTTCCCCCACCATGACCAGGTCCCATTGTACTTTGCAAAACATATTTATGTATAGTTTGTTTTGGATATGCACCCAGATTACACCAGTACAAGGTCTGAGTTCTTTATGGCTAGTAGGGGACGCTCCTACCAACGTCCTGGAGCTCGTAGAGACCCTGCCTTCATGCCACCCCCCTTCGAGGTTGGTACCGATTCTAGACGGGATGATTATCAGGTCGGCGAATGTGGAACAGTCATCCCAGATTGCTGCAGAGGCTAGACATGACATTGCAAAGTCGTTGTTCACTGCCATGGGAAGTGTTGTTGTTGTTGTGCATGGAGAGGCATCTATACCACCCCCTGCACCTGCAGAGCCAGATATACAGGGGCTCGATAATGACCTGCTCAAGCGTTTGGATGGCGAAGCCTTACAGGGGTATGCTCAATTATTCCGAGATGCATACTTTTGGTTGTATCATAGATACGTCGCTCCAGGACATGTATACTTTTGTACAATTATGTATATATGTTTTCATGTTACATCATATTATATGTCGTAAATTGAATGGTCAATAATACTTAAGGGATCCATATTCTATTCCTCCATGCAGAGGACCACATTCATGGATCAACTCTTTGGTAGTGAGCCATCGATTGGTCCATCCGCTTGTCCCAACCCGCGGACGACAGTAGTCGAGGTAAGTTATAATTTATGTTCCAATTTAATTTTTGTTTATTATTTTTCAATTTAAATAATTTATGTTTTATTTCTTAATTTTTGAGATTTTATGTTTTAGATCTTAACTTCAAATGAATTTCAAATTGTATAGGGAAAAGGAAAGGGCATTGCTCCTGATGATAGACATGAGGACCGCGAAGGTCCTGACCAGCCGGTTTTAGACACATAGGTGAGTTTTAATTTATATTCCAATTCATGTTATTTAATCACATTTAGTAATTTATTTTTGTACTTTATGTTTCAATTTTTGAATTATAACTTAAATTATGTTTTAGTTTTAATTTTTAATAAATCTAACTTATTACATGTAATGGCATCTTGCATAGGCATCGCTACAGGCGAGTGTCGATGCTGCAATGACTTTCTCATATGATTGGGATGCAGCTCGAGCACATGGTCCTGATGAAGGGCCATCTACCCATATTCCTACCCAGTTGCCAGATATCACCATTGACTCAACGGAGATCGAAGCATTCTTTCATAGTTTACTGCCTGAGGGCCAGCATCGGTCTACTACAAATGAAGGCAGCCACAAGGCCGATCAAGGGCCTCATGGGGGTAGTGGCCAATGAGTTGATGATCTATACATTTCCATGTTTGGGATATTTTCATATTTGATATATTTTCATGTTTTGGATGATCTATGTATACGTTTTCATGTTTTGGATATGGATTTCTATCATTTATACATGGACTTTGGATATATTTTTACATATTTTGTATATTTTATCATATCGATGTCTTCATGTGTATTTTGTATCTGATTTGAAATCAATTGTTTTTTTATATTACATCTGGGTATAGTTCTTACAGTTACAAATTTATGTTTTGTCGTTTCAAATGCAAATGTAATGTACAGTGATTACAATATAAAAGTTCAATCTCGATGTGTAGTTACAATTTAGTTCAATTTAAAATTTTAATTTCAACTACATTACAGTTGCAAATCCAAAATTTAGAATTGAATCCATACATTACAATTTAAAATTAAAATTACAATTCCAATTCAATTACAATATAAAATTTCAAATTTAATGTGTAATTCCAATTCCAATTCAATTACAGTTTAAAAGTTCATTTTCAACTACATTACAATTGCATAAATGAAATCAAAATTTAAAATTAGAATACATTTGAAATTAAAAATTGATATTACAATTACATTATGTTGTCTACACATTACAATTCAATTACAATTTACGCATTCCAATTCAATTACAGTTTAAAATTAAAATTTAAAATTTAATGTGTGATTTCAATTGAAAATTCAATGTGTTGTTGCAATTTAAAAGTTCAATTTCAATTACATTACAATTGCATTTGAAATCAAAATTTAAAATTAGAATACATTGTACAATTTAAAATTTAAATTTTACAATTTTACATTGTATAGATGTATTTTAAATTCTCAATTACATTACAATTGTATTTGAAATCAAAATTTAAAATTAGAATACATTTGAAATTAAAAATTGAAATTATAATTGCATTATGTTGTCTACACATTACAATTCAATTACAATTTCCACATTCCAATTCAATTACAATTTAAAATTTAATGTGTATTTTCAATTGAAAATTCAATGTGTTGTTGCAATTTCAAAGTTCAAATTCAATTACATTACATCTATCACATATAACATATGATATGAAATGTGAGACTACAAAATTGTCCAATGTAGGTATATTCCATGTATCACCAAGTGCCAATATTTTTATTAAATGGAATGAGGAGACACAAGAAAAATTGGTCCTAACTTTGATATGTTCAATAACAAAACTAATTGATTATTGTTGAATGAAACCCTTTTTCAATACATTGGTATTTGATAATATTTTTATATAATTGATAATGAAATACAATGTAATTGATGATGAAATACAATGAATGGATTATAATGTATATAATTTTGCATTTGAAATCAGAATTTAAAATTAGAATACATTGTACAATATAAAATGTAGATTTTACAATTTTACATTGTATAGATGTATTTTAAATTCTCAATTTCATTACAATTATATTTGAAATCAAAATTTAAAATTAGAATGTACATTACAATTTAAAATTGAAATTTTACAATTACATTATATTGTCTACACATTACAACTCAATTACATTACAATTCAACTATCTAGGATCTCCAAATCTTTCATTAATCTTCAATTCAGATTACAGACTTTGCCAAATTTACAGACTCTTTTGTGGATCGACTTCGGACTGCGAAGTTCGTCACCACTCACTCTGACTTGTGCCTGAACACAATGTCTTGGGTACTTTTAGTGTTCCCAACTTCCCGAAGGCATGAAGGTACTTACAGGCTCCTGGGAGTCCCAAGATATGCTCACTAGCACACCCTTACTGACACAGAATTTACAGAGGCGAGTCTCAGGCTTCTGATGCGATGTTATACCATGAAGGCAACTCGCAGAGCATACTTCCTTTGGCTCTCACACACCTAGACACTTAGCAGAGCGGACTACTTGCTCATGCGACTCCTACTTGCAGAGCGGAATACTTGCTCATGCGACTCCTACTTGCAAAGCGGACTACTTGCTCATGCGACTCCTACTTGCAGAGCGGACTACTTGCTCATGCGACTCAAGACTCTAATGAATCAAATGATCCTCAAGCCTCTTATTTATAGCTCTTAAGACGGTGAACCGGTGACTCAAAACACACACCAGCCGGTTCAAAAGCTAGATTCCTGGGGACATGAGGGGACCACCTCATGTTTATCTCGTCCCTTGGAGGATCGGCCATATGGGGACCCAGTACTATGACACGGACTGACTGACACCCACTACCAAAAGATTCTATGTGGCCGACATACTATGTCCTACTTACATCAGTCATTATTACAATTCTTCAGGGAAAAGCATCCCGAGACTAAAAGCAAACAAGCGGCTAAAATCATGGCCGACAGAATATTACAACAGGGAGGCCCACTACGAATTCCTTACAAAAGTAAATAAATATATACAAAAGGATCTCGGACCAGCTGGCTTCAAACCCGTGAAGAGCATCTTCACCTTTCAATCTGTCCCGTAGCCTGATCCACGGACACAGTGTAAATCACCGTCATCACCACCTGGAACGCCACCGCACACGCAATCAAGCACCCCTTGGTCATACAAGGCTTCTTCTAGCTCACGCTTTGCCAAGTCATCCTCCCATGAATAGGGCTGAGATTCTGTATGGCGCCAATATTCATTTTCTGGAAATTCTTCATTCATGTCTGGATACAGTAGTTCTCCGAAGCACTGCTCAACATCATAACCTTTTAATGCTTCATTTGGACCAAAAATGAATTCAGAGGCAAATAGCGACTCTACCCTATAATTCAGCGGCAAAGTCCTGCGGTGAATCTTTGTGTCTAACCGATTACCATTGATGTCTCTCTTAATGAACTTTTGGGTAATGGTCATAACATTCTCTAGAGGCGTAGAACGCCCACCATGATGCCTTAACAAAAATTTGAACCACTGAATGTGCTGGTCAGCGGCCTGCATATCTGCTTCTAGATGCAAGATAAAATTAACACGTCTTTGCATCCAGTCTTTTCTTGGACAGAATTTATCCAGGAAGACTTCCGTCCACCCAGACCACTTCTTGTTCCTCATATTGCCTGGGTCAGCACAGACCACAATGGAGGTCTGTTCATGACAAAATTGCAAGATTAAATTGTAGGTAGTCCAGGTTAAATTACCTTCACCTAGATCCACATACCAGACAACTCCTTCTTTTTGCTCGTTGCAATCAACCTAGATTTCTCTGCATTTTCTCAACTTTTCTTCTGCATTTTGAAAGCCATTAAAAGCTTTCTTCTCCCAGCGCTCCAGTATCTGCAACTTGCACGGGCTGGCCTGAATTTCTTTGATGAGGGTTAAGCTGAGATATTTTTCAGCTTGCTGGCGATCTGCATAATCCAGCAACTCTTTTCTTTCTTCAACTGAGATGCTTTTATCCCAGGGCTTTAGGAAAAGTGCATCTTTCGGCACCTGCATGTCTTCTTCAGTCATTGGGGCTTTGCCCTTATCTCTGGAACCTGATCCTGATCCTGCTAAAAACATGTTTAGACTTGGAACTTCAGTCTACACATTTTCGCGAGTAAGCATGTCAGCAAGACAATTAAGATAGCCTGGCTTATAAACAATGCCAAAATCAAAATTGCTTAACCATATAAACCACTTCAAGATTCTACTGCTATTTTCGGCCATTAGATTTTCATTCTTGAAGATTCTAGGCATGATTTTTAAATCAGTTCGCATCACAAACCGGACTGATTTCAGATACAAAATAAAATGACTGACAATTTTCTTGACAGCCAAGATCTCTTTATGGCTGCTGGGATAGTTCAACTCAGCTCCTTTGAAGGACCCAGATGCATACCCACAAATATTTTCCTTGCCATCCAATTCTTCTAACAAAACACCACCCCATGTGGTATTTGATGCATCTGTCTCAATAATCAATTTTCCAACTCCCTGTGGAAGATTGAGAGCTGGTAGCTGTTTTACTCTTGCTTTAATTTTCTGGACTGCAAGAGTCATTTCCTCAGACCATGGAATAGGCTTCTTTTTCAATCTTTGCTGCAAAAAATGGATATCAGCAGCTTGTCCTTTATAAAATGGTCTAATATAATTTAAACAGCCAAGAAACCTTTGTAATTGGGTCTTCTCTAAAATTTTATCAAGAAAATGTTCAAAAGACTGCAAAGCATGATTCTGCAACACTACCTGACCGGCTTTGATATGCAAACCCAAAAATTCAATATCAGTTTTGCCTATTTCCATTTTTGACTCTGACAAAACTAAACCATGCTTAAAAACAAGATCATAAAACTGCTGCAAGTGTTTCAGATGTTCCTGCAAATTCTTTGAACATATAAGTATGTCATCTATAAACACTGCCAACCATGGAATATCTCTAAATATATCCTCCATTCTTTTCTGAAATTCTGAGGGAGCATTATTGATTCAAAATGGGAGGACCTTCCATTGATACTGACCATGGGGAACCACAAATGCAATTTTATATCTATCCTTAGCCTCTATTCCAATTTGGTAGAACCCTGATTTTAAATCAAACTTACTAAAAATACTGCAACCTGTAATTTTCTATAGTAAGCTTGCCTTATCAGGAAGTGGATACCTGATTTTCTGGATAACAGCATTCAAGGGTTTGAAGTTAACCACCAACCTTGGTTTCCCTCTCTTTTGCTCAGAATGTTTATTTACAACAAATGCTCTACATGCCCAAGGAATTTTAGATGGCTCTATCAGTCCTTTACTTAATAGTTCTTGAATTTCTTTAGAGCAGAATTCTCTTTCAGAGGGACTCATTATTCTGGCTGAGGCTTTCATGGGATTTATTTTCTGCAATGGATCAAAAGGGAGAGAAACAAAATACTTCTCTCTTGTCCAAAAAACATTTGGGCTTTCAGAACAACAATCTTTCTTTATTTTTTCAGTAATCCCTGCAAGGAATTTCTCACTGTGTACCTCTGCAAATGAGATACATCTTTCCATTTTATTTAAAGAAACTTTGGACTTTTCAGGAGGGACTGACTCACTAATAGGTTTACATCTTTGTACAAATTTATGACTCAAAGGCATATTTACAAACTGACCATTAACTGTACAGGAAAATACCATTTTCTGAGTATCAAAGCTGAATGGACTAACTTTAAGCAAAAACTCAGAACCGAGAACACAATCCTCACGGACTGCGTCTAACCTAAACAAAGAAACAGAGCTTTTTACAGTTGAAAGTGAGATCGGGAAATCTTTGACTTTACCAGTAAGATACACAGGTGTACCTTGTATAGCAGACCCAAACTCTTTTGTCTTTTCCCAATAAAAGGAAGGAATGGCATTACCTCGTGCAAGATTGAAGTGGCACCCTGAATCTATCAGACACTAAATAGGATAGGGTTTAAATTCATCGGGGCAAAATTCTAAGGTAATGAACAGCTTTGGACCAGACAATGCTCCTAACAGACTGACACTTTGAGACTGCGGAGAGGGAGATATTTCAGGGGAAGACTCAGGGGATTCTTCCTTAGCTTCTAGATTGCCATAGACTCTTTCTATTTCTTTATAAAGCTCTTCATCTGAATATTGGTCCTTTTCCTGAAGTAGAACCACTAAAGCATTCTTTATTTCATCAGCTTCCTTAAGCAATGCTTTAATCTGTGACTGCTTCTCCTTTAACTTTATTCTCAACAGTTTTTCTCTATCTGCTCGATGAGCTTGCCTATCTGCATGACTACCTGGATAATCCTGGTAAATCTCTATTGGATTAAATGCTACAGTAGTCTGTTCTTTCCCTTTTCCTTTTGCTGTTGTTAAATCCTGCAACTGAGCTTGCAATGCTTTTTTCTCATTTCTTAGTTCAGTTCTTTCAACATGTTTGTATACTGGAATAGAAGATAATTGCAAATCAATGGAAGCAATTTGATTTTCTATCTGATATGGAGAAAGAGAACTGGAAAACATATACAAACTGAAATCAAACTCTGGTAGCTCACACCCCCCTAAATGTGCTTCAAGATCTGAATCATACTCAGAGGAGGAAGATGAAGATTGAACACATTTAGCTAATTGAGAATGTTCTTCTTCGAACTCTGTACAGGAAGAAGAGACGGAATCTGAATCTGGTAAATAAATAACTTCATCAGATGGAGAAGGAGAAGATTTTGAGACTTTATACAGATCCCACCAAGTAGGATCAAGAGATTCACACAAGGCTGCTAGCCTTGGCCTTGATTTCTTTTCAGGGCACTTGCTTGCCCAGTGACCAGTTTTTCCACAAATAAAAAAAGTATCACCTCTACCCTTTTCTTTTCTTCTTTTCACAAATCTTTTTTCTTTGAACGTACTCTTTTTGTAGTGCTTGTACCTTTTAGATTTGTGCTTATTAGGTTTATCAGGGTGATATCTGGCCTCAGAAGTGTAAAACTTCTTTTTCTTTTTCTTGCCTTCACAATGGCAACCTCCTTTGCCAAAGTGACCACGGTTGTGAGCACCACACCCCCAATCGGGCATCCTTGCAACATATTTGCAGAAAGATGCTAAAAACATTTGTTGGTGTCTCTTAAAATATTTGCTTACTCTCTTATCTAGACAGTGTTCTTGCCATGTTTCTAAGATGTGGTTATGTAACTGTGCTAGAGAGAGAGATCTGAGTTGCACTTTCTTATCCTTAAGGGCTTGCTCTACTGCATCAAGGACATGGCCAGGGTAGCTCCTTAAGTAGTTCTTTAAATAGGCTGGATCACCAGACTTTCCTGAAGAAATTAATAACTTTTGCATATAACAGAAATACTCTTATGTTTTACTAAGATCACATAAACGGGCAGACATTAACAATGAGGCAAGGTGATCATAGTCTTCTGCATCTTCAGGACCATAAAATTCTCTGCCAAGGGCAGAGAGAATCTGTTCATCTGCATCATTTGCAGACAACAACTCATTTCTAGTTTCTTGTGGCAACCAACGCCACCATTCATAAGCCAAACCAGACAAACCAGCAATTAGTTGGGCACCAATCATCTGACCAGTAAGATTGTGATCTTGCTGCTTTTTATACAATATCCAATGTGTAAGTAACTGAATGGCATTCTTAATCTCTTCACGAGATTGACACTGGATGTTTAACACTGGTTGTTCGGGCATTTGACTGATCAAATTATTCATAGGGTTGATACCAAAGTTAAAAAAATTTGGAGGATTCGATACAGCTTGTGCATCGGGCATATGGGTATCAAACTCTTCCTGCTAAAATCTCGGGGCTTCTAATCTTCTTCTGTTAGAAGACTCTTCCATCATATTCAAGTCTCCTATATACTTCGGATCCAGAACTAGTCTGTATTCTTTGAAAGCATCTATCCATTCCTCAACATCCTGTTTAATGGCATCACTTTCTCCAAAATCCCATTCGGGATTTTCATCATCTGGGATTAAACTAAATACACCTAGAGAGGATGACTTAGTGTGACCTTTTCTGGCAAGCTTTAGCACATGATCAGGAACTACATATTCTTTCTTTTTCAGTTCTTGTGTTTTAGTAGTAAGATCTGCTAGGACTGCCATTCTTCTCTGAAGCTTATCAGAAGCTTCTGCAACTGCCTTCTCTATATGTGTAGTATCATGGAGCAGATGATCTAACAGTTCAAGCTTTGTGATGACTCTGTCTAACTGTTCTTTTTGGATAGAACAGCTTTGCTTGAGGAGCAGGATATCACTGGCCATATCATCTATGTTTCTTGCAGTATGGACTTGCTGCAAGTTACTCCAGTTAGCCAATTTGATTTCATCTGACACAGATTGGTCAGAGGCTGAAGACTTGAAAGGCAAAAGCTCTCTTCGAGTGGTGCCATCTTGGGAATATTGTCGAAAAGCAGACTCTGGAAGATTTCTACCGGGATAGAAGGATTTTTGGCCTTGTGTATTGGTAGTTTCTGCACTGGCACCAGATCGAGGAAGTGCAGAGAACATTCCCAAACTGGGGAATTCATGGAGTGACTCTTTTTGTTTTTGTTTTTGAATTAATTTTGTTTTTATTTTTCTACATGCAGGGCAGTCTGCATGTTGACCTTTATGTTCAAAATCAGACAAACCGGAAAAAGACTCAGTATTTACAGAAGGATTTTGTACAGAGGTAGACGACTCAGCTAAATATTTTTTAGCTACTTGATCCGACATAGCTTGACGCTTAGCATTCTGGTATGAAGACATGGAAGTAGATCTGATCAGAGGGGGATCAAATCTAGGAATTGGCTCTTCTTGGGCTGATCTGAATGAACATGTGGCTTCATCATAAACAAGGGGTTTTGGATTCATAGTGGCGGCAACTCTTTCCCTATGTCTTAACTCAGTGTATTTCATTTCCCAAGATTGCGGGTATTGAATTCCAGTCCAATTAAATGTTATAGGGGTCGCATTTTTAGATTTGGAATTTGGCTGTTCCACCACGCTGCAGTCTGCAGAGCTCTGATGGACATGGGACCTCAACTGGGGAAGGGTGTCGTTACCAAAACACGCACATACACCGCCTTTCAGCTGGATTATTCTAGAGCCATTCTGCATGTCAAATCCTTTCGGCAGGATATATGCTTTGAGAATATTATAAATGTGCGGATCATCTAAAGAAACAGAAAACTTAGGATAAATGGTGCCAAAGGCAGGACCATCATGCAAGGGAGCAGTAAATCCACCTATGACAGCATCAGAAAATTTGTTATGACGCGTATCTACAACACAGCACAAAGACGAAACGGCAAGACGAGGGCGTACTAGTGGACCGAGACCAAGCTTGACTGCACCAAAATGTGCATATTTAAACTTTTGTTCTTTAGCCCAATCAATTTGTGCTTTGTCAAGTAAAGTAATGTGAATGGGTTCTTGATTATCGGTAAAGGCAATATCGATACTTGACACTTTAATATGGGTGGCTTAATAGAGATTCCACCATTTAAGTCTATATACATCACGTGGGAGAATTTGAGGCAATTGCCAGTGTTCAGAGGGATTCTGGTCCTGAATAGTGATATATGAAGCATCTTCTCCAGAAGTGGAGGTATTGAAGGTCTGAATTCTTCTTTCTGCTAATGATACTTCTAAGTCATTAGCTGAGGTACACTCTATATGTGTCAGCGGAACATCATCCATTGTGGGATCCATTGCTGAATAAGGTGAGGGCTGAATTCTACGCTTCGGGAAACTATGTAGACTTACTCCCCTAACTCCAACGGGCCTTACTGCTACTTTGACTTCCGAACTACGCTTACACCTTATGGAATCCTACAATTTCCTCAACGGTCATTTCCACCGTCTACTGGATGTGTTTATCTCTCTGAGTGCAGAATTTTAATTAACTCTAGAAGACAGATAAGCTTGGATTTCCTTCAATATTAATTTAGACAAACAGACTAACAGAACGATGCAGATAGCAACAATGATTATTATGATAGTCAATTCATTTATCAGTTGCGAGTTTGATCTACTTTGATCTACTTTGTTTTTAAAGCATCTAAACAAATATCTATAAAACTATTATGGAGGAAGTTCATGGAGCACTAACCATACATTCAAGTGTATTCACATTGGAGCACCATGACCCAATTTTCACAAAAGCCTCCCATCTAGTATGTTTAATCTTGGCATTAAAGCATCTACAAAAATACATTTATAAAACAACCTCCACAAAAATCTCCAAAAAAATATTCAACAAGACAACATGACAACTATGTCAATGATGCAAGTGGCATACATGTAACTCATTCATCTGGCCAATGGGATATAGGAATGCAAGTGTCCATAATACGATCACGGTCAGCTTCTGTCATCTTACATCTATTTGGCTCACCTCTCTTCACCTTGATTTCTGTTAGATGTATCCGAGATGCCACCACCAAATGACTGTATTGGCATGATATATATTTAGGCATAAAATCTTTGTAAATAATATGAGCACCCTATTTTTTCACTCTTTCAAAATAGTGTCCCATTAGAACCATGTCTCCAATTTGGTATGTGAAGTCTCCATCTTGATAGGGTCGCACCAACCTGCTTTTTATTTGTGTGCATCGCATCAAATAATATGCCACATTTTCTTGGTTGTGGGGGGTGCAATGACAACGAATACATCACCTATAAGATACATTACAAATATTATTCAAATGTCCTACGTGCATTTCTACAACATTTGTATATGTGTAATATATAGTGAACTAATTAACTTAATGAAGTCTCTTGTACCTTCCCTAACCATATCAGAAACTGGATCATGATCTAATGAGACCATTGCCTCATCAGTGTGCATCTCTTATCATGTTGGAATTGGATGTGGGCCCTTTGGATTAAGAGAGACATATTTCCATGGTTTCACATATACATCATTTTCACAGTGATGAAGCCCGCATCCATTTGCATCAATGCAAAAATCACAAAAATAAGCATACTTCCTCGTTTCAATGGAAAATATGTCACCCATGTCTTTACTTCGAATTGAATGTAATTTCCTCGTACCAGGTATGGTGTCACAATACCACGGCATGGATCTATTCACATCACCAAGGGAAACATCCCAAAAGAACCTGCATGGGATTCAATTTATCATATATAAATTCCTATCGAGTATGTGTTCTTTTGGAAATGATGATATTGAATGTTATTAGCTTATTAATTGAGTTTGGAGTTTATTACCTGCACATCGGCCTTGCTTGTTCGTGACCTTGATGTCCCAAATGACGTTTGCACCAATCAACTACTTCCGTGGATCATTTGAGTCGGGTTGCACCATGACTCATCTAGTACCTCCGAAGTGCTTGTTTCACACATGCAACTGCGCCATCATGTTCACCCTTTCCATTCCCTGTTTCAAAAAATCTCCAAGTGTGTCGGATTCTTTCCTCTTTGTGAAGGCGAGTCAACCAATAAAATGAGCGTGCCGATTTGAATTGCCCTGCACACCCATCTGACCAAATCCAGTGTTCAACGAATGATACGCCTCTCTGCCTGAATGAATCATAAATCAACCCAAAGCAATGTTGAACGAACAATGTTTCATTCTCACGATCATCACTGACATAAAAATGGTACTCCTTGATCACTTCACGTGACTGAGGAGTGCTATCCCTACCATCAATGCTTTCCTGAGCATGTATGTACAATACATGTACGAAGATAGACACCTTGTCGAAGTGATAGTACTCACTATGTATCTCTCTCTGAGGAGAAAATGTGTAGTTCTTAGCAAAGTCTACCACCGATAAGATTGTGCCCAGCTCAAATACCTCATGAGAATGTTTGAATTCTGAAGCTTGCCACCTGGACCTATGGGAGTGCTTTATGTATTTATAAATCTGACTTTGAAACATCTCCATGAAATCTGAAACAGGAATCTCATCCTCGAGCAAGTCGATCCTCTTAGATGGCATAGATGAAGAAGATGATGGATTCATGGAGACATACTCGTACCTCTTCCACTTAACTGTGATATCTGACAATCCATGGTGTGTTGGATCGATAGGAAATTTCTTATGGAACAATGTCAAATCACTGCATGCATGGCATTTTCTCCCACCTACACACCTCTTATTGAAAAACATGTGTTCAGGATTCATGTTGCATAGTATCATACAAATAAAATCTCGCACTGTGTGAGGAGCTAGTTCACCGTTCCAGTGCCTTTGGCAAAAATCCAGAAATGTGTCATAGTATAGTTGAAATTCAACATGGTACCCGGCAGCAACAAGTGTCGTGAATCCTATTTGGTCTAATATACCATGGTTTCAATTTGTTGAACATGCTAAATGATATTTGAACACCAGGATTGGTTTCTTGGAATTCCTCGTAAAGTGCAACTCCCATCATCTCCATCACATGCTTATAGTGCTCCTGATAAATGCCTCTAGATAAACGTTGTTGCTGGACATGCTTTCGATATGGAATAACACGAGAATGGCTATCCCAAAACTCTATCACCTTCTCTCTAATGCCTGCTGCCATTCTTCCTCGATAGGGTTCCCTACAAATAAGATCCCAACAAGCAGCTTCATCATTTTCATCTATCTGGACCCTGAATTTAGTATATTTGAACAATGTTCTTTTTGAAACATTGAGCAATGATGCCATTGTTGATACCATTTGATTTCTTGAGGTGCTTTGTGCCACAAAAGCCATTGTAATTTCCCTACGAGCAACTCGGATATAATTATTTCTTGATTTTCCAAAGGAAGATAATGCAATTCTTACATTTTCTATTGCATTCTCGCATGTCTTTTTTGTTTTAACATCTTGAAAATGCAACAACTTTGTGGCACATTTCAATTTTTTGTGTTTTATCAACCCATGTAGGATTTGAGCTTGTGCCATCATCGAATGTTGTTCAAAATATGACTTGATTATGTTATTGACATGCTCTCTAACTCTCCGACTAGGGATCGAGTTCCCAATATCTTCTTGTGCAGAAACAACTAAACAATCCTCTAGAAAATTTCCACCCCTTCCAACCCCACTGCAACTCCCAATTATACTTGAAATGTGAGAGGGAAATGTGTCATGTGATGGTTGATTAGGATCATGAGGGGGCACAGGGTCATGTGATTCTTGATCACCATGATGTGATGTCTGACCATAATCTCTCCCTACATAATCAAAATTCATGTGAAGAGAATTTCAATCAAAAATGCATTATACAAGGAGGTTAATTTTAAAGTACCAAATTGAAGTGTTTTGAAATGCACTAGTACACGAATTGAAAATACTTTTAAAACAAGAAAATTATTTGTAACTTGAATTCAAAATAACTAAATATGTACACATTAGCCCTAGCTTTTCAATTGGGGTGCCCAGTATCTTGTCGAGACCCCGATGAATGTTGAATCTCAAATAGCGCACAGGGAGGTTGCCCTGTTGCACGAGTATGAATCCCATCTCGGTCGTAAGCTGGTCACCAATCCGTTCTGGGCGGTCAGAATCCTCCTTGCCCTTGACATTTAGGCAAGGACTCAGCTGGCCAATAGCCTGAGGGAGGTGCTTCAGATTATTAAGGGTGGCCAGTAGGCCAATTCTGCCGGTGTTCGGTTGCTGAAATCCGTGCTCAAAGACTTCATGGATACTTCTAGAGAGGGAATGCGCGAGGATCTTGTGACTCCGATGGGGGATCACCCTGCTCCTTGATGGGCTCTAGAGGCTGGTTTTTCTTGGATTTTTTTTCTGGTCAGGGTTCTCTTGGCAGTCTCTTGTCTTGGTTGCGGCGGTCAGTTGATGTGGTCCTACGGCGTTAATCTACTTTCTCTGATCAAGTTGGTCCCGGTGCAACTTCTAGTATTTTTCAACTAATACATTTAGCTTGAGAATTGTTCTAAGTAAAATTTGAAATTGCTAGTAACTTGAAATTTGAAATTGCTACTAAAGTTTGAAATTGCTTGTAACTTGAAATTGTTAGTAATTACTTGAGAATTGTTCTAAGTAAAGTTTGAAATTGCTAGTAAACTTTGAAATTGTTTGTAACTTGAAATTTGTAGTAACTTGTACATTTAACTTTAAAATTGCTAGTAACTTGAAATTTGTTACATGTAAATTAACAAATTGAAAATTGCTAGTGACTTGAGAAAAATTCGGTACAAGTATTGAAAATACATTAAAAACAAGAAAATTGTTTGTAACTTAATTTCAAAATAACTAAATATGTACATGTAACTTGAAATTGTACATTTAGTTTGAGAATTGCTAGTAAAGTTTGAAAACCAAGTATATATATTTAACTCAAGATAATAACTTGAGAGTTGTGCATTGAACTTTAAAATTGTTAGTAACTTGAAATTTGATGTGGAAATTGACAAATTGAAAATTGAGTGTGAATTTAATTTTCCAATTAATTATACATAACTATCAATTTAACTTGAAAATTATCCATTTAACTTGAAAATTGTTACAAATTCGAAATATAAATAACATATATACCTACTATAGGAAGAAAAAAAAAGTTAACTTATCCCTATATTAATGCATAGAAAAAATCGGTACATGAATTGGAAATACATTAAAAATAACATAATTGAATTTTCCAACTACTACATAATTATCACAATGTTCATTTTATTTGTTGTCATTGAATTTTACATGTCTATTACATAACTATGAAAATATTCATTCATTTGTTTTCAAATTGAATTTTCTAACTAATATATAACTATCATAATGCTCATTTCAAATAAAATGAGGGTAAGTTAAAATTAGACATTAATAGTTATTTCAATCAACAAATGTTGAGACTTGGAGCTCACATTGAGGCTATACATTTATATTTTTTTAACAAATAACAAAACAATAATTGAAATTACATTTAACTTGAAATTGTTAGTAACTTAGAAAATTGCAATTAGTTAAATATGTACATTTTAACTTGAAAATAGTGTCCAAGTGTGCATTTAATTTGAAAATTGTTCCAATAACATTGAAAATTGTTAGTAACTTAGAAATTTGAAAATTATTAATATGTACATGTTTTAACTTGAAAATATGATCCAAATGTACATTTCATTTGAAAATTGTTTCAATGACATTGAAAATTGTTAGCAACTTTGTAATTTGAAAATAATTAAAAATACATGTACATTTTAACATGAAAATAGAATCCAAATATACATTTCATTTGAAAATTGTTCCAATAGCATTTGTTAGCCACTTGACAATTATTCATTTAACGTGAAAATTGTTGCAATCTTTGAAATATAAATAACAAAGGGATGAAATAAATAATAATATCATTACAAATAAATAGTAAACAAAATAAATTATGAAATAGTTAATGTTTTTGGAAAATTGTTACTAATTTTGTAATCTATATAACAATTTGTTAAAAATATTATTACAAACAAAATATAATAAGACTAAAATGAAAAAAAAATAGTTACTATATAACAAATTATTAGAGAACTTGATCAAATATGATATTTAAATTATGTGGCATGTAATTCAAAAATGTACCTTGGTTGTCCTCCATTGGAATTTGTTGCACCAAATATGCATCTTCTTCTTCTCTCAAGCTTGCTCTTTGTTGTCTCATTCTTTCTCTATTCCTCTCATGCTCTTTAGAGCATGCTTTCTTTGTCATTTTCTTTGACTCCCCATCAAACTACAATGAAAACAAACAAAGATTTCTTCAAATTGTTATAAAAAACAACAATATGTTAGTATGAAATTTTGAAATATGTCTACAAAGAAATCTTACATGTCTAATGAGCTATAATTGAACAACATCAAAATTACAAAGCTCTAATTGAAAATAAACTAGCAATGAGTTAAATTAGTGTTGTTGATCAATTGTTTGGTGAATATATAGAGGTTGGTTTTTAGTTTTAGGAGGGAATGGTGGTTGGCAACATTAATAGTCCAAGTCCTTTCATGGGTTCGTTTTTATAATTTTTTTTACATAGACAAACCCTCGATCGAGCTAATTTTACACACCCTCGATAGAGCAAATACCTCAATTGAGGGCTTGAATATACTTCGATCGAGGGCCTAAAAAACAGGCTGAGAGCCCTTTTCACTCCAGAATGAAACTTTTGTCTGCCTTTCAGAGGCTTAAACCATGTCATTAAATGCACATTAATGGGCGGGCTTGATACCATTGGATTCGTCAATGAATCCTCTCTCCATATACATAAAATCAACGAATTTTTATCTTCGTATGTCTTTTGTTTTTAAATTTCTACTAAAACTTGCCCTAAAAAACCCTGCCGACAACTTCGATTGAGCTCAAAGATAAATCAACAACATTCAAAATACACATCCAAAAAATTTGAAAAAATACACAAGCACTACATAAGCGCGTCCTCTTCAAAAGGGTATTTTTAGTTTTGCAAATTATGTAAACAATCAAAAGATTTGGTGCACACACACATGTGTGCAAAATGCGACTGGAATATGCATTGGCCGGTTTCGAAAAATAATAATAAATATAATTTTTCGAGGAAAATTAAAAGAAAAATATGTAAGCACTAGTGCATTCTGTCTAGATCATGTTCACATATTTAATTTTTTTTAAATTATCAATTTAACATTAAATTATTGTGCACACACACAAACTACTTGTTAATTGCTCTTCAAATTTTTAAGTACACATGTTTCATTAAATGAAAATTCGACACGGTAAATGACATTGGTATATTTCGAAAAAAAATATCATTGGAAAGCCAACATAATTCTCTACAATTCGATTTTTAACCGCATGTCAAAATTCATGTGGAAAATATGAGTTTCGAGGGCTTCAATTTAATACATGGGTAAAATTTCCGTTTTTCATCGTCATATTTGGCCAAAAATAGCTACCCATCTTCATGGAATCACCCATTAGCATTTTCCCATGAGCAGTCGCCCAATAGAGGAATTTTATTTTAGGAGGGGCATTATTACTCCAGACCCCAACCCATATGGAGAATCGGGAAGTAGAGGCATGCTAGGATGGAGAGGAGAGAGAAGTAACATTACTTGACAAAGTAAAACCCATCCGTTGATCCCTAGTCTCTGCAATTGTGAACAGATATTCCCTGAGGGGCCTTTCCATGGAGATGATGCAAAAGAGCTTGAAGCACCGGATGAAAATATGTTGGAGGGTGAACTTGTAACCAGTCTTTCCATGATCTATCTATGGGATTCCAAACACACACATATGCAAGCTTGACAATCCCATGGCCTTCCATCCAAGTTCAAATTTCCTAGAGTTCTAGGTTAGTTCCTAAGGGTGGACCGTTGAGAATACTCTCTTTCTAGAGATTGATTCTTTATGATCAATGATATTGTGAGGCAATGGAAGTTAGTAGACAATTATTATAGTGAGTATACCTTTCTTTTAAATTTAACTTAGTTAATGACTTTAGCCTACTAGGAAATTCAAGAACTTGCTAATTCCACTAACTACTTTGAAAGATTCATGAAGAATTCACAAAAACTAAATGAAAGAACAATTTTTTTAAGGTGTAGTCAAAATATTCTACATTTTTAACCTTTTTCGAACATATTTTCCATCTTATATTGTTCGAAGTCCAGTTAGAAATCTTTAAAAAAATCTTAGAATCAAATATATTATTTATGGAAATTGTATAATGTGGGTGCCATGGGGTATTCAAGGGCATTGAATCTATTTAGTGATTCAAAATTACAATTTAAATACTTTCAAATTTAGACTTTACCAAAAACAAATTGTCGAATTCCAACCAAAACTAATTGTAAAGTCCAAAATATAGAATAAATAGACTGTTCCTTTTTTTAAGGATACAATGATTTGATAAAATGATATTTTCTAAGAATTCATTCTTATTGATTAAAAACTAAGTTATCATTAAAAAATTAATTTATCATTAAAAAAAATATGTGTAAATTTTTAAAATATGAAAATGTTTTCTAATTATGCACATCAAAATATTTTAATGATTTAAATTTTCATGAAAACATTAAATATATCACATATTAAAAACTAATTTATCATTAAGAAGAAAAGTACATGGTAAAATTTTAAAATATGAAATTTTTTGTAATTTTACACATAAAAATATTTTAATGATTTGAATTTTTATGACAACATTAAATGTATCACAACTGATAAAGCAACTTGTCACGGGAGTTTAATCTTTGTGATTGGTTTTGAAGAATCTGCGTGAGCTCTCTAGCTGAGAATCCCAATCTGGCAGCGAACTTCTGCGTGAGATCTTTGCTGATCCGATCTGGCAGCGAGCTTCTGCGTGAGCTCTCTGGCTGAGCGCCTGTGGGCTCCTCTTGCTCAGGCTGCCCTGCCGGTGCATCCATGGATCCTACCTCTCCTTCCCCTGAGGAAAAAAGGTGGATCCTGGATGATGCATTCCGCTCTCTTGTGGCTTCTACGCCCCCTCCGATGTTGGACTCATGTGAATATAGCTTCATCAAGAGAGCGGTGGCTCCTCGAATCCAGATCTTGTCAGCAGCTTCAAAACTAAAAGCCCTCGCTCTGAGTGAGCGTGGCCTGATTGGACAGTTCACCGGAATATGGCCTTCACCGAAATCTATGGACTTATGGATTAACAAGAATTGGATACCTCTAATTACCAGGGGCTTGCAGCATTGCTTCTGTGGTAAGGGCTTCTTCACCTTTTTTATCGAAAACAAAGCAGATCGGGATCTGATCTTCAGAAGCGGCCCATATTTCATGGGCCCTCACGGCCTGTACTTAAACAGATGGAGTTTATCATTCGATCCCGAGAAGAATGTGCCCTTCGCGGTTCCAGTCTGGGTAAGGCTTCCCCATTTTCCACTCCACTGCTGGAACGATGAAACCCTGCAAGCCATCAGCAACTCCCTCGAAAATTATATTGACAAAGTTGAACTGAAAGGGCCCTTGTTCTCATGCGCGAGAATATGTGTGGAAGTAGATCTGGAAAAAGGCTTACCAGAGGAAGTTAATCTATACATGGACGGTTGGGATCACATGCAGAAAGTCGACTACAAACAATTGCCATTTAAATGCAAGAAATGCCACGAATACAGACACTTTGTCAAGAATTGCCCTAAGACAGCTCTAGAAGCCCCGGAAAAAACACAAGAAGAAGGTTGGAAACAGATCAAAAGAGGAAGGAAGACAACTCCAGCAGCACACCCACCGAAGGGGCAACAAGCTAGAAATAACAAAGAAAACACTCAGGAAGTTAGGGAAGACTCAACCAGTAACAAATTTCAGAATCTACCACTAGAAGAAGGAGAAATTCCCGTTATTGAAGCAACTTCAGTGGAGAAAGAGAAAGAAGAAATTCCCATTCCAGCCGGCATACAATCCACATCCCACGAAGAGGAGTTAATTAGTGAAGACACAAGAGGATCCAGCACACCTGGAAGTTCGTGGGCAGATAAGGTAAGAACCAATTTTGTTCCGCTCTCTTTTCCTTTGGACAACACTCTCAATACAGAATCCTCAGAGGAGCTAGATGTGGTGCAACATCCAAACACCAGAGGAAGTAGAACGCAAAGGTACTACAGAGAATTGGAAGCAAAAAGAGACATCGAGCTGGGTAGACAAAAAAGTTTGGCGGATATGAAATTGCTTCAGAATAACAAAGCTCAAAGCAGTGTTAAACTAGATGGTAGATCTCAAGCAGGATATCACTCGGTAAGGAAGTAATGAAAGTTGTCTCTTGGAATTGCAGGGGTATCGGCGGGGTTGAACAAAGTTGAAGCAATCAAGGACATGATAATTTTCGAAAAACCTGACCTTATGCTAATCCAAGAGTAAAAAATGTCGAACGTGGAGGTCCTGTCTCTCTCATGATCCCTCTGGAAGAACTATAATGGCAAAGCCCTCAATGCCCAAGGCGCATCGGGGGGAATTGCATCTCTGATTTCTCATAACTACACATTAATTTCCACCATTGAAAATCACTTCTGGCTGCTAATCAAAATACAGGAAAAAAGTAGTAACAATCTCACCTACATTTGCAATGTCTATGGTCCCACTCATTACAGGGATAAGACCAAGTTCTGGGTTGATCTCATCAACTTAAAAGAGGATATGAGAGGGAAAAATCTCATTGTGGCTAGAGATTTTAATGTGACAAAATCACAATAGGAGAAGCACGGGGGCAACATAGTTCGCGACCCCTTTGGAGAAAAGTTAGAAGACTTAATTGCAGAGCTGGATCTGATTGACATTCCGTTAAGAAATGCAAAATACACGTGGAACAATCAAAGGTGTGGAGTTGGGCACATAGCAGCCAAGCTGGATTGGTTCCTATTAATCTCTTCATTTTTTAACTTTGATCTCATTGCTTGCTCGCAACCCATACCCTTTGCGGCTTCTGATCACAAGCTGATTGTCTTAACCCTTGCCTCACTTGGAAATTACGGTCCCATTCCATTTCGTTTTAACTCCTTATGGCTCCAGGAACTCGATTTATACGATATTGTCCAAGCAACGTGGAACTCTAGCATTATCGGATCCCCCAACTTTGTGTGGGAGTCCAAGCTTAGAGCAGTTAAAACAACGTTGAAAAGATGGGAAAAAAAATTTAGAAAATTAAACTTTTACATATTTAAAAAAATATATATTTATATAGATTGAATATAAAATATATATAATTAAACTTTGACATATTTAAAAAAAATATTTATATAAATTGGATGTAAAATATATAATTAAATTTTTACATATAAAAATCTTACTTTAGTCTACCAAGATCAGTGGGTGTCCCCCCAATTGGGATTTCGGCTGTAACACCAAGAAATCCCTAGGGTATTCCCACGATTCAACTGAGATCACGAGGTCATATAGGATCCCTTCAAGCTTGATCGTTGATCTATCAGCAAGTTCCAAAACAGTAGGGGTTGGTCGAAGATTAGTGAGAAGGGTGGACACGGGTTCCTAACATCCCCTCTCCCTTAGGAAAAGCTTTGTCCTCAAAGCTTTAGATGTGGAAATTTATGCGGAATCTGAAGGAGTGGTTCCCCGATAGCATCCTCGGGTTGCATTCCGTGCCACTGAATTAATGCCTATGTGATGGGTTTTGCTTAGTGAAGGCCATGCCAATTTTTCTCAAGGAGGTCATTTCTCATCCGAAGGATCCCGGGAACGTGTGGCCATCGTGAACACATCTACAATGGCAATACTCACATGTGGGATCTGACAAAACTCAGGTCCGCTCGTCGACTTGGGTATCGTGCCCCTGGAGCAAATCATCAAAGTAAATCCTTATAAAATCTAATAAGGACCCTATGGGCTCTGTAGGTTGAGAGGGGTAAGCAAGCTCATTACTATTTTGATGATGATAATTTAAAGGAATTGCAAAAGTATTTTCCTTCGAATGCATCATATAACATTCAGAGTTTCAAAGGTGTGTGAAATCATGTAAAGTTTACTTTTGTCATCTGTGTCATAACCCTAAAAATTCAAATTTTGAATTTCAAACTTCTGAATGGATGGAAAGATGTGTCTTGTTGAGCTGATCAAGCTGGTATACTTCAATTTTTAAAACTGCAAAATTTAACCCCTCAAAATTTCCTTTGAAACTTCTGGATCTTCTAGACAGGATCCCGAACTAGGGTCTAGAATCCATGGCACACACATTTTGGTAGGGCCTGGTGGTTCTTAAGTTAAGCTGTTGTGTAACCCTTTTGGTCATCAGGCTTGCACCGAATCCTGAATCCAGCATACAATTATGTAGAAGAAGGTCACCTATCATCAATGATATATAGAAAGGGATTCCATTCCCGAACCTCGTTTTTCTGAGGGGTCTTATGTTTCATTTATACCATTACCTATTTGCAATGAACAAGATAATCTGTCATGTTCATATTTTTTCAGTAAAGGATATTGATCTAATTTTAGGAGAAGGAATTAATGAACATTTGAAATCAAATGCAAATATTCAAATAGATTCAGTTCAAAAAATGGAACGAGCAAATAATTCAAAATTATATATTGTGAGCTTAGGATGAACATATTGAATTATGTTTGCATGAATATACTATGGTCACTATGAGAAGCATCCTCGGTGTTGTTAACATCATCCACAATCTAACTAGAACATGTAATAAAGTTTTCCATTAATTTACATCAATATGATAGAGGGAAAACGCAACGAGAATCTGAGACGATTGCATAGTGAAATGCATACAGAATGAATCAAGGTTGAATGTGGTAGCCCGCCATCTCCCATTGTGAAATGCATGCATAATTAATCGAGCTTGAAGGTGGTCGCCTTTGCCAGTTGCACTTCAAGATTGAAGGTGGTAGCCTTGGGACTAGACATAGGTCTAGATAAGAACATGTTGATATTTGCAACGAGAAGCTTGAAATAATAATGCATGCATGGCCATATAAATTTGTTTGCAACATAAATTTCATGTTTGATATTTTCTTACAATCATCAATTGAGACATTGATCAATTGTAGTGGTCTTGAATTTAATTTGGTTGCAGTCTTCTTATGTAAGGCCTTAGCCTCAACTCCCCCTGAAACTTGATCTGGAGCTTGATTAGGGTTTGCTAGATAAACCCTAAAAATTCAATCTTTGACTTTCACACTTCTGAATGGATGGAAGGATGTGTCTTTCTAGCATACTTCAATTTTGAAGAAGACCTGGCGGTGCTTGTCCATAGATTGCTTCATATGGTGTCCTTTTAGATGTGGTATTGTACCACTAGAGCGCTTCTAGGAAATCCATAGAAATAGTTGTCCAAATCTGTGTAGGGATGGGCAAGGGTTTGAGCAGTCCCGTCGTAGATCTTTCTCCTCATTATTGCTCCAAGCTTCGTGGTCGTCAGATCTGTAGCTACAAGACCTATCAAAGCACATAGAGATAAAACAAGCAGTAAAAGCACATCTAAACACTAATTGATCCAAGTAAACAGTTAAGGAAGTGAACTCTAAACATCATCAACACATATAAAGACCCTAGCCAAATTAAAAAAAGAGCTTTATTCAGAATTGGCCATTCTTCAACGTAGAGTGGAGGTAGAAGAGATGACGCCTTCCTCCCTTAGCCACGAAAAAAACATAAATTTGAAAATTCTTGCAGCGGCCAAAAATGAAGAAGATATCTGGAGAGTCAAGTCCAGACAACTGTGGCTCAAGGGTGGTGACAGCAACACTAACTACTTTCACAATCAAGCTAAGGCTCGCCGAAGTCGGAATACTATTAAGGAGCTAAAGAATCAAAATGGCAAGAATGTCAGCGGGAAAGAGGACCTGAAGCTCCATATCTTCAATCATTTCAGTGATCTCTTTAAAGGCAATGGAGAAACAGATCTGGAAGCCCAAATGGATCTTCCTTCTGGAATTCCTAATCTAGTGTCGAAAAATGATAATAGAGAGCTTTCCAAGCCAATCTTGGAGCATGAAATTGTAAACGCCATTTGGTCCCTCCATGTTGATAAAGCGCCAGGTCCAGATGGGTTTACCATCAATTTTTACAGGGCAGTGTGGGAAATAATCAAAGAGGATCTGAAACGTATGCTCAAATGGACCAGGAAAAAAGACAAAATAGGAGGGGCTACCAATTCTTCCTTTCTTTCCTTAATTCCCAAAGAGAACACCCCGAGCTCCATCAATCGCTTTCGTCGGATCTCTCTTTGCAACACCTCTTACAAAATCCTATCAAATATTCTCGCAACCAGAATGGAAAAAGTCACGGGCATCTCATCTCTGAGTCCCAGGGGGGTTTCATTGTCGACCGCCAAATCCTAGATAATATCATCATTGTTTAAGAGGAAATACACCCCAGCATCAAAAAAAGGCACCAAGGTATGGCAGTTAAGCTTGATATGGCCAATGCATTCGATAGAGTAAAACACCATTTTCTCTTCGAAATAATGTTCAAGTTCGGCTTCTCAAGAATATTTGTTCGCTGGGTCAAAGCATGTATAAGTAGCCCCTGGATAGCCCCCCTAGTTAATGGCAGGTCCACAAAATTTTTCCAAGCCACGAGAGGATTGCGGCAAGGGTGCCCAATGTCCCCTTTCCTTTATCTCTTAGTTGTTGAGTCAATGAGCAGGACACTCCATCTCCTGCAAGAAATGGGGGAATTAAGAGGTCTCAAAATAGTCAGAGGAGTTAGATCGGTCAACCTCGCTCAATTCACTATTGACACTATCTTACGTGGGGGATCCTCATCAATCATAGCGGACAGATTCAACAAAGTTCTCTCTACTTTCCTCTCAGCTTTCGATGGAAAAATTAACACTGTCAAGTCTAAGGTATACGGCTGGAATTGCAATCCTAGGGCGCTAGAAAACATTGAAAGAACCTTTGGTTTCAAAGGAATAGCAGATTGGAATTCCTTTAACTACCTTGGTATTCCGATTTTTAAAGGGAAAAAAAGAGTTTCAGATTGGAAAGGCTTGATAGAAAAAATTAAAAATAAAAAAATATTGGGGATCCCAATGGCTTAATCCCGCTGGTAGATTGGTCCTCATAAACTCCATCCTCTCTGCATATCCCCTTTACACTTGTTCAATCTCCCTTTCTCCCAAAACGGTCATGAAGGAGATCACGAAAGAGATCAGGAAATTCTTATGGCAAGGCGGGAGGTCCAATAATTCTAGAAAGTTTCACTTGATCAATTGGGACACGGTATGCAGACCCAAATAGTATGGTGGGGCAGGGATCAAAGACCCAGCAACTATGAACCTCGCTCTTGGTGCTAAAATTATGTGGAGAGTTATCTCGGGAAAGAAGGCGTGGTGGAAAGATATCATACACAAAAAATACATGTCTGGCAGCAGAAGACGTTGCATGGAAAATATTGACCAAGGTAGAAGAGGCTCCTCCTTTTGGAACCTGTGTAAGAGGGCATCCTTCATAATTAACAGAAGCCTATTCTGGATCCCTGGTAATGGAAAGCAAGTCATTCTCTGGAAAGAAAAAATATGCACTAACTCTCCTGGAAATTACCTGCTTGAATTTCATGAATTAAAAGAATGGATGGATCAAGCCAACATCCACAAAATGTTCGATTTGTCCTCTTGGTCCAACAGGGGAAGTTGGGAGGGATGGATTGAATTGAATCTCCCAGAGCATCTTTTGAATGACAATGATCTTCTGTCATTATTTCATGGCTCTCTTCCGGTCCATAAAAATATTAGAGACAAACGTGGTTGGGATAAATCTGGGTCTTACTCTATTAAAGAAGGTTGCAGCTACATGGATGCTATCAACAACCAGCGCATCAAGGACACTAAATGGAACAACGTTTGGGGAAAGAAGAGTCTTCCAAAAATAAATGGTTTTTTAAGGACCCTTGCCCACAAAAAAACATTAATTGTTGAGAACCTCAGAAAAAGAGGTATTGAAGGTCCAGCCAGATGCATATTATGCAAGGAAGCTGATGAAACGATGGATCATCTATTCCTCGAGTCCAAATTCTCCATGGAGGTTTGGCACCGTGCTTTCCGGGAAATTCAACCTAACCTAACCCTTCCAACCAATGGGAACGATTTGTTTGCATGTTGCCTGATTACTACCATCGTTCGTTGGCTAGGATGTCGGAATTAAAAAACGCTTGAGTTGCTTTTCCCAAATTTATTTGTTGGAAGTTATGGACTGCCAGGAATAAGGAAATATTCCAAGACATTAGGGCCACACCAGGAAAAATCCTATCTTCAACAAAATCACTCTGGATCGACTCTCTTTCCTTGAGAGGTATGAAGAATATCAGAAAAGAGCATTTAACTATGGAAGAGAAAATTTGGGTGGCAGAACTCCTGACCTCCACCTACTCCCCTATCTCAGATCACCCCCCAATGAAGCAGACCTCTCAGAACTGGAAAATCAGAAAGAAATCGGAGGAGCTTCAGCTTTGGATCAAGACAAATAGTTGTCACAATCTGTTCTTCGACGGAGCCTCGAAAGGAAACCCCGGTCAGGCAAGTGTGGGAGGAGTTCTACTCAATCCTGAGGGAAATAAGGTGAAAGAATTTGCATGGGGCATTGGAAGGAGAACCAACAACGATGCTGAGTGGCTCGCTTTGATCAAAGGATTGCAAATAGACAGAAAAGATGAAATCAAGGATTTAATGGCCTTGGGAGATTCAATGCTGGTAATCTGGAAAGCTAGAAATTTGGCCAAAAACCGCAAAGGACCAACCTCTAAGCTTCATCATATATTCAATCACATGGTCAAATATTTCAACATCGTCAATTTTCTTCATGTATTGAGGAACAACAACCATCAAGCTGATCTCATGGCCAATAAAGGAGCAGGTATGGATTGTGGAATCTCGACCAGTAATGGTCAAGATCTTGGCATAAATTGGGTGCCATGACCCTCCAGGTATGACAATAGCTCCACTCAGGCAGGGAAAGGTCCCATACCCTTCATCTCGCTAGGTGGCTGAAGGAGTGTTTAGATTTTGGCAAACTTCATGCTATGACTGTCAATATGAGTATATTCACGTTGCATAGCATCAAAATTTTCAAGATTCAAATAGGAAGCAACTTCAACATTTGGGCCGCTTATGGGACTATTATGAGTGGTGAGAAATCAGCTAGGAATTGATGTTGGAAAGAGGAAGCATTCCAATAACAATAAAGCAAGTTGAATTCGAGCATCAGATCTATCGATTCGTTGGAATTAGGCAGAATTGGGCGTAGGCAGCAGGTCATCGAATGATTCAGTTTTCAATCGGCACCATTCTTGGAAGGTATTGGCAGCTCCTTCATTCGCTTCAGCAATCCTTTACCAAATCAACATTAGTTGTATTTAGGCTACAAATTAAAATTTGGCTTCAAGTTAAAATTTTGGCTTATGGAGTATTTTGGCTTCAAGTTAAATTTGAGTTCAATAGCCCCAAGAGTATTGATGTGCTTTAGATGAGCGATTCTTGGCGAGAATGATAGTTTAGAGTGTGTTGTAGATCGAAGTTTTTGCGTAGATTGAAGTTTTGGTTTTGTAATGTCTTCAAAGACTGGAAAGAGCAGAGATAGGTCTTAGGGCAGCTCTCAGCTACAGGGAACAGTCTCCCCATTCAATCTGTAACCTTGTTCCTCTATTCTCCTTTTTTATAAAATCTAATTAACCGTTATTGTTAAAAAAAAACATAAAATGTATCACATATTAAATATTCTTACAGTGGTAATTGATGTATATGTCACTTTAAGTGTTACTTAATGAAATGTTCGATACCGTGTTTTCTAAAAATGTTATAAGTATAGTGAATCTTCATTATTATTACAATTAATATGTTATTTATTGTTCATATTTAATGTGTAGCTTTTAAAAAAAAAATCTCCATATAAGTTTTCTAATCATAAACATTTTACTTTATCAAGCTAAATGAAAATTTCTAGCATATATCTTTTTAATTAAAATTATATGTGAACATATAAAAATGAACATTATAAACATTAAAAAATAAAAATTGTTTATAATTATAAACATTGTAATTTTGTTCATTTAGCTTTCAACACCGTAAATCCATCACTTCTCTAATTTGTAAATTGATCATCCCTAATTTATCAATTTTTTTTTTTAACAAGAACAGGGGAAATAGATATATTTATAAAGGCTGTGCACAGCCATTCATTACAAGTTTTCACAAAAATTTGACAGAGTAACAAGTGCCTGAGAATTTATAACTGAAGATTCTATCTGTCTACCTGTAAGAGTTCTAAACAAAACCTTACTAAAACTGTTCAAAGTAGAGCAGGGATAAACCCTGACGAACTGCTGATTTAGGAATATACAGAAAAACATAGAGTCTTAAACATCAAAAAAGAGGAACCTGAACAGAGACTGCAAACTATCCATATTTTTTAAGGTAGACAGAAGCCGCATCCTGCCTTTCCTGCTTTATCTCCTGATTAACCGTCAGACTGCCATGGACGCAGCTTCCCTGCGATTTCCCAGTGAGGACTGCAATGTCTTCCTGCATATTATCCACCTTTCCCATCAATTCGAACAGGTTTCTCTCCAGGTCGTCAATTCTGGAGTCCTGGCATGCGAGCTGGTTCACAGTGTAGCTCAAATCCTTGGCCATTTCCTCATTTTGATTTACGCTTGTGCAAACTTCGTTGTAGGTGTTGCGCACAGAAAGCTTAATGTCAACCATGGTTTGACTCAACGCGGCTATGGCCGCCATAATGTTCTGCATAGTGCCCGCCCTGTGATGGATTAACAGTCCGGGACGGGAGGATGGAGAGCCCAAGTCGCCGAGGGAAAGCCTGTTCATCGCACTGGAGAGAGGTCGAGCCATAACGTAATACATCGAGGGAGGGGCAGATGGCCCATTTAAGAGCCGCTCGTGGGAGCTGACAGCACCTCGAGGGCCCATGTGCCATGCGCTGTGGAGAGGAGGGCGTGTGGCAAGGGCACGCAATACATCGTCTACAGAGGAGGACGGGGATGAGGGGAGGGGGACCCTCAAGCCACTAGGCCCCTTCAAACCCATAACCATAACATTTTTAACCATTTAAATAGATTATGGTATAAATTGAAATCCCAAGGCACCATTTAGATCCTCCATGTGCCCGATGTCTAGCATCGTTCCTTTGTTGGCCGCTTCATCTGCTAACTTGTTATTCGCTCGACAGATGTGAAAGAAAGAAGACTGAGAAAAGTGAGGATTAGATTTTATTCTTTGCATGTACCTGTAAGATCTAGATCCTTGTGGGGCGGCACCCCTTCTCATTGTTTGAATGACATGTCTGGAATCCCCATAAACTCTGAGATTATCGATGCTGAGGGAGGAGATCATATTGAAAGATAAGACGAGAGCAAGCCATTCAGCTTCATTGTTTGTCTTGATTCCTAATCCCCACGAGATAGATTCAATTTTATTTCCTCCGGGATCAAATAAGACCCCACCCGCACCTGCCACCCCGGGGTTCCCTTTGGATGCCCCGTCGAAGAAAATACTGTAAGAATTCTGCTCTTTCCACCACCTGGAGAAAGCCTCGGATTCCTTCCGGATTTCCCAGTCAAGGTAGGAGTGTTTCTTTTTGGACTGAAGGGAGCCTACCCTTACGAAGGCATTGCACCATTGAAACTCAGATAGGGTGAGAGGTTCCTGAGCAGGGATAGTGACACCTTTAGCGGATAAAGACTCAGCTATCATTGTAGTGGCTTTGATGGCTGCTCTGTAGCTATTGGGGTTCCTTCCCTCAAAAAGACTTTTGTTTCTATGTATCCAGATCTGCCAGCAGACATTCATTGGGACAATATTCCATATTCTTCTCATCGTTTTCTTGCTTTTTCCTGGAAAGGAGCGTCCCCAGTGATCGCTAAGATCTTTAAAAGTTTTAGGAAGAATAGATATACTCCATTGATTCCCCAAAACCTGAGCCCAGACGTGCTTGGCAAAGGGACAAGCCAGAAAGATGTGAAAAGTAGTTTCTTCCGCTTGCTTGCACAGAGTGCATCTTGAAGGCCCTTCTATCCCTCTAATTTTGAGATTTTCAGCTGTTAAGAGCTTATTATGATTCAAAAGCCAGAAGAAGATGCTAACTTTAGGGATGCCATCCGAATTCCAGACTTTCCCCCAGTTTTTGAGAACCGGAGTATTAGAGTGAGTGAGTTTCTCATATCCTGCTTTGACTGAGTATTTCCCTGCTTTCCCCCAGCCCCTTCGGTCTTTCTCTCTTATATTCACCGGAGCCTTTCCATGCAAGGTATTGAGGAAATTTTGATAGGCATTCATGAGATTATCAGGAGGTCTCCATTTTTTCCATCCTTTCCAATCTCCATTATCCTTCCAATCCACAAGATCTATGAGTTTAGTAATTCCCATGTTTTGCAGCCAAGTGCGAATAGGATCTATACATCTCATTTGCCCCAAGGGAATTTCTCCATTGACTCTGTCCATCCAAATATTTATTCTTTTCCCGTTACTTGGGATCCAATAGAGATCTTCAGTAATCAAAGTCGAGGAAGAGGAGATGAGTTTCCAAATTGCCGTTCCCTTTTTGTTATTATTCTTTTCCAGACATCTTAATCTTGAGCTTCTGGAGTATTTTTTCCTGACTACTTCTTTCCACCATTCTTTCTTTCCAGATACAATTCTCTAGGCAAGCTTGGCTCCTAATGCTTTGCTTACCAACATAGGTTCTCAGATTCCTAACCCTCCTCTATTTTTCTTTTCTTTGACCACCTTCCAACTGATCAGATGAAATTTTTTATTTTGAATCTTTCCCCCTTGCCACAGGAACTTTCTTATCTCTTTGCTAAAGGCATTCTGAATTGAAACCGGGGCTGCCATTATTGCAGAGGTAAAAATGGGCAGAGAAGACAAAACAGATTTGATCAAAGTGACTTTTCCTGCTAAATTCAGCCATCGGGTGCCCCACGAATTTATCTTTGATCTGAATTTCTCTAGTATAGGCAGCCAAACAGAGGAGGAAGGATATTTAAGACATATGGGTGTACCAATATATTTAAAGGAAGTCCAATCGAGACAGGGTTTAAAGTTTAAAATGGCAGAGATGAGCCTGATGATGGCAGGTCGGCAGTTCCAAGTGTACAGATTGCATTTATTATCATTAGTTTTGCCTCCTGAGGCCCTGAGGAAGAGATCTATGGAAGTTTTGAAACGGGCTGCTATTTGGGGTGAGGCACTACCCAAAAGGATGGTGTCTTCAGCAAACTGTGCATGGTTTATAGCTTGGACATTTCGAGCGAAGGCTATACTAGGGAGTGTTTCTGAAGCCAAGAGAGAGTTAAGCTTTCTGCTGAGAGAGTCGACCATTATGACAAAAAGGAAGGGTGAAAGGGGACATCCTTGTCTCAATCCCCGAGAGAGTCGAAAAAAGGAGGTGGGCCTGCCATTTAGAAGAGGAGATATCCATGGCGCTCCAATGCAGGCTTTCACCCATCTAATAAAGTTTCTGTCAAATCCAAATTTTTCCAGAATATTATAGATGAAATCATGCCTTACTCTATCAAAAGCATTGGCCATGTCAAGCTTAATAGCCATACCTGCATCTTTGTTCATCTGGCTGGTATGAATTGCTTCCTGCACTAAGAGGATATTGTCATAGATTTGCCTACCCGGAACAAATCTGCCCTGATTAGGTGAGATGATTCTTGGAAGCAGATTCTTGATTCTATTAGCTATGACTTTAGTAATAATTTTGTAAGAGGAGTTGCATAAGGATATGGGTCTGAATCTCCCAATCAAAGTGGCTTTTTTCTCCTTAGGAATTAAAGCTATGAACGATGTATTGGTGCCTCCTCCTATCTTCTCTCGGTTCCTTGTCCAATTTATCATTCTGAGTAGATCTTTTTTCAGTAGATGCCAGCATTTCCTGTAGAAGTGGATGGTGAAGCCATCAGGTCCTGGGGATTTTTCAGGGTGGAGGGCCCACACATCTTTTCTAACTTCCTCTTCCGTAACCACATCTGCAAGCATACTGTTGTCTTCTGCTGTTATGAGCTTAGGTATCTCCTGACCCATTATCTCAATTTCCTCGACTGGGGGATCCCCTTCCTCACTGTAAAGTGACTCAAAGTGATTTTTGATTTCCCTCTTGATTGCCTCAGTATCCTCTATTTTAGTTCCATCTTCCTTCGTTAAGCTGAAAATGTTGTTTTTCCTGTATCTTTCCTTACATTGTGCATGAAAGAACTTGGTGTTTCTGTCCCCCGACTTTAGCCATAAACATCTTGAGCGCAGCCTCCATTCCTCCTCCTCTCTTCTGGCCGCCTGTCTAATTTGAGCTTCCAAGTCATTTTCTTTTCTCAGTATGTGCTCAGTTATCTGCTCGGTTTCCATTTGGCTTTGCAAAGTTTTGAGTTCCTCTTGCAGAGAGTTTATCTCTTCTCCCGATTTCTTATTGTTTTCCTTAGCCCATCTCTTTAAAACAGTCTTAGTATTTTTAAGTTTGTTTTCCCATATGAAGCCTGGTGATCCAGGGATAAATTGATTCCAAATAGCTTTGACCTCTTCATAACAGTCTTTGTTCTCCAGCCAAAACGGATTGTATCTAAAAGGTAGAGGCCCAAGGTTTCCAGGGGATGAGAAAAATAGGGCGATAGGTCGATGGTCAGAAGCAGCTGAAGCTAGTATTTTTGAATCGGGCAGGAGGGGCCTACTTAGGAAGGCAGAGCTGAGAAGAAATCTATCAAGTCTTGCTGCTATATGTCCGGGTCCAACTCTCTTATTATTCCAGGTATAGTTTCCTTGCCTAGGTTTTATATCCACAAGATTCCAAGATGCCTGAAGATCCTCCAGACTTTCTCCAAACTGATCTCTCACTTTCGAACCTCCTCTTCGCTCATTAACACTTACGGTGACGTTAAAGTCTCCAGCTAAAAGGCAGGGAGATAGATTCCTTCCAGATTGAAGGTCAATAAGGTCTTTCCAGAATTTTTCTTTCAGACTGTGAAGCGTAGGTCCATAGATGTTTCCTACCCAGTAATTTTCATTGCTTGATATATCTTCTATTTCCGTAAAAAGCCAATTTCTATTGCTAAATGAAGAGATGCATTTGTACTTACCTTTGTCCCACCAAGTAAGGATCCCTCCCGAAGCTCCAGTAGAGTTGACTGCAATGCCTTCTCCATTGGGCCAGATTTGGTTTAGGGCTTTGAGACAGTCTGCTTCTTGCATCTTAGTCTCCTGGAGCATGAGGATTGAGGGGGTTTCTAACTTTTTTATTCTTTTAAGTGATTCTATCTTTTGCTTGCCTCCTAAACCTCGACAATTCCAGGAGACTATCTTCATTATTTTTTGGAGAGGATGGAGCCTGCTTTTTCCTTCTTTTCTTCTGATGTCCCTGTTATTTGCTTTGAGCTGGATAGAATTCTTACATGCTGGTCTAAGCTGGTTTGCTTACCCGCCGCTTTCTCGCGGATCGTTTCTTGCTCTCTTACCACTTTATTTAATTTTCTGCCCTTTTTTGTCTGGGGTTCCATTTCTTCTTCTCTGCTTTCTGAGGTTTCTTCTTGAAATAATTTTGCCTTTGCTCTTGTGACGGATCCGCCCCGTGCTTTAAGTAGCTCGCTTTCAGGCTCTTCCTGTTGTGATATTTCTGTGGTCTGGATTTCTCCTTCCTCTAGTTTCTTTTCTGCTATTTTTTGCGTTTCTTCTTCCCTTACTTGTTCTGTTGCTTCCTCCGGGGCTGTATCCAATCTCTGTTCCTGCTCTTCCTCAGTCGCTGCAGAAGATAATAGTTGAAATTTGTTAGCTTCTCTAGGGCTTTGTTGTCTGCCTGTCGTTTCTTTTCTCTTTGGGGTTGCATGCGGATGGTGTGCAATTGGGGCTTTCCCATTCTTCTTTCTCACCTCATTCCACTCTCCCTCTTGATTTTCTTCCATTTCCTGCGTCTTTCTCTTAGGGCATATCTTGGCAAAGTGCCCATATTCATGACATACCTTGCATTTGAAAGGTATCTGCTCATAATCAACAGGTTGCAAATGATTCCAGCCATCCATTGACAAACTTATAGCTTCTGGGAGCCCTTTTTCTAGGTCCACCTCTACACATATTCGAGCACAGGAAAACATCGGGGGTTTAGGTTCTGATTTGTCAATATATTTCCCCAGCGAGTTACCAATAGCCTTCAGGTCTTCATCATTCCAGCAGTGCAACGGTAGGTGAGGTAGCTTGACCCATACTGGTACGGCTGAGGGAATGTCCTTTTCCGGGTCAAACGAGAGGTCCCATTTGTTGATATACATTCCTCTTGGTCCCATAAAGTATGGGCCGTTCCTGAAAATTAAGTCCCTATCCTCCTTTTTTTCAAAAAAGAAGACGAAGAATCCCTTACCGCAGAAGATCTGCTGGACTTCTCCTTGGATGAGGGGGCGCCAGTTTTTATTTATCCATAGCTCGATCGATCTCGGGGAGGGCCATAACCCAGTAAAGTGCCCTACCAGTCCTTTTTCAGAAAGTGCAAGGGCTTTACACTTCGAAGCAGTAGAGCCCAACTTAACCTCAGGAATGGCAGATTTTTTAACGAATCTTGAGTCCGTGGAATCAGCCGTCTTTGTGGGCTGAGATTGCGCTGCTACCAGTGAACGGAAAAGGGCGTCGAGGGGCGCCCGTCCCGGGTCAGGAGGAGGGTCCATGGCGTCGGAACCCGATTCAGAAGCCTCAGCCGCCAACCCGAAGGTGAACCAGCTAGGGTTCGCTCAAAACGCTTCTTCTCTCTTCAGTCTCTCGTATTTCGTCCTACAAGTTTTTCTACGAATTGATTATGAATTATCCCTAATTTATCAATTTTATATATCTTTATCTATTATAATATTTCTTTTTATATTTTACAATTATAATCATTTTAAAAATTACTTTAAATTTTATTTTCCTCATTATTAGTTTGACTAATCATCTTTTTAATCGGCAGTGAAAAACATTAACTTGATATTCAAACAAAATCAAAGTTAATTAACCATTACAAATTGTCCAAGTACAACTCATGGGATCTTGCAAAACAAAAAACCCGAGCGACAGAGTCCACACCAACTAGCTCAAAAAGTAGCTACAAACCAACCATGCTCTACTAACGTAGCAACGTTGAATCTACTACACAATATTACAAAAGTTTCAAATATAACTTAAGTGATATGCAAAAAAATTCAATAGCATGTGCTAATAAACCTTAAGGAAGCTCGAGCTTATCAAATCAAAATCAAAGAACCCTTCATAAAGGAGAAGTCTCTCAATGTTGCCCACAACTTTCTTGGAGATCGTGTCCACCAAAGTGTTCAACTTCCTGAAGATATGTGAAATAGGAAACCTACTAAAACTGATTATCAGCAATTTGATAATAGAAACTTGGAGGGAAGAAGAACCTACTACCTAATAATAGAAACTTGGAGGGAAGAAGAACCTACTACCTAATCCACAATAATTGTGGAGTCACCGAAAACCTGAATATCCATCCCTGCACCTGAACGCACCTGAGCTCCACCATGTTTGTCATTATTCTAGTATGTGAGTATATAAAGTCAATCCCTTAGATTCTTAAAGTATCCATTCCATTATTCCTTCGATAAATTAACGAGGACTATTCATTTCTGTCTTAAAATATCCTATATAACATTTAATGAAATTATTACTAGCAATTGCCCCATAAGGTGCAAAGGGACGTCGAAAGGAAAAATAAAATTAAAAAGAAAATAGTTGAAATTTTGGGTGGTTCGTTTAATGCCTAAATTCCAAGACAAATGTTTCACTATCAAAGATGCAATGTACAACATTTTGCTTAAATCATCAAATATAGGTAAAAGCATAAATTGTGCACAGAGCAAAAAGAGATAATGCACTTAATTATCTTCACTTGCTATTATTTAGTCTTGCACCTATCTTCTCTCTAATGTGGTCATTGTCGTCATAGATCTAAAGAAGATCATGGAATGTCCAATCCTAAAAAATAAAAACTTCCCTGAAATCTAATAAAAAGAATATCATTATGAAGATTGTATTCAAAATATTAGAGTCCTCAATATACACGTGTGTCTAATAAAACAATAAAACATTGTTCCAAACAACTAGAGTAAGACAAAGATTAATATGCCTTAAAAGAACCATTTGACAAGAGCATATGTTCCTGACGTTCTTCAAAGTAAAGATGTATCTCCACTTGTCCAATAGATCTACTGGAAAACCTATATACATCAATGTTAAAATGACAAAAAATATGCTTCTAGTGTTCTAAAAGACTAACTTGTAGATTAACTTTTCTAGAGGCCCAATCAACTATCACACTAGAATCACCTGCCACCTGAAGAGTTAAAAAGCCTTTAATAAAGGAAAACACTAGCAAGCCCGAAAGAGTCAAAATCCATAATTTATTATATAAAATTATAAATGATAAAACAAATATTATTATTTTAAAAATATACAATTTGAAAGCATAAATTTATTGGTTTTAGTTTTTATTATTTATTACTTGCAATTTTTTGAAAAACTTTAAAAAACAAATTTAACTTTGGATATATTAAATACCAATAAAAATCATTAAGATGTAAATCTTTTGATAGTTAAAATATTTTTAAGTTAAGATGGATTTATGTCCATGCTCATCTATCTATATATATCCTTGATACATATATTTTACTTGGTTTATGTTTATGTACCTCTATAAACGTTGACAATCAAATTGTTATTGAGAGGAGTTCATTATCTCACAAACAAGGAGGTCTCATACACCAGTTTGATGCCTAACTAGACCATGAGACAACATCTCTTACTTGTTGAAGCCAATCTATCAAAATCTCTTTAATTTATTAAGGTTTTTTCTTTTTTGTTACCACGTGTATTGTTGAATGATAAGGCCATCAAAACAATTTGTTATTAACATACCAACAAATATATTTTCAGAATACAAATAAACTATTTTGATAAAAAAAACCATACAATCAATATATGAACGTTACTCTTAACCAACATCATCTTCTTTTTGAATGTGAAGTTTTTATGATTAATTCTATTAATATAAAACACAAATAGGTTATATATAGAAAGAAAAGCAATGAATATTCAATTCAAATGCATATCTTGAAAATATTTACAATATTTTTCTTTATAATGTAATAATCATTTTTTATACATGCATGAATATAGTGATTTTAAATATATTATATTTATGTATTATAAATATATGTAAGTTTGAAATTTTAATCTTTAAATTATATCAAAAAGAATAATAAAAATTTAATTTAATATTAATGTTTTAAATTAAATATATAAAAGTGAATTAAAATTTAAAATCGATTTTTTAATACATTCACAACTAATATAAAATATAAAATAATTAATATGTTAATATGAACCACTTTACTTTTTCATAAGCTTGAATTACTTTAATTATTCATAGACGTGATAGATGTGCAGCATAAACCCAAGGGAGGCAAGTCTGGGAGGGATCATCTTCAATCTAGGAGGAACAATTGTTAATACCTTTGCTTGGGGTTTGGGAGTCAAACCTAACAATGAAGTTGAATGGTTGGCACTTCTTCTCGAGCTAGAATTAGTATCAAGACTAAGCATCTCAAAGTTGATGATCTTTGGAGACTCTAAACAGTTATCCAAAAGATGAAATTAGGATACGAAAAGGGAGCTTCAATATGTAAAAGGATATATAATAGAATCAAACTCCTTCCAACTCCTATTGAGACCCTATTTTTCCATGTTTTGCGAGAGAACAATAGGAATTATGACGACCTAGCAAACCAAGGGGCAAGGTTAGTGAAAGTATTGGTGTCTTATGCTAATGGTGATAAGGTGTTTAAGCATGTCCCTGAATCTTAATTATGAGTCTTTAGTCCTCATCAATCCCCTCCAAGGTTGGTGCATATGAATATGGTTTGGAACTTAGGCTCTCCACGAAATGGGAGGCATGGGAGCATATGCATGGAAGGCCCTCCACTGCTCTTCTCGAGGGTTCGAGCATTACAGGGGTTTTAATGTTGAGATCCCTCAGCATTCCCAACAACAGAGCTCGCACAAGTGATAAGATTGAAATGGTAGAAATGCAGAGGGTGGGAGCTTCGAGTCCCGTCCTTATTCCATCGATGGGGGTCGTTGCAGAGAGAATTCTGGAAGGCAATCTGGAGAAGGCCCTAGATGATAGTTATTTTTGCGAGCTATTTGAAACCCTTCCCTTCATTCTATTAAATGTATTAAAATGATAGATTCGATGAAATATGTAAAGGCGAAAAACAAAATGCCAAAGAATCAAACGATACAGCACTTTTATATTGAATTTAAGAATATTTAGATATACAATAGAAAATATATTATTTTAGAATGTGGAACTATATAACTACCTTGATTCCATGTAATTTCATGAATGTAATTCCATGTAAATAATAAACAAATAGATTTAAATAATTGAACCAACCCATATTTTAAATCAAAAAGTTATTAAACCAAACTCTTAAAATATAAAACTAAATTATTATTTTGTAATTAAAGCTTACAAAATTAAATACATGCAAGTTTAAGAAACCAAATTCTTTCATGTTAAAAGAAAACCCAAATTAATTGCAACATTTTAAATATAAATTTATTGAAACAAATTCTTAAAAAAATAAAACTATATTAAATTTTTTAAATTAAAGCTTACAAAATTAAGTGCAAATTTACAAAACCAAACTCTTTTGTAAAGAAAAAAACCCAAATTAATTACGTCTTTTTTATCCTTCATAGAGAGAGATATTAGAGAGCTCAAATCTATGATTATAAATAAAAAAGGACTTTATTTTTTATATAATTTATTTTGACCCAAGGAAAAAGGGCAGATCTTGTTTTTATTTTCATAGCATGGCATATACCAAATTGTGAAACAACGGGCTTCAATTTGACATAGTAATTAGATATTAGCTACAGATCGGAGTGCCTTAAAAAAGGAAAAATGTTTATTTATGTTCGAATCGACTGATAAGCAGCTCCATGATTTTAAAATTAGGGATTTCGTAACTGGCATGGATTATAGGGGTGAAGCCCAAGTTCAAATCCAACTAAATCTTCTGAACAATGCAACATGTTTACATAAGGTCAGCATTTTTGCACTAATGGCCTTCTAGGAAGGGGTGTCTTCATTGTGTACAATCTGAAACACGTTCTATCATAAGATATCATCAAATTTTCTAATAATCCAATATTCTATGGCCATCTGAATCGGGGACCTATGTAAACTGGCATGCTATAACCTTGTGATTAATGGAATCAGAGCGTGGTTTGCAGTGTTTAATCTCAGTGATTAGGCAGGGAATTAGACTGCAACTGAAGAAGGTGATGATAGCAAGATAGCAATCGACAGTAGGAGGTCTTTGGTCTAGGTCTTGTTCAAAGCATCTATTCTGTAAATTCCTCAGCAGCTCAGACACATTCATCGCACTTGTCCTGATGAGATATCCAACACTCCACACATCAACTTTAACTCCATGAACGCCCCTAGACATTTCAGGAGAATGGTTCAAGCCACTAAGATTGTGTGGGTAAATATGAGGTGCACCAATGGCGACCTGAAAGTCTATGAACCACTCATCTGATTCAATGTTCCTCATCACGTTATCCCACCTAAGATCCATGTGCATGAACAAAAGGGTGTGCAAAGACACCAATGCCTTGGTCACAAATTTGAGAGCTTCCACAAGATGCTCCACTATCGAAGGGTTGGTTGGACAACCCCTCGGCTTAAATATAAATGCTAACTCTTGTTCTGTAGATTTATGGATGTATTCAACATGGAGAATTCCCTTGTCCAGAAAATCATAAATCTTCTTGAAAGTGGCCCAATCTAGAAATATTTTTTTACATAAGTTACCTCTATAATCTTTCCACTGCTTCTGTAGAATCTTTGATAACCGTTATAAATTTAGTATGATTTCTACCCATGACGAGAGTCTACAAGAAAAGGGAACATCCTAGATACAAACTAGCAAGGGACCGGGGCTTTCAACCTTGGAGGAGTTTTGATAGATCCCTTTGCACCTTGTGAGACTGAAAGGATCTGTCATCTTTGTGAGACTATGAGTCATTGAGTGTTAAGGATGAAAATCACTTCCTCTTAGATTTCTTTGCATACACCCACATAGGATTTCAGTTTCAAAATTTTTGTTACAATATGAACCTACCCAACCTTCTATCTCATCAAAATTATAGTAATTTAAGAACACTCCTCTCCAAGCTTTTTTAGCACAGAACTAAAACTCTAAAGCAAATCAAGTAGTTCCTTACTTTTTTTCTTGAAGTTCAACAAACCAAAATTAGGCTAAGTGGATGTTAATGTTAACTATCGTCATCGTCACCATAATAATAACTATACAAAAAAGTCACATAAAAAATGGAAGAAAAGGTTGAGTAAGTATATCAATTCAATCTATTAGTTGGAGAACCTTACATTTATGGACACCTTCATTCATATAAAAATACACATTAAAACCTTTTATTTTTCTTAAAGTAAATTACAAGAAATCAAAATCAAAGATTTATAAATCCTTCATTCAAATATAATATTAGTTAATTAAATAACAATATGTCACCTACCCAAATTTTAAGAATAATTATTTATTTTGCAAAATACTTTATCTTAAATTATAATTACAAATTTTTGTAATTATGACCAAAGATGGTCAGAGATAACTGTAATGACTCATTATTATTATTTAATAAATTGGAAAAGGAGACAAACACTCAAGAAAGTTGTTACAAGAGTGTTCACTGACCCACTAGGAGGAATGGACGTTGCTAGAAGGCATGGGACAGATGGCATCATTTGCACTTTACCACTAGATGTTGGTTATGGGACAACTACCCCTAAATTTGTGGCATTCCCCCTACAGGTGGAGGGAGGTGAGCAGGCAGCTCATTAATGACCAGTTAACTACTAAAAGGCCTAGGCAACCTATATAAGGCAATTCGAATTGAGCAGGCAGCTCTTACAATATTTTCTGCAGAAATATTTCCTCATGTGCATCAGGTGATGACTGAGAGATTCGAATATGGAGGCTGTGGGGACTACAATTGTAAGTCTGCAAATTATTTCTAAAGAGGAAAACCAGAGGCACTGGTGCAGGTCTCTTTGACTGCTGAGTCTGTAAGACTGGAAAAATTACTTGCTGCTGCAAGTGGATGACCTAAGCTTCTAAGTTTCTTCCTCCTGGTGGTTCAGTGAACAGGCTCGGGGGTCCTAAGACAAGCATATTGATTGTTTTCATGAGCAGTTTGGGTGGAACAGGCTTCTTGGGTGATTGTCCCCTTATCTACTGGTTCAGGTTCTATCTTTCATAATCTGTTAACCTTGTTTTTGCATTAAAGATGTTGAATTCTGCATTATAGAATGATTAAACTCAGTCATGCAAAAGAAATCATTTTACATTCTGACCTAGGTACAATTTTGAATGAAAAGCTTTGTGAAATATTTGATTGAATAACCATCTCTATATTTTTCCCCATGTTGTTCTCTGCATAGTACTCTAGTATAGAGAAGCAAATTAAGATTCGATAAAATGATAGGTTGCATGCCAGATTGGATGATTAAATTATACTAGGTTATATCTTTTAAATTCTGCATTTAACTGTACATGTTAAATTTTGAAATACAAAACAGCATTTCGATAACCTAGCAATTATTTCATCAAATGACACAGTAAAATACTTCATCTCTGCATTGAAAAGCTATGGTTTTAATACTCATCATCTATTCTTACTTTAATAACATTTATGAATTTATAACAGTCGCTTTTGGTTCTAATAGTATCTTACAACATTTCATCATATCCCCTTCTTCAACATTCATGAATTTTTTTTAACAGCTGTAAAAATAAATATGTTCATTTCACAGAATTATCATAGCTAAACCAATTATAGAGGTAGAACTGTTGTCCTTGCATATAATTTTATCACCGAACAGTACTACTTCATTTTAGCACTCGATTCTTGCATTATGAATTCCTGAAACTACTGTAATCGGTGTTCTAGCTCACCAAATCAGAGCGGTGGAAACCTAGTATCGAACCACGGTTTTTATAGCAAACAGTAGGACCAAAATTCACAAGACAACCATCGAACGAAGTTTCCAACCTATCTTTAGTTAGCTATTTATTTAGAAACTGACAGAGACATTACACAGTTTACTTTGGAAGCCCTTTATAGTTTTCATTTAAAAAAAAAGAGAGAGAGCTAGATCGCACTAAGGCGAATTAATATTAAACCATGCATTCTGTTCAAAGACAGATATTCGTTATCATTGACAGGGTAGGGTTTTAACATCACACACAGTTCTAAAACAAACTAAACCTAACACCCCTTTTGTTAAACTGCTTAACTCGAAATAGGCACAAGCGTAATGTAAACCAGGTATTCAATCATCGGCTTACAACCATCTTTTTTTGTCAATAACACTTTAGACCCTTTTTTCATTTTCTCAGAAAACCATTTCGAAAATGAACCATCGTATACATACATGCTATTATCAACTGGATCCAAAATCTAACAGTTGTCAACCAACACACATTATAAACATCTGAGCGTTTAACGCCATAAGTTTTTCTGTGTAAAAGCATAACCCCGTCAACCTAAGCTCACAGCAATTTTTTTAGGAAGAAGCAAATATCAACGTGGTTATGGAAACCATGCCAGAGTTACAAAAATAGAAAATACTTTTAACTATGAGAACAGTGGCCATACCGAGCCCAGGGAAACTATGAGTAAGTGGACCTCCGAGGCTTACCCAGTGGCCAAGAAACATCTTTCCTTGAAGCCTCAAGACCCTGCAAGAAAATAAAAACCCTTGGCGAATGCTACACCTGCCACAACAACGAGACATAGGTTAAAACAAGTTTTGAATCAACAAGCTAACTTAAACATAAGAAGATTTAGCTATAACTGCGGGTTGAAACATTACCTGTATTCTACGGAAGCTCTAGGTGATAGTCACCGGTCACTATTGATGTCGACTCCATTTTGTACAGGTATCAAGTAGAAGAGACTCTTCATCCTTAGACATGCTTTTCTTACACTCAGAAACCCTCTTCTAAACAACCTCATCGTTTTCCGGGTGGTTCATTTTCACAAATTTCCCTAAACCTGAGAAGTTGCAGGTTCTTTCCTTCAGTGCTAGGATCGAATCCTTGGAGTGAAACCTCTGTTACATCCTCCTCAAACCCTACACAGTAGCGGTCGTCGGCCTTGTTGCCTTGAAAAATTAAATGGGTGAAATGAAGTCCAAAAGACACTTCAAACATCAGTTACGGCAAAGAGCTAGGGTTACTATCCAATGGTTAAGATCTATTAAGATCAACGGCGGAACTTTGTCAATCATCAATGTTGGAAGACGAGCAACTACTGCATTTAATTCTCCATTAATATTTCATCCACGACGATGCCAGATCAACAGCCCCAAAGGGTGGAGCTAGTTGCCGCTAGGATTCGTATTACCATTTCAGTAGCACCTTCCTGTGCTCTTAACCATGGTGGTACACACTCACACCCTCGCTATTTATGACTGCTGGAAGACTTCAATACTTGGACCTAGACTGGTGATGTGCCAGAACCTTTTCGTACCAACATTCCTTACCATCGTAGCACCTGCCATGACAAGGTTTTCCCCATTAATATATCTCATATCATGTAAATATAATGATTATTTTAGTGTAGGGCTTATGACATTGCTTGTGTATAGTCGACGTTAGCTAAGTAGTGTTATATTTCATTATATTCACAGTTGGCAACATAAATATATTCATATGAATTCTCCAAGAAATTCGTATACATTCTTAAGTTGATACTTATAGTAACCCATAGTTAGAAACCCATGGTATTAATTACCCTTATAGCATAGCTTATAACATCATAGATTTGTCAAATGTAAGAGGTGCAAATTGCCATAGTTTGGTCATAATCCTATAGTGCCATCATCCCTATGTATTAAGGGTAGAACACTTTTGTATATATTACTCCTATAGTATGTTTTATAATTGCAAATTTAATAGCATTCAGCTCATTACGTTTCATAGCATTCTAGTTGTTTCACATTTGTCAATAATCTAAAGCCCCACCAGAGCCAGGACGATATAAATCAATACTTGTTGAATTGATACATTTGTACAATGGAAAAAGATATTAATATCATCATATTTGCGTCTAAACATTGTAACTTAGTACTTTCTTTGAAAACTTGCCTAGTATTAAGTATTTGCTTTTCTGACATATGTACCTGTGAGTATAGTCTTATAATTCATTTATCACAACTTCTGAAGCAGGAAAGCACTTAGAATCCACATCAAATTTGGGCGGCTAACTGAAAAAAGAACATACTTACCTTTTTAATTATTGGAATTGTCATGTTAACCTTACCTGTGAATCTGCGCAAGAAGGACAAGTACAATGCTTTAGCATAATAGCTAAGTAAGCCTCGGGCACCTCGTGGGACCCTTCATCATCATCAAAAGCAAGTGTCAGAACCTAGTCAGTGAAACTCTATCGAAAATATCATGAGTTACAGTTAACACAATTAAAACAATGCCGTAAGCATATGAAAAGTAGTATGACGTGTCACAGTCAATAATTTGTCTTTGGTTAAAAATCATAATAATTAATTGTTTACTGCATTAATGACTTTGTTAATTAATGTTGAATTTACAAGCATTTAATATTTCTGCACTTACGATTATTAACATTTATTGTTGATTGAAAATTTTCAAATTTTTATGAAATTAACGGGATGTTACATGTGGTATCAGAGCTCATGTTCGAACTCTAGGCCTAAAAAGGTCCAAGAAACACGCAACAGAAATTTTATGACTGCAAATCCTTCACTAACTCAGGTGTAAATTATTTTGTTGTATATCAGAAAATTGTTTTTAATTTACAGGTATGGAAGAATTAGCTGAACGTGTGGAGGACATATTTCCACCAAACAGCCATAGTATGGGACAGCAATTTGAAAGAGAATTCCAGGGCAATCTGAACAACAATTCATCAGAATTGTTACATGCTTTTCAAGAATTGAAAGCAGAGATAAGGTCAGTAAAGCAAGACAATGAGAGAATTCTGAGAACATAAGAGGAATTGAAGCAAGTACTGTTCGATCAATACCCAACAGATGAACAAGATAGGGAAGTTGAACATGCTTCCAAAACTAAAGACTTACCTTATGAGGGAAAGAATAAGCAAGTAAAAACGGATGATGAAAACAGCAACTCAACATCATCAAGAACTGCCAAACATCCACGTAAAAAGAAACATGACTACTCTAGTGATAGCAGTGAAGGGGGTTCCAAGCCAAAGAGAAGAAGCTGTAAACAGTATGAACAGATATCTAGGGAGTTCAAGAAAATTAAACTCCCAACTTTCAATGGTGAAACTAAGAGGGGAGAGACAGCTGAAGCATAGTTGTCCGGCATGAAAAAGTATTTTCAGATCTATGACTACTCATAATCCTTAAAGGCAAAAATGGCAATTTATAACCTAACCGGGAAGGCAGATATTTGGTGGTAGGACCTCAAAAGAGTAAAAGGAATAAAGGACAGAGAGGTGAGTTGGAGTACTTTTAAAAGATACTTCAAAAAGAAATTCTTATCTGAGCAGTATTATGAAGAAAAATCCAAAGAATTATATGATCTGAAGCTGGGAACGATGAACATGAAAGAACTGAATAGCAAGTTTCTAAATTTGTTAAGGTATGTGCCATATCTGGCGGAAGAAAAACTGAAGGTTCAAAGGTACCTAAGTTGCCTACCCTTCAACATCAAGGACAGAATAGATTACGATAACCCAAAAACGTTAGAAGAAGCCATGAGGAAAGCAACTTTTTGCTTTGATCAGAATAGGAAAAGAGGAGTATCTAGCTGGAAAAATCATAAACCCAGTAACTTTGAGCAGAAAAAGGGAAATTTCAGGTTTAATGGGAATTCTGGTTTCCAAAAGAAAAATTTCCAGAATCGAAATTTTCAAGGGAATAGTTCTAGAATTAATCAGCAGCAGAATTTTACAGCACCCAGAAATGTTCCAAATGCTGCCAGAACCAATGACCAGAAGCCACCTATAAAAAATTTTGAGTGTCAAGGTCCTCATTATGCTTCAGATTGTCCTCTTAGGAAGCGGACAGCTAACCATATTCACTCAAGACAATCTGAATCTACTGTAGGAGATTTGGAAAGAGAAGTACCCAGAATTAATGCCGCATTAGACAATCGGCAAGCAGAACACCAAGTCTCAATGGTAGAGGTTGAAGGTATGCTACAAAACCATCCAGTTGTTGTTTTGATTGACCCAGGTGCTAGTCTGAGTTACATATCCCCTAATATTGTCGAAAGTTTAAAGTTGAAAACTTAAAAATTCAATAAATCTTGGTTAGTTAGACTAGCAACAAGAATGAAAAGAAAAGTTTCTGATTTTCTGGAAAGTTGTGTTTTATCTATGAATCAGCTAACAACACAGATCAAGTTAAATGTTTTGCCTTTAGGCTCATATGACATCATAATTGGGATGGATTGGTTAGAAGCCCATCATGTCATTCTAAATTGTTATGAGAAAAGTTCCATTTGTTGGGATGATGAAGGAAGGACAGTAGAAGTTAAGGGAATTTCTAGAAAGACATCCATTAGACAGATTTTAGCCATGCAAGTAAAGAAAGCAATCAGAAAATGATGCCAACTGTTTGCAGTAAATGTGGGAAATGAGGAGTTAAGTACCACGAAAGAAAAACTGAAAATGGAAGACATACCTGTCTTAAAAGATTTCCAAGATGTGTTTCCTGAAGAGATTCCAGGACTGCCTCCAAAAAGAGATCTAGATTTTACTATTGAATTGATATCGGGTGCAGTGCCAAATTCCAAGCCTCCATACAGGATGAATATACTAGAGCTGAATGAGTTAAAATCTCAATTGAAAGAACTTATTGATAAAAAAATATATAAGGCCTAGCGTGTCTCCTTGGGGACCACCGGTCATTTTTGTTAAAAATAAGGATGGCACCTTAAGACTTTGTATAGATTATCGTCAACTGAACAAAATGATGATCAAGAATAGATACCCGCTGCCCCGCATTGATGATCTATTTGATCAGCTACGCGGAGCGACGATCTTCTCAAAGATTGATTTACGGTCAGGATATCATCAGGTTCGGGTGAAGGATGAATACATTTTCAAAACAACCCTTAGAACTCGATATGGACATTATGAGTTTGTGGTCATGCCGTTTGGATTGACTAATGCCCTAGCAGTGTTTATGTGCCTAATGAAAAAAATCCTACACAAATACTTGGATAAATTCTCCGTTTTGTTTATCGATGATATTTTAGTATATTCTAAGAGCAAGGGAGAGCATGATGAACATCTACGTATCATTCTACAAGTTCTGAGAGACCACCAGCTATATGCTAAGTTCAGTAAGTGTGATTTTTACAAAGACAAGATTCAGTACTTGGGCCATATAATCTCTAAGGAAGGAATTTCAGTTGACCCCGCTAAGATAAAAGTCGTTAATGAATGGCCAGTCCCTAAAGATGTGACGGATGTAAGATCATTTATGGGTATTACTGGATATTACAGAAAATTCATTGAAGGGTTTTCAAAGATTGCAAACCCCATAACGTCCTTGCAGAAAAAAGGAAAGAAGTTTGTATGGGATCAAAAGTGCGTGGACAGTTTTAAAAAGTTGAAGGAATGCCTGACTACATCACCTATTTTGAGAATTGCATATCCTACTAAGGATTTTGTAGTATGTACGGATTGTTGTAATGACGGGCTTGGAGGAGTCCTAACGCAGGAGGGACATGTTGTAGCCTATGAATCAAGAAAGATGAAAATCCATGAGAAGAACTACTCTACTTACGATCTAGAATTGTTGGCAGTGATTCATTCCTTGAAAATGTGGCATCACCACCTTATTGGCAGAAAATTTACCTTAATGACAGATAACATGGGGCTGAAATATTTATTAGATCAGAGAAATATGAATGCTAGACAAGCTAGATGGCTAACTTTTCTGAGTGAATATGATTTTGAAATTCAGCACATTAAGGGGAAGGAGAATAAGGTTGCTGATGCATTAAGTCATAATGCAAGGCTACATTTTATTTCATCTATCAGCACGTATGCCACAGACTTGGAAAAATAGATTTTTGAAGGAATAAAAAATGATGAAGAATACAGAAAATTACATGAAAGGACAGCAGAAAACAATTCTAAAAATTCTATGACAAATTACAATTTGAAGGAAAATGGCTTACTGCTGTGCAAAAACAGACTGTATGTACCAAACCTACCAGCAGTAAAAATTCTAATTTTGGATGAGATGCACAAAAGCCACTACTCTTGCCATCCAGGTTATCAGAAAACCATCACAATTCTACGGAAAGAGTACTATTGGCCCAGAATGAAGGATGAAGTAGCAGAATATATAGCTAAGTGTTTTGACTGTCAAAAAGTAAAGGTGGAACATCAACATCATGCTGGTTTGCTACAGCCATTGCCTATACCCAGCTGGAAATGGGAAATCATAAGTATAGATTTTATCACTGGGCTGCCAAAGAATCAAAAACAGAACGAATCCATCATGGTGGTAGTAGACAAACTTAACAAAGCAGCGCATTTTATCCCTGTAAAAACTACCCATAAAGCTCCTGACATTGTAGAAATTTTTATGAAGCATATTTTTCGACTGCATGGGATACCAAAGGTAATAGTTTCGGACCGAGATTCAAATTTCACAAAAAAAAATTGGAGGTACTTGTTTAAAGGGTTAAATACAACCTTAAATTTCATCACCGTGTTTCATCCGCAAACAGATGGACAGACTGAAAGAGTGAATCAGATATTGGATGACATGCTCAGAATGTATGTTAAGGATCAGCCTGGTAAGTGGGAGGACTATTTACATTTAGTAGAATTTGCTTATAACAATCACTACCATGCATCAGCGAGGCTTAGCCCGTTTGAAATTCTTTATGGTAGGAAATGTAACACACCAATTTCTTGGAGTGATCCAGTTAACAGGGTCATTTTAGGACCTAAATTATTGGAGGAGTTAGAACTAATTGTGAAACAGGTATAAGGGAATCTTAAAACTGCCTAGGATAGGCAGAAAAGTCAAGCAGACCTTAGAAGAACTCATAAAGAGTTCCAGGTTGGTGAGCATGTTTTTCTTAAGGTAAGGCTGAAAAAGAGTTCCTTGAAATTGGGAAGCTGTGCCAAACTAGCACCCAGGTATTGTGGCCCTTTCGAAATTTTGTCAAGGGTTGGACCCATGGCATATCAATTAGCCTTGCCCTCAAATTTCAAAATACATAATGTTTTTCATGTTTCACTTTTAAAGAAATATGTGCACGATGCTACTCATGTTGTAAATTGGGATGATGTTCAGGTGGAACACGACGGCGATTTTTCGGTGGAACCGGATTGTATCCTCGCAAGGAAGGAAACCCTACTCTGGAATCGCACCATTGGACAAGTAAAGGTGCAATGGAAGCACCTTAGCCCAGCAGAGGCAACCTGGGAGTTGGAAAGTAGTATGTGGGAATCATACCCAACTCTGCTCCAGGAACACTCAGAGAGTGAATAAAACAACACCGAGGACGATGTTGAGACTTAAGGGGGGTGTATGTCACCTACCCAAATTTTGAGAATAATTATTTATTTTTCAAAATACTTTATGTTAAGTTATAATTACAAAGTTTTGTAATTATGACCAATGATGGTCAAAGATAACTGTAATGACTCATTATTATTACTTAATAAATTGGAAAAGGAGACAAACACTCAAGAAAGTTGTTACAAGAGTGTTCACTGACCCACTAGGAGGAATGGAAGCTGCTAGAAGGCATGGGATAGATGGAAGCATTTGCACTCTACCACTAGCTATTGGTTATGGGACAAATACCCCTAAATTTGTGGCATTCCCCCTCCAGGTGGAGGGAGGTGAGCAGGCAGCTCACTAATGACCAGTTAACTACTAAAAAGGCCTAGGCAACCTATATAAGGAAATTCGAATTGAGCAGGCAGCTCTTCCAATGTTTTCTGCAGAAATATTTCCTCATGTGCATCAGGTGATGACTGAGAGATTCGAATAGGGAGGCTGTGGGGACTGCAATTGTAAGTCTGCAAATTATTTCTGAAGAGGAAAACCAGAGGCACTAGTGCAGGTCTCTTTGACTGCTGAGTCTGTAAGACTGGAAAAATTACTTACTGCTGCAAGTGGATGACCTAAGCTTCTAAGTTTCTTCCTCCTGGTGGTTCAGTGAACAGGCTTGGGGGTCCTAAGACAGGCATATTGACTGTTTCCAGGAGCAGGTTGGGTGGAACAGGCTTCTTGGGTGATTGTCCCCTTATCTACTGGTTCAGGTTCTATCTTTCATAATCTGTTAACCTTGTTTTTACATTAAAGATGTTGAATTCTGCATTATAGAATGATTAAACTCAGTCATGTAAAAGAAATCATTTTACATTCTGATCTAGGTACAATTCTGAATGAAAAGCTTTGTGAAATCTTTGATTGAATAACCATCTCTATATTTTTCCCCATGTTGTTCTTTGCATAGTACTCTAGTATAGAGAAGCAAATTAAGATTCGATAAAATGATAGGTTGCATGCCAGATTGGATGATTAAATTATACTAGGTTATATCTTTTAAATTTTGCATTTAACTGTACATGTTAAATTTTGAAATACAAAATAGCATTTCGATAACCTAGCAATTATTTCATCAAATGATAGAGTAAAATACTTCATCTCTGCATTGAAAAACTATGGTTTTAATACTCATCATCTATTCTTACTTTACTAACATTTATGAATTTATAACAGTCGCTTTTGGTTCTAATAGTATCTTACAACATTTCATCATATCCTCTTCTTCAACATTCATGATTTTGTTTTTAACAACTGTAAAAATAAATATGTTCATTTCACGGAATTATCATAGGTAAACCAATTATAGAGGTAGAACTGTTTTCCTTGCATGTAATTTTATCACCGAACAGTACTACTTCATTTTAGCACTTGATTCTTGCATTATGAATTCCTGAGACTACTATAATCGTTGTTCTAGCTCACCAAATCACAATGGTGGAAACCTAGTATCGAACCACAGTTTTTATAGCAAACAGTAGGACCAAAATTCACAAGACAACCTTCGAACGAAGTTTCCAACCTATCTTTAGTTAGCTATTTATTTAGAAACTGACAGAGACATTACACAGTTTACTTTGGAAACCCTTTATAGTTTTCATTTAAAAGAAAAAGAGAGAGCTAGATTGCACTGAGGCGAATTAATATTAAACCATGCATTCCGTTCAAAGGCAGATATTCGTTATCATTGATAGGGTAGGGTTTTAACATCACACACAGTTCTAAAACAAACTAAACTTAACACCCCTTTTGTTAAACTGCTTAACTCGAAATAGGCACGAGCGTAATGTAAACCAGGTATTCAATCATCGGCTTACAGCCATCTTTTTTTGTCAATAACACTTTAGACCCTTTTTTCATTTTCTCAGAAAACCATTTCGAAAACAAATCATCGTATACATACATGCTATTATCGACTGGATCCAAAATCTAACAGTTGTCAACCAGCACACATTATAAACATCTGAGCATTTGACACCATAAGTTTTTCTGGGTAAAAGCGTAACCCCGTCAAGCTAAGCTTGCAGCATTTTTTTTAGGAAGAAGCAAATATCAACGTGGCTATGGAAACCATGCCAGAGTTGCAAAAATAGAAAATACTTTTAACTATGAGAACAGCTGCCACACCGAGCCCAGCGAAACTATGAGGAAGTGGACCTCCGAGGCTTACCCAGTGGTCGAGAAACATCTTTCCTTGAAGCCTCAAGACACTGCAAGAAAAGAAAAACCCTCGACGATTGCTACACCTGCCACAACAACGAGACGTAGGTTAAAACAAGTTTTGAATCAACAATCTAACTTAAACGTAAGAAGATTTAGCTATAACTGCGGGTTGAAACATTACCTGTATTCTGCGGAAGTTACAGGTGATAGTCACCGGTCACTATTGACTTCGACTCCATTTTGTACAGGTATCAAGTAGAAGAGACTCTTCATCCTCAGACATGTTTTTCTTACACTCAGAAACCCTCTTCTAAACAACCTCATCGTTTGCCTGGTGGTTCATTTTCGCAAATTTCCCTAAACCTGAGAAGTTGCAGGTTCTTTCCTTCGGTGTTAGGATCGAATCTTTGGAGTGAAACCTCTGTTACATCCTCCTCAAGCCCTACACAGTAGCGGCCATCAGCCTCTTTGCCTGAAAAATTAAATGGGTGAAATGAAGTCCAAAAGACACTTCAAACATCAGTTACAGCAAAGAGATAGGGTTACTATCCAATGGTTAAGATCTATTAATATCAACGGCGGAACTTTGTCAATCATCAACATTGGAAGACGAGCAACTACTACATTTAATTCTCCATTAATATTTCATCCACGACGATGCTAGATCAACAGCCCCACAGGGCGGAGCTAGTTGCAGCTAGGATTCGTATTACCATTTCAACAGCACCTTCCTGTGCTCTTAGCCACGGTGGTACACACTCACACCCTCGCTATTTATGACTGCTGGAAGACTTCAATACTCAAACCTAGACTGGTGATGTGCCAGAACCTTGTCGTACCAACATTCCTTACCATCGTAGCACCTGCCATGACAAGGTTTTCCCCATTAATATATCTCATATCATTTAAATATAATGATTATTTTAATGTAGGGCTTATTACATTGCTTGTGTATAGTTGACGTTAGCTAAGTAGTGTTATACTTCATTATATTCACAGTTGGCAACATAAATATATTCACATGAATTCTCCAAGAAATTCGTATACATTCTTAAGTTGATACTTATAGTAACCCATAGTTGGAAACCCATGGTATTAATTACCCTTATAGCATAGCTTATAACATCATAGATTTGTCAAATGTAAGAGGTGCAAATTGCCATAGTTTGGTCATAATCCTATAGTGCCATCATCCCTATGTATTAAGGGTAGAACACTTTTGTATATTACTCCTATAGTATGTTTTATAATTGAAAATTTAATAGCCTTCAGTTCATTACGTTTCATAGCATTCTAGTTGTTTCACATTTGTCAATAATCTAAAGCCCCACCAGAGCCATGACGATATAAATCAATACTTGTTGAATTGATATGTTTGTACAACAGAAAAAGATATTAATATCATCATATTTGTGTCTAAACATTGTAACTTAGTACTTTCTTTGAAAACTTACCTAATATTAAGTATTTGCTTTTCTAACATATGTACCTGTGAGTATAGTCTTAGAATTCATTTATCGCAACTTCTGAAGCAGGAAAGCACTTAGAATCCACATCAAATTTGGGCGGCTAACTGAAAAAAGAACATACTTACCTTTTTAATTACTGGAATTGTCATGTTAACCTTACCTGTGAATCTGCGCAAGAAGGACAAGTACAATGCTTTAGCATAATAGCTAAGTAAGCCTAGGGCACCTCGTGGGACCCTTCATCATCATCAAAAGCAACTGTCAGAACCTAGTCAGTGAAACTCTATCGCAAATATCATGAGTTACAGTTAACACAATTAAAACAATGCCGTAAGCATATGAAAAGTAGTATGACGTGTCACAGTCAATAATTTGTCTTTGGTTAAAAGCCGTAATAATTAATTTTTTACTGCATTAATGACTTTGTTAATTAATGTTGCATTTACAAGCATTTAATATTTCCGCACTTACGATTATTAACATTTATTGCTGATTGAAAATTTTCAATTTTTTATGAAATAAACGGGATGTTACATGTGGTATCAGAGCTCATGTTCGAACTCTGGGTCTAAAAAGGTCCAAGAAACACGCAACATAAATTTTAATTTAAATACATAATATTGTATAACTTTTATATATTAAACAATTATATATTTAAAGGAGTTAAAAATTAAAAAAATGTTTCTTTTTAATATTGGTTAATGGTCTATAATGTGAATTTGTTTCATATTTAATTTTTTTTAAATATCTTCCGTTTTCTTGGTTTAAAATAGTTTTCTACATAAAAATTACTCTCATATAATATTAAGTAACTTTGCCAATAATTTTTATGTTAATAGAGACAATCATAAAGAAGTGATGCCTTCTACTAATATAAGAGTAATTAGTTGTTTTTTATAATATTAGGTTTTCTATATAAAATTTACTTTTCTATATAATTTTAAATAACTTTATCGAATGATTCTTATGTCATGTCAAAGGAGTGCTACCTACTTTTCTTTATAATTTTAAATAACTTCATTAAATGATTCTTATGTCAAAAGAGATAAATATAAAATAGATTTATACTTAATACTTGTACATATCTTTTACTTGGTTTATGTTTGTACATCTCTATCAAAATCTCTTTAATTATTTGAGAGTTTTTCCTTTTAGTTACGACATTGCTGGGCCCTTGAAACATTTTGTTAATTAATATATCAACAAATGGATTTTTGAAATATTTTGTTAATTAATATACTAACAAATACATTTTCAAAATACAAGTAAACTATTTCGATTAAAAACTACCATCAATACATGAGATACACAACCATATTATTGAAAATTTACAAAATTCTATAAAATACAATATTCTTAACTAACTTCATCTTCTTTTTTATTGTGAATTTTTTATAATCATTTCAAATAGATGGTATCCTAGCTTTACAAAATCAGAACTTATTTATTTAACTAATATTATTATACACTAACACAATCAACGGTGTTTTAAAATTGAATGATTTACAAATTTTATGAAATTCTTTTTGAATCTATGTGCCATAGCATGTAAAGTAAAATGCTACAAATAAAATGTAAAAGTGTATCAATATAATGTTGATTTTGATTTGAAAATCCCAACACATAATGTTTTTCCTATATATTTTTTCAATGAAGATTTATGGTTGGTTGCATTACATAAATAATTTTTTTAATAATTATGTAGATCAATACTCAACCAATAATACATAATTAGTTTTTCCTATATATTTTTTCAATGAAGATTTAAGGTTGGTTGCATTACATAAATAAATTTTTTAATAATTATGTAGATCAACACTCAACCAATAATACATAATTACATGAATAATAAAACAATTAGGCCAAAATGTCCAGTTAAACTAACTAACACATGTTTCATTTACAATAACTTTATTGGTTCTCTTTAGAGCAATGGTTTCTTCTCAACTCTACATACTTCTCAAATGGAGTATCCATTGAAAAGCTAAATACATTTAGTTTTTGATTCGCGTAAACACATAAAAACTGATTGCCTTTCAAGTAAAGATGAAAGAAAAATATGTACTTTCATTAATTAAACATTTAAGAAAACAAGCTAGAGCCAACCACTAACACAATGTTAAAATGAAAGTGACATAAGAATACGTGTTTACATTGATTCAACTACACAATACCTACAAGAAAATTATTTTCATAAAACTCATTATTCAACCTCTAACATTTTTATAAAATATAAATGAAGAAAAGTTTAATTGGAATTCATTTTTCTTATACCTACACTTACCCAATGTTATAGACTCCATATTCTAAGGCAGGCTTCTCCAGTCCCAACGTATCCTACTTGCACCAAAATGGAAAGGTATTCAAAATAATGGATATAACAAATTATTGATTGTATCAATACTAAATCCATCATGTTTAAATTTTAAATTTTATATCAGATAAAGAAATTAAAATCATAATATAAATTTGATATGAATATATAATAGGTTTGAATTTAAATTATTATATAAAAAAAATTGTCCACAAAAAATATTAAAACCTTGATGTGTAAAATATTGCTATGATTATTTTCAAGTTTATAAATGAAATATTAAAAAATACATATTACTTTGTTGATTTTTAGTTCAGTTTTGAAAATCGAACCTAAATCAATGAAGAAAATGCTCGCCAATTTAATACTTATTATAATTTGAGATAAATATCATCATAAGAGTAAGATTTATATCTTCAAAACTGGATAGATAAAGATTAAAATGAAAATGAATAAAGGTGTAAACTTTTTATAATTTTCAAATATACTAAATTTAAAATTTAAATTTATAGATTGTTATTATTTAAATATAACAAAATCATCCAAATATAATAAATTCAAAATCTCCCAAAGTTGTATAGCAGCAAGCTTTCCATACTGAAATTCCTATATAATAATTATTATTTAAATATATTCAGTAAATTTAGTAAGATGAAAATGGAAAATCTCCCAACCCTATGTAGTAGTTTCACTTTCCAAAATGTTGAGTATTAATTAAATAAATTTTCACATATTAATTATTACTTCTATATTATAGTAATTTCTATAAGCTAGCTTCCTCGACATGAATTTTGTGGTGGCATCTATAATTTCTTTGTATTTGGGCTTTATAGGAGAAATTCTCTAACACTGGCCAATGAATTGGCACTATTGGAGTTGTTATCCAATTCCTTACAACGATCAAGCCAATTAGGCTTTGAAATCACCATGGATTATATATACTTTCTGCACTAAGGAATGCAATAATAACTGCAGGATTATGTCATGCATGCATCAGCCAAATTCCCAGACCTTTTCTGTGAAACTTCTGCTATCAATTAATTAATTAGTTGTTGAAGGAATTAAACTGTATGCAAGCCTAAGCAGGCCAAAGACTCAGGGAATTATCGTATATATTATATTCGTTACTTTTGACTGATGAAACGTTCAGCTGATATGTGGGTATCATAACATGGGAATGAGTGGCATACATTCGTTCACAAAAACATATGATGACATTTATTGCACTATTAAGCAAACTATTATCATTATTACGGATCGAATCCTAGGATTCAACATGGAATTTCCATTTTTTCTGCTCTGGCTTCTCATTATGATGGTCGCCATCTTTCCCCTAAGAATGCACTTCCAGGACGATGATTTCCCCAACCTCTTAGACGTGAAATTTGCAGTGGCAACTACAATTTCTTTGTATCTGTTCAGATTGGGGTTTTCCAGGAGAAATTCCCTAACACTGGTGAGTGAATTGGAGTTGGCCCTGGAGAACAGGTCGAAGTCGTTGCTTATGTATCTATTCCTTCTGGGATTTTTATATTTATTGCCAAAATATTGAGCTTCATCTTCAACTTCAACTTGAAGCTTTAGTTATTTCATCTTGCACATTCTTTCATATTCGCATCCTTCCTCTGATGAACAAATCCAATTCCTTAGAACTGTCAACCGTGGATTATATACTGTTTACATTTGGAACTTGGACGTAGTAGCAGCCAGGGAATAGGGGCGCAATCTCCACGAGCGGTCAGTCTCTCCAGTTCGGCAACAAATTGGATAGAGGTGAATACCCTGAATTATTTGTAACCTTGCAATGAATTGTAAGCCGACTCACTGGAACCTTGGGTGCCAGGACGACTCCATGGGAGATGGCGACCAAAGGGTTATTGAACAGCGGAGAAGACAGACGGGAAGAAAGGGAGGATATCGGGTGTGGGGATTGCGATGAAAGCCTCCTCACAGAGGAGGAGGAGAATGCCATAACCGGGGACCGGCGACCACCGAAGCGGCAGGAGGGAGTTCGCTGCACTCTGGTGAGTTTGTGCCGGTTGTGCTCAACCACCAGTGACCAGATCCCAGCGACCACCGACTAGTGAAGTGGCAGGAGGGAGTTCGCTACACTCTGGTGAGTTTGTGCTGGTTGTGCTCAGCCACCAGCGACCAGCCGTAGGAGGGAGTTCGCGGTGGAGATGCATAAACTCACCAGATCCCAGCGACGTATGGGCGAGAAGTTTCGTAGCATCACACCTTTCTGTCGAAGGTTCCCTTTAATATCGGCACAAAATCGGCAGAGTGCAGCGAGAAATCTCGCATCCTTATAACTTATCTGGCATGGCAAGAATTAACAGAATCAAATCATGGTAATGAAGCATTTTCGGACTATTTGCAGGTAACGTTAGTTCAGGAGGTGCAGCATAGGTGAGAAATGTAACATAAAAAAACCACATAAGAGCTCTCATCCCACCCCCTACCATTTAATCTTCAACAAAACTACTGCGTATATATGGTTAAAACCTAATAAAAGGACTGCGTATAAAGGCTTCCATCCCCACAGGGAAAGGACTGTATAAAAGCTACCATCACCACACAGGGAAGATATTCGAAAGTGAGCATATGCTGGGAATTACAGGGAATATATTCAAAAGCGAGCATACGCTGGGAATTTTGAATTTTGGAGAAATCAAGCAGCGAACAGACCCGGGAAGCAGCTCACGGAGAAGCACAACCGTCCATGTGGCAATATTCCATTCGCTCCATGAGCGAGGAATCTTGCTGATGTGGAAATAATGCTTCTCCATGGTGAAAATGCCTACGGCATAATTATCATCTGTAAAAATAGTCCTCCAAATCTTTTAAAATTAACCATTCTTGAGATATTAACCAGATTAAACAATTAGGAATCTAAGAAATAGTCACAAAATTATAAAACTTAAAATTATAAATTATTATTTATGAAATTAATTCACAAATACTTGCAAATTGACTGAGCACTTAACCCTTTAAATAAGTGGCATCCACAGTAAACAAACTACTACAATGAAAACGAAACTATAATGGATAGCTGTATAGCAATCCCCATTTATAACATTGATAAAATATGTGTTCTTAATTTAATTTAATGACACTATATTTGACAGCTATCTATACCTTATAATATTGAAAAATGAATATGCACTTTATCATATTGAGAAAATTATAAAAGAAGGCAGCTAAATATGTTATGAATTTGATATTTTTTAATTGGTTTTCATTTTAGTTATATAATTTTTGCTAAAAAATTACAATTTTAAATTGTTGTTTTTAATGTAAAAATGGATTCAATATCCTCCAATATCTTATTGTAAGTAGATTGTACAATATTAATATATAATATTTACAATTCTATTAATCTAAAATCCAAAATAATTATTATCTATCTACAACTTAATAATATATAAAATGTTTACTGGGTTGGCAGGTGCGAGAGGAGTCCTCTTTGACTCCGATGGAAACAAAAAGAAATATTATGCCTAGGGAATTGGCAAGAGGACTAACAATGAGGTGGAATGGCTCGCTTTGATCAAAGGAATGGAAATTGCCAGTAATGACGATGTCAGGGACCTAGTGGCCTTCAGCGACTCTATGCTAGTTATCTGTAATGTCCCGATTTTGACCCCATTGCATTAAAATGTAAATGTTGTAATATTGTTATAAAACCATGGTGAGGAGCTCAAGGCCAAGTCCCTGCCATCGATTTATTGATGCATATGGTTTACGTGCTAGCTAGGCACATTGAAATTTCAAATATCATGTAAATATGCATTTTAATAAAATACCCACAACTAGCTATGCAATGCAACAAGAGATTGGGGCATGTTTTTACAAGGAATTGGGGAGGGACATTCAAACCCTTGAACCAATCAAGTCAAGCCAAGTGTCAATGAGAGAACCCATAAAACCCTCAACTACCCATGTTAACTTTTGTACCCAATCATTCATTTCTCCCAAGAGTTGGTTGAAATAGTTAATGCCTTGGGGAATGATTGGTATGGCTATCCAAATTCAAGTATGGGCAAGCCACCCTACATGGAAAATCATGTTTGGCTTCCTTGGCAAGAAAAGAGCCACGAAATTGCTCACCAAGCCATTCTTCACCCATCAGTTTTGCTCTCTCACGAGTTTGGAGCTTCTTGGGCGTTTTCCTCCATGGTTTTTCTTTGTTTTCCTTCATCTTTCTGGCTGGGAAGGGAATTTTTGTTTTGGTTACCAGTGGGGAAAAGAACAGATCGATTTGGGGTTTCATTGAGGCCGTTTTGGCCTTTGGAATGCTCATATCCTGTGGGAGAAATCGATTTTGCTCCCTGTGGTTGAATTTCTCTTTCCACAGTTCGTTTTTGGTGTGCCCACGATTTGGGGGAAACCCATGGCCATCTTGTTGTAAATCCCATTGTGAAAATGTATATCCATGCCCAATGATGGAGTTTTGATGTGTGTAAGTAGTGTATGTTGGGGTATGGGTTATGGGTATCCATTGCTTTGGCTTGAGCTTGAGTGCATGCATCCAGAAATGAAGAGGGTTCAGATTTAGCCTGATAAACCCAGCTGTGGATTGGCTTGGCTTAGATGAAATGATTATTTGGTTGTGTATGAGCTTGAATGTCCCCCTTTCCTTGTAGAAATCATGCCCAGCTCGAGGGTGGTATCTGAGTGTTGATATAATACAGGATGGGAAGAGACCTATGGTTGGGTGGGACGTTGCAGCGACATAGCTAGTTGCTTGGGACCATCTCACAATAAAGATAAGTGTTTTTCTATCTACATGTTTTAACTCTGCAATGTTTTAAATTGATGATTGTTTTGATATGTTGAATGCATATGAAATGTGTGTGGATGGGGTTTATTTCCGCTGTGCATGTTTGCTTGATTTGCATCTGCACACATTTGTTTTATTGCTGTGAATCTAATGAATGGGTTGAGTTTTACTAAAAGCCCCATAGATTGGTATCATGTTCCCTTCCTTGAATTGGGTCCACGGGAGGGGACGTTACAATTTGGTATCAAAGCAAAGGTTACAACATTTGGGACTTTATAGGATACCTATCACAATTGCAGAGGTAAATATGCTTCCCGCTCAGCACTTGATCATTAAGGAAAATCTCGAAAATCTCAAAAGTTTCAAAAAATTCGAAGTGTTTTTTGAAGTTTTCTGCAAAGATTGTGTCGGTGAAATTTGCTGCGACGGTCACAAGTTTTAACACCGCGACCAGGGACGTAGTCGACGAAGTGAGCGTCGTGACCAGCGATGCGGTCGGCGAGTTAATGTCGCGACCAACAATGCGGTCGGCGAAGTTAACGCCGGGACCAGCGATGCGGACAGTGTAAGATCAGTCGGAGAAAATAACCATATCTCCGCCGAAGTGGTCAGCGAAGTTAAGCCGCGACCAGCGATCATGCGAGCCAGGGACGGTCGTAGAGTTGAGCCGCGACCACCGATCGGGGTAAAAGAGAGAGAGAGAGAGAGAGAGAGAGAGAAAGAGAGCCCAAAACTTGATTTTGGGTAGAGGGTGAATCCACGAATATCGTTCACCATTTTTGGTGGATAGAATGGAAAAAAATTGTTTTTCGGACCCTCAATCGAGGTATTTTAGAGCCCTCGGTCGAGGTTTTAAAAGCTCGATCGAGGGTTTTAAAAGCTCGATCGAGGGCTCTAAAATCAAGGATAATTTTAGGGGCGAAATTTAGCCCATGGGCTATTTTTCCATGTTTTTTTCCAAAACAAGATTCGCCAATTTGCATTTTTTGAAGTCCCGTTTCGCCCAGTTTTGATATGGTAAACTTTTTTCACTCTAAAAATCGCCAAATTATCATATAAACTATACAAAATCCTTAGAAATTGAAATAATTTTAGAAAAATATCGCTAAATATTTTATAGTTGACATTTTAAGAATTGGTAAGATTCGCCAAGGTTTACACACTTTTAAATAAGTATGGGTCCTTAAAATTATCCCTGTCTAAAATACCTCGATCGAGGGTTGAAACAAGACCTCGATCTAGCTTTTGCTCGATCTAGCTTTTGAAAAGCTAGATCTAGCTTTTGAAAAACATAAAAAGGCTCGTTTTAGGCCCTCGATCGAGCAAATACCTCGATCGAGGGTTTTAAAATACCTCGATAGAGATGTTGTTAAACCCTTGATCAAGGCGTTGTTAAACCCTCGATCTAGGTATGTTAAAACCCTTGATCGAGGTATTTTAAAACCCTCGATCGAACGGGCTTAAAAAATAGGCCGAGAGCCCTTTTCACTATAGAATGAAAGTTGTGTCTGCCTTCGACATAGATAAACCATGTCATTAAATGCTCATTAATGAGCGGACTTGATACCATTGGATTCATCAACGAATCCTCTATCCAAAGATATAAAATTTACGAATTTTTATCTTCATGTCTTTTGTTTTTAAATTTCTACTAAAACTTGCCCTAAAAACCCCTGTCGACAACTTCGATTGAGCTCAAAGATAAATTCACAACATTCAAAAGACACATCCAAAAAATTTGAAAAAATACACAAGCCCTAGATAAACGCGTCCTCTTCAAAAGGGTATTTTTAGTTTTTCAAATTATGTAAACAATCAAAATATTTCGTGCACGAACACACGTGTGCAAAATGCGACTGAAATATTCATTGGTTAGTTTCGAAAAATAATAGTAAATATAAATTTTCAAGAAAAAATAAAAGAAAAATATGTAAGCCCTAGTGCATTCTGTCTAGATCATGTTCACATATTTCATTTTTTAAAATTATCACTTTAACGTTAAATTATCATGCACGAACACAAACTACTTGTTAATTGCTCTTCAAATTTTTAAGTACACAGGTTTCATTAAATGAAAATTCGACACATTAAATGACATTGGTATATTTCGAAAAAAATATCATTGGAAATCCAACATAATTCTCTACATTTCATTTTTCAACCGCATGTCAAAATTCATTTGGCAAATATGAGTTTCGAGGGCTTCAATTGAATACATGGATAAAATTTCCGTTTTTCACCGTCATATTTGGCCAAAAAGAGTTACCCATCTTCATGGAATCACCCTAGAAGGAGCAGTCGGGCTCAGAATCGGATGATTCCTGTGAGGCTCGGAGGCCATTGACGAAGGCCATGAAAGAACCAGAGAGGATCCCGAACCCATTATGCTCCAATTTGACAGAAAATGGAGAATAGTGACTTTTGTAAGACGGTGTCCCCGAGGCTTGACGGAAGGTCGGATTGAGTTGAAATTGATATGGCGCGGCCATGGAGCAGGCATAGTGTTAAGTTTGGAATCTTGGAGCCAAACTCCAAAGGATGTGTAGTCGGGGTGCGCAAGAAGGCCAAAAAGCACTGTTCTGGGCCACTTTTTCGGTACTTTGAAAAGCTTGTAGATAGTAAAAGTGACCATAGATGTTGTAATAAAAAATTTTACTGAACTCGACATTTCATCTTCTCATTAAAAGAGATAATTTATGTTAGACGGAGATTTTCCAGAAATGCATAGTTTGGATGATAGCCATTTTTGGCTAAAATTTTGAAATTTTGGGGAAAAGTGAAAAATTAAAAGTAGTAAAACCTAGAATTTTATGAGTTTACTGGTGAATCGGAACAGGGATCCGAAGGTTGCTGAGTGTTCCTTGTTATATGGACTAACTTCACTTGGTATAAAATTTTTCATGGTTGTTCCTAGATTTGATTCTACAGGTGGCTGAAGTTGACATTTTAGGATAATTGCACTTGTGTAAAAAGTGCAGGAATTTGGGCAAAATTTGCATTTTTGGAAGAATGTAAATTCCATGTCCTGGATCGGAATGGAGCACGGGGATAGGCATTGGAAATCTTATCCAAAAGAGAACGGAGATGCATGACCAAAGTTTGAATGAGAGGCCAGGAAATCCGACCAACTATGATGTGGAAGAGGGATTTCATGCTACGATGAGGGATTGGAAAGGGAGAATTCTTTAACCCGTGTTTCGCTATTGTATTTATAATTATGAAATTGTCATGCATATAAACTATGGCATAAGAATGCTGAAAATGCAAGAAATTAAATAGATGAAATGAATATGAACCAGATGGCATATTATTAAACATTGCACAGTGCATGTAAAAATGTTTATGCATGTATATGATATTGCATATTGGTAAAATAGTGAGGTTTTACATATGCAATGAGCCACTTAAGATAATTATGGTGGTTGCTAATAATTAGTTATGCTCGCATTGGTTGTAGGACCAAATACAACCAAAGCATGGCTAAAGACGTTGATGGCGTTGTTGCACGTGACCAACAACCTTATGAAGAAAGGATGGTGCAACAAATTTATGATCATGAGGTTGGCAAAAGGACTGTGTAGCCTTGTTAAGAGGCCAATTGATCAGGTAACATCGCGATGTTAATGACATCCATGCAGGTAATGGTTAATTGTGCTTAAATTGTATGAATGTTGAAAGAGGATTTGGTAAGATCCCTTCAACTATGTTTAAACTATGTTGATTTGGTTTTGCATGTGGTATTGAGTGCCTAAATGTTAATGTCAACCTACCAAGTATGGTGAGGTGTGGGTAAGTGAAGGAAAGGAACCTTACACCCTATAATTTCTTAGAAACCCCAATGCATTCATATGAAATTATCATGCCATTTTTGTATGTTGGTTGAGAGTTTGAAAACCAAAGCAAGTGAGGACTTATGGCCATGTCATGAAAGTGCATGCTATGTAGAGAAGTCATGGTTAGGCCATAATATGAGTGAGTGCAAAGTATTCATGAATTAATGCAAGGTTGCATTGAGGGAATGTGCATTAAAATATTGTGTACAAACTTGTGGTTATGCATTGAGTGAATGCACATTAAAAGATAAGGTAAATGTTGTAAATGTGCATGCATAGGTATGGGTGCACATGTTGAGATGCATTGTGTGAATGCATGGTTGTGATATATATGTTTCAATACAATTAAATAATTGATGAAATGATGAACCATTGTTAATACTGAGACCATTTCATGAGCTGCTGTGAATGCAGGAGAATGCCTTGCATGAAGAAGGTAGACATGTTGATGGACTACCAGAGTGCTCTATTGGAAGGACAGAGTTGCATAAAAAAGAATATGGTTGTGAAGTAATGAATATTGGAGTTTTTACTTAAATTGCAGGGATAATGTGACTATGTCTTGCAATTTTATTATGATAATGATGCATATATAGATATATATCTATTTCATTACATTTCAAATGTTAACAGTTGAGGGTGTTTGAATTATTGAGTGTTATAATTCTGAGATCACTTCAGTGACTGTTGTAGCAATGAAAAGATTATATGCATATATACTCACAACATGTTTGGCTGGTTGAAAGTTTCAAGTTTCAGGTAGAAAAGTATTGTGTATAGAAATAAGGATAAGTCCATAGTAAAGATCGGGATCTACCATGTACGGAAGCCAAAGGTTATGAGAAGGTTCTCATGGTTGTGGAATTTAACTTATGCATGAAACAAATTTGTAAATTTCAGATTTGAAATTTTGCTAATAATTGCTAATGACTGTTTGGCTTATATAAAATTGTGTCAGGAGGACATGTTGTAGGTGGATGTTCATGTATGGTAGCAAGTGTAAAACCATAATGGATAGAGTGATACCACTTACAAGATCCAATCAATATGAGGAGGGCCTCATGGCTAAGTAAATCAATTTCTGTAGTAGACAGAATTGCAAATTCATATTGAATTTAATTATTAATGTCGTTGATTGGTTATGGAACAATCATATTTGAATTTATTGTTAAATGTTGCTGATTGCTTGGCTATTTGATAAGTGTGCCAGGAAGACACATTACAGGAAGACCATGAGTGATGGCCTGCAGAAGCCAAACTCCATGGGAAGGACCCCATGCTTTGGAAATGGGTTTCGAGTGAAACGCCATAGTAAATTTTGATAATATCCCAACTACACTGCATGTTGGAAAACCATGTGAGTGAAATGGTGAAATTATTCCAAGAAGACATGTGTGGGTTATGGAACGTGAAAAGATTGGGTTGGCGAACCGAAGGACTGTTGACTCAGAGAAGGGAGCCCCCATTCTTCGTAAATGAGGAAAAGATACATCTGTAAACGGATGAGTATTCTGTAACCCTAACTAAGAATACACAAGTTTGGTTATTAGATTTAATATTTAAAGCATGTTTTATTATTTCATTATTATTCCATACTGCTTGAGTGTGACTAAGGCCAACATGACTCACATCGGAAAGGGATGTATACCTTTTGGGTGTTGGGTTATGTTAGGGTTGTCAGTATTGACTACACCCTAAGGGAATGGATGCATTCCTGGTGTTTCAATACTTGATAGTGAATGTTATGAAATATGGTTACAATTTTAGAGCATCAATACTGATGAGCCTGCTTATCCTTCTTGTGCTATCAGCTTACACAAATGCAATTTGGTGATTGCACATTGAAAAATGAAAGTGAAAAGGGTGTTGTGAGGGGTTGTGGTGGAAGGGTTGTTGTGTATGAAAGGTTGTTGTGAAGGGTTGTTGTGTATGAAAGGTTGTTGTGAAGGGTTGTTGCATGCCTAATGAGCCTAGTCGATGTACTAGTTTGGAATTATTTGCTTGGATGTTGTGGAGGTATTGATGAAGGGTTGTTGCATGCCTAATGAACCCAGTCGGTGCACTGGTTTGGAATTATTTGCTTGGATGTTGTGGATGTTATGGAGGTATTGATAAATGGTTGTTGTATGCCTAATAAACCCAGTCGGTGTACTGGTTTGGCATTAATTACTTGGTTGTTGTGGAGGTATTCATGAAAGGTTGTTATATGTTTATGGCTCTGTAGTATAGGTTTGACCTATAATGGTCGATGGCGCAGTTTCCTTCCATTGGCTGATGACCCAAACGGATGTGCTGGCTCCGGCAATGGAGAGGGCCAACCAGGTATGGGACTAGTTGGGCACAACAAGTGCTTGGTAAATCCAGAGAGTAAACTAGTTTGGCATTAAACATCCACCCCACAGGTGATCCAAGGCTCTTAAAAATGAGAAGGAAACATGTGGAGTAGCGAGGAACTGGCCAATACAGATAAGTATTTGATTTTCATTCATTTTTGGATAATGAAAATTTCATGAACAAGTCTTATGACAACCAAGCTAATACACTATTGTTTCTTTGTTGGAAACCTTGGCCATTGCAGGAAGCAAGGACCCTGAAGAACTACAAATGCTTGGTGAAACTAGAGAGTAACTAGTTGGGCGCTAAAATTATTGGTAAACCCAGAGAGTAACTGGTTTGGCATTAACTACTTGATGTAGTGGAGTAGCCTGTGTGTTGGCCCAACATTCATTATTGTAACCACAAGCAATCTAAGGCTTATAAAGAGAAGAAGGAACCTGTGGAATAAAGTGAAGACATCCAATACATATAAGTATTTGGTTATCTTGTAGCTTCTTGCTTATGAATATATGTGTGTGTATGATTTGGTTATGATTTCTCAAACTCTTGTTTAGATATAAACCCTATGAAAGTAAAATAAATATGTGAATTGATTCAATGTTTGAGTGTAGGTATTGCTGGAAGCAAGGACTATGAAAGCATCTGGAAGATGCATGTGGACACGTGACTGTCCTAAAGAGAGCTCAGTATGAACAGTAATGAAAGATGGTGCTAGTGGACATGTGTGGGTCCTAGCAACGAAAGGTTTTGTAAGCAACAATGGGGAAGGGTTCTGTTATCACATATATAGTAGCCGGGCTACCATACATTATTTTTCTGATTCCAGTACACTATTCAACCAGTTCCCTTACATTGAGATGCTGAGATTAGCATCTATATTGGACCACTATCAGATTTTAGACAGCAGTATATATTCCCCATGCCATGACTGAGTCTCAGGACACTCAGAGAGATGACTGATGTAGCCATTATACCATTTGTACAGAGCAGTTAGTAGTGCCCAGAGTTACAGCAGTAGTTTCAGAGGATAGATGATGGTACAGGTTGATGAACAGTCAGGTATATGACTCAGCAGGTATATCATTGTGTTATAGACATGATGCCTAAGTTGAATAAGCACTCTCTAAACAACTTATCCATTTGTGAGACACCGCCATTCCCTGTGTTGTTGCTCATTCAGTATATACTATGGTGTGTATTCCCTTTCCCATTGCCAAAGTGTCACAAAATTAAATCGGTCAAGTCATCCCTTGGCCTAGCCAGTTATTTTTAGCCTTCACCCTTCACTAGCAAATTGATCACAGCTATGAAGTGAATATGGTTTTGAAAGTCTGGTCTGAGTAATAATAATAATTAATGACATTATATATTTGGATTTAGATCGCCAGTAATGATTAATTTGTGTTAGAATTGTTATTTAAATAAGTTGTAGAGCATGCATTAACCTTTGACACTTTGCAGCAGCTTCTGATGATAATCTAAGTTATATTTGGTCATGTTGACTTGGTCAAACCTAGTTTGACGAAGGTCAACCATAGGACATGAGATGGTTAGACCTTGTGATGATATGGATAGATAATATATGGTCTATGTACATGTACATGATGTTTCTATACAGCAGATACAGGGTTATGATGATGATTCATGGTTTACAGCATTATTTGATCATTTACAGATTATTATTATTTCACCTGTTCCAGTATATTGGATATATTTTATGATCATGCAGAGACCCATATGATGTATGAGTACACATCTTGGATGGATTTGGACCTTCTAAGTCCAATGAGACAGTTTTTTTTCAGTTCTGGGCACTTACAGTGATGATTTAGCCTCAGCAGGCTATCCTAGTGCAGTTTTGGTCTGTCGGAGACCTTGTCAGAGCAGATGTGATTCTTATCCGATTGACCTAGGGCGCTGTGTTTGGAGGGGGTGGTCCAGCCACTTGTTTTTACCATATTACCCCCCCTCCCGGACACACTGGTGCCCTCACCTTGACAGCGCAGGCACTCCAGGATGCAGTTTGGGGCAGTTTCACGCTTCCCAAGGCATTTCAGGATTGGTAGAAATGGCTATTGAGGAATTCGATTTGGGATACTGAGGCAATGTCTTGGTATGGGATGATCAATGATGATGGATTGATGTCTTCCACACCTCCTCCAGCATTTTCAGCTTCATCGGGGCCCGCATCCATCACTTATGGCACTTTCTGATGATTTATGAGGTCTTTTGAGGCCTACGATTTGACCATAGAGGCACGATTTGGTATATTGATGACTATTTTATTATTATTGTGCTATGGGGATTGACCAAGGGTGGCTAAAATTACCCCTTGGACCCACCATAAGCTTCCTATTATATTTTGTCATCATGATTTGGTGGGATTCCCCTCTTCTAGGGCGATTTTGTCCACTTATATTATATTTTATTAGTGATCCATGTATTTTATTGTCGAGCTCATCTCAACCATTGATTAGACATTTGTATCTTTTAATCTTAGCCACTCATTCAAAAAGTGGTTAGGATTTTGATGCCTCTCCTTCCTATTTAAAGGAGAGAGCTTCTCATTGTAAAGGAACTTGTGGCTCTGGATTATTGGAATAGAAAATTATTATTGCATCTATCTCCAATGTTGTGGTGAATGCTTTTGGTGTTCGTTCGTTGGTTCTTCCTTTGCACTGAGTTATTGGAGATCTTGTTTTCCATATCTTTTGTACCACATTTTTGCATCTACAGGTTGAGGCTGATTTGCTTTGAGGAAGTATTGGTAGGGGAAGACTCTCCCTACTTCTTCTTTGGATCTCTCCGTTGGTAACAGGGAGTATTACTGTCCCAGGACCTTTTATTCTATGTTATCATTGCATTTTACTTGTATTTTCTCCATACTTGACCTCTCTGATTGAAATCGATTTTCCTTGGATTGACAGGTAGAGGAAGGCACACTTGTGGGCTAGGGCATCAACTTGGCAAGCAAAATAAACAATCTCTCATTTGATCTCTGCGGGAATCTTCCTCAACATCAAAGCATCTGTCTTCATCACTCAGGTATGATCTCAAGGTAAGTTCTATCTCCATGATCTATCCACTTGTCTAAAACATTTTAAACCCTAATTAATCAAAACCCCATTTTTACATTTTTTTTAGATCTACTGAGATCTAGTGGGTTGTTGGGTGTAATATTGAAAACCCACCTCTATAGTATCCAAGGCATCCTGGATCTATAGTTTGGTGAGGATTGGCCTCCATTTGACACCCTTCCCAGGCCAACTTAGCCTCTCCAAGTGCGGTCGCACTCCTTGGGGAAAGTGAGTTACCCTAGATTCAGTTGATGGGTAGTTGAGATCCCACTTGCTTCATGATCTACACATCCAATAACCTACCCCCAGATTGTCACTTTTCTTATTTCTATCTTGTGGGCCTTACTCCACATTTTAAGGGATTTAATCCCATTTTTGGACCACTTGGTATCTTTAAACTCAGATCTAGCAAGATCTAGCCATCGGATTGCCTTCAAATTGTAGATCCATATCCTCACCTGATCAACCTACTTGGATCTAAATTTTGGATGCCATTGGACTTGTCTTGATTCATTTATCCCACTTTTTAGCCTCCTTGGATAAAGTCGCACCACCTTGGAGAAGTGAGTTGGCCCACTTCTAGGACATGGGTACTTGAGATTTCAGTGGATTTGAAACGGGCATAATTCAAAACGTAGGTCTAGTGTGTCACTTCATCAAATCTTGCATTGGGGATAACATTCCTTGTTTTAAGGGATTGTGGTCCATTTAGGTCAAACCTAGATCTAGACCTATTCATCCATCTAGACTTTAATTGCCCACTTGTCTCATGCAATAGGAGTCTTCAACCACAAGTTAACTTTACTTTGACTCCATTATCCCAATTCCCAAGGCACTGGTTTCTCTCCAAGTCAATTCGACTTTCCTAGATTGTTGGTTTAACTTGTGATTTGACCCTTGTGTGGTGAACTAAACCCTTTGATGTCATCATGTATCATGATCAAGCTTGTCACTTGTACTAGTTAGCCCCAATTCAACCCCTAAACTACCCTGCATTGGACACGGTTCCCAAGGTAGTGGATTTTCTCACATTGAACTAGTACATCAATCCTGGATCCTATTTCACAAATCATAAGTCACTTTCACATCAATAATGAACCAAATCTATACTCATTGAACCCCTCACTTGTCTTGTGACTTCATCCTAAGGTCTAGGATAAACCATACACCTTACTTCACTTAGAATTAACTTGATTTGGTGTCTTGGTTTTGATCTCTCCTGTCGGGAATAGATCGGGTCTCCCCCTTTGTTGTCTGGGCTAGATAACATAAAGTGAAGGTTGCCTCGACTGGCGTGACAACCATATATTGGAGGTCGAGTTGATCGTGGTTGCACCTTTTGAGTTGCCCTTCCCTATTTCCATCCATGAGTGGATACATCCATAGGGGTAACTACAGTTTAGGTGATAATAGGTTCCCTAGTTGAAAATCCTCAGACAGACCTTAGACACTAAATGTCATAGCCAAGAAAGGGCAAATCAAGCATTCACATTGAAGTGAAAGAAGCTAAGGAGCATAGAACCACAGTGGTGGTTTGGCTCCAAATTTGAACAAGACTAAGAGGGGGGAACTCTTACTCTTCTCTTTCCTTTTGGCTGATGCATCTTAGAAACAAAATATTGTTGAGTGCATGTCATGGTTGAAAATAGATTGTGCTTAAATTACTTGAAATGAATTGTGAATGATGAAACAGTTATTTCCCTGTGAAAGGATGAACATGAATGAGTTCATGTGTGTGTTGGGAAAGCATGAAAAATGTGGAAGTCTCATTAGTGAAAAATGGACTCTCCATGTCAATTGGTAAAATAATTGACTAATTTTAATATTGTGTTATGCTTGTCCTAACAGGAATTGCCATGATGAATCTCACGGGTGAGAAATTGAAAACCATTGTTTGCAATTGTTACTAGCCAAGTGTTGCTAGTGAGCAAAGTGAGAATCAGTTGTGCACATTGGCCATGGTAGCAAACCAAAAGCTAATTGTTTTGGCTGAAAATCTTCCTCAAATAGTTGTCAGGACAACAAGGAAGATGGAATCCATGAAATTCCAAACTCGTAGATCAGCTGGAAGGTAAATAAAGGGAAGGGATTGTTGTGGAGCGATGCCCGCCTGCAGAGATGGAATATCAAAGCCAGCAAGAGCAGCTTGTGGAAGCCAAAGTACTTGTTCCTAAAGGTTCAGAGTAAAGAGATGAAACGCAGGACATACCTTCCACCATTTTGTGAATTTAGGGACATGTGTAAAGTGGGTATTTACTCCTAAATATTGGAACACCGAGGACGGTGTTATTCCAAGGGGGAGGGGAATGTAAAGTCCCAGTTTTGACCCCATTGCATTAAAATGTAAATGATGTAATGTTGTTATAAAATCGTGGTGAAGAACTCAATCCCAAGGCCCTGCCATCGATTTATTGATGCATATGGTTGATGTGCTAGCTAGGCACATTTGAATTTCAAATAGCATGTAAATATGCATTTTAATAGAATACCCACAACTAGCTATGCAATGCAACAAGAGATGGGAGCATGATTTTACAAGGAATTGGGGGAGGGCATTCAAACCCTTGAACCAATCAAGTCAAGCCAAGTGTCAATGAGAGAACCCATAAAACCCTCAACTACCCATGTTGACTTTCATACCCAATCATTCATTTCTCCCAAGAGTTGGTCGAAATAGTTAATGCCTTAGAGAATGGGAGGTATGGCTGTCCAAATTCGGGTATGGGCAAGCCACCCTGCATGGAAAATCATGTTTGGATTCCTTGGCAAGAAAAGAGCCATGAAATTGCTCCCCAAGCCATTCTTCACCCATCAGTTTTTCTCTCTCACGAGTTTGGAGCTTCCTGGGCGTTTTCCTCCATGGTTTTTCTGTGTTTTCCTTCATCTTTCTGGATGGGAAGGGCGTTTTTGTTTTGGTTACCAGTGGGGAAGAGAACAGATCGATTTGGGGTCTCATTGAGGCTGTTTTGGCCATTGGAATGCTTATATCCTGTGGGAGAAATCGATTTTGCTCCCTGTGGTCGAATTTCTCTTTCCACGGTTCGTTTTTGGTGTGCCCACGATTTGGGGGAAACCCATGGCCATCTTGTTGTAAATCCCATTGTGAAAATGTGTATCCATGCCCAGTGATGTATTTTTGTTGTGTGTAAGTAGTGTATGTTGGGGTATGGGTTATGGGTATCCATCACTTTGGCTTGAGCTTGAGTGCATGCATCCAGAAATGAAGAGGGTTCAGATTTATCTTGATAAACCCAGCTGTGGACTGGCTTGGCTTAGATGAAATGATTATTTGACTATGTATGAGTTTGAATGTCCCCCTTTCCTTGTAGAAATCATGCCGAAATCGGGGGTGGTCTCTGAGTGCTGAAATAATACAGGCTGGGAAGAGACCTATGGTTGGGTGGAACGTTGCAGCGACATAGCTAGTTGCTTGGGACCATCTCACAATAAAGATAAGTGTTTTTCCTCTGCAATGTTTTAAATTGATGACTCTTTTGATATGTTGAATGCATATGAAATGTGTGTGGATGGGTTTATTTCTGTTGTGCATGTTTGCTTGATTTGCATCTGCACACATTTGTTTTATTGTTGTGAATCTAATGAATGGGCTGAGTTTATGTAAAAGCCCCACAGATTGGTATCATGTTCCCTTCCTTGAATTGAGTCCACGGGAGGGGACATTACATTATCAAAGAGGCCAGATCTTTGGCTATCAATCACAAAAAACCAGTCTCCAAACTTCAATGAGCCTGGAAACAACAAGAATTGGGCCTCCTCGCATGGTTTGGATAGTGGGTTTGTCAATTTGGAGTCTCCACATAGGCAGGATAGTCCGTCTCAGAAGTCCTTTCTCACTTGCTGGAGCTGCAGAGTCAAGTTCGATGGCTCAGGGGTGAAAAATCCGATCAGAAAAAATCTCTTTCACATCGGGCCACCTTCGTCCAGATCTCAAATACTGAAATCCATAATGGTTGCAACAAAATGGAGTACTTTGATGTGCTTGTTGGAAAAATGGATAATGGTTGTCCTTATTCAGGGGATATTAGCACTCAGATTAACTCTCTACACAATAGTCTAAAAGTGGTCAAAGCAAAGCTCAATGGCATGAGGTCGGAATCTAGAAACAATCCTTCAATCTTCCACTGCAACAACGAGGAGAGCGTCGGAACTGTGCATGGAAGCAAGGAGAAAATCGGCCACCAGTGTTCTGTCTGATATTCCATGGTGTTTTCAGAACTGCTTGGTTAAATTCCTTTCGTAATGGCTCTAAGAAGCTATTTAATTGTCTATTTTCTCGATATGTATTTCTTTTGTTGTCTTCTGTTAGGGAAGTTTGTAAGGATCTATAGCTGTAGTAGAATTAAGTGTGTCTATGAACTACAAAGACGAGAAAGGGATGAGCCTGCTATGATAGCTCTCCAATTTTGGAAACTGTCTTCCAACCTATATTTTGTAACTCTACATCTTCTTTTTTAATACAAAATCTCCTCACTCGTTCTTGTAAAAAATATATATATATATATATATAATGTTTACACTACTACTTTTAAAAAATCTAAAACTGGAAAAAAAATTCTAAAACTTGAAAAAAAAATGAACGAACTTAATAAAATAATAACTTCAAATGGAAGATAAAATATATATAGTTTGAAAGGGATCCTACAGTGAGTGAATGCAACAAAGAACTAAAGGAAGCATCAAATCAACAATATTGATCATGGGCATAATCAGTATAAAGATATCAGTGGTCATGGTTTACTCATTAGGATATCTAAGATGTTCAAATTTAACAAATAATATTAAATATATGTATAGAAACCAAATAGAGATTAACTTCTATTTATGAAGTATAATAATAATAATAATTTTGATATACATAATTCAGCCCTATGCTTCTCACCAATAGAGCAAATTTTGATATACAATGTTAGAGAATTTTCTGTCCATATAAATCTTAGAACAAACAATGCAATTCTGTAAATTTTCTCAATGCCAATAATTTTTTTTGGTATTCTTTACTTTCTTAAAAGGCACTGAACATAATCAAACAAAATAAATTTTATTGGTATGCCATCATCGAGATCCCTATTCGAGTACACAGGGTACTCCCAAAAGACCGAACACTTAGAGCAAATACTTCACACAAACAGATCACAGATCGATACACCGATGTTTTGACGTGGTTTAAACCCTCGTGAGGGAAACACTCCACGGCCCCGACCAAATAGCTTCTATGGGACAATTTATTCTGCAAAGAAAGAAAGTTACAAATGAGCTTCTAATAATCGATCAACTTTCCAATGACCCTCCATGCTCTTTAAATAGAGATCATGGACCAATCAAGTGCTAAGCCATGGATCAAGGATAGGTATGATCTAAAAGAAGTTGAGCCATCGGATCACTCTATGTCGGGAACATATCATGACTGTCGGATTAAGTATTTACAAATGCATACTAAAGAAACACACTTTTCCTAACGGATATATTACACAAGTTGATCTTAACTAACTCCTAAGTGTCTAAATATCCTAACAATCCCAAGTTAAAAATTAAAAAAGAGCAACCAAGTTCTTTCTTCCACAAAGGGATACAGAATCCTGCATTTGCATTTACATTTACAGAAATCAGATTACATTTTAGTTATGCTTTGAAATAGTAACTTTGATACACACATAACTCAGTTTTGGATAACGGCACAATAACTTTATGTGTAATGATATTTGGCTTGTATGCTAATGTTAATCAGCCATATGCTCCTCATAACTCTAGTCCAGAATACTTTTCGTTCATCTAAATCTAAGAACTAATAAAACAATTCAGTTTTGTCAATTTTCCTCAATATGAATAAATAAATAAAAAATCTATCTTAAGAAGAAATCAAACAAAATACATTATTGGGATGCAATGATTGAGGTAGTCAATCAAATTAGAAATGGAGTACTATTGGAAAAGCAACCAAGTAATACTCTGAGAAAAAGGGATACATAATACAGCGTTTACATTTACAGCTTTTTTACTGCAGGTTTCCTTTAAAGGGGCTGCATACCAACAGAGATATCTACAACATTGTAATCCTAATAAATGATACCAAATGTGTGGTTACAAATCCAATCAAATTTACCTTATATTTTAGTTATGCTTTGAAGCACAGTCACTTTGATATGCATGATTCAGTTTTGGATAAAGTCTAGTGAAGCTTTCAAACATAGTAACTTTGATGCACATAATTCAGTTTTAGATAGACTTCAATCAATGATTTCAGACAAATTTGTCTTGTAGGTTGATGTTAATCAGCTATTTGCTCCTCACAAGTCTAGTCCATAAAATTTTATGTCCATGAACAAACAAAACAGTTCAGTCTTGTAATTTTTCCTCAATATCAATAAATAAGTGATTTTAAACTTAGAACAATCAAACAAAATACATTGCTGGGATGCCTTGATTGAGGTAGGCAATCAAAAAATACAAATGGAATATTATGGGAAGAGAAACCAAGTACTAGTCAGCCACAAAGGTATACATAATACTGCATCTACATTTAAAGCTTGCTTTCTGCAGTCTTCCTCTAAAGGGGCTGCATACCAACAGAGATATCTACAACATTGTAAGCTTGATAAATGATACCAAATGTATGTATAAAATCCAATAAAAATGAGCTTATACTTTAGGTATGCTTTCAAGAACTGTAACTTTGATACACATACTTCAGTTTTGGATAAAGGCTAGTTATGCTTTCAAACAAAGTAACTTCGATACACATAATTCAGTTTTGGATCGACTTCAATGAATGATTTCAGACATATTTGTCTTGAAGGTTAATGTTAATCAGCCATATTCTCTTCACAAGTCTAGTCCACAAAAATTTATGTGTATGAACAAACAAAACAGTTCAGTTTTATAAATTTTCCTCAATGTCCATAAAGAAGTATTTTTAACCTTACAAGAACAATCAAACAAAATACAATATTGGATGCCATGATTGAGGTATGCAATCAAATATTTAATAATTTAATACTCTGGGAAGAGAAACCAAGTACTACTCTGCCACAAAGGGAAACATAATACTGCATTTACATTTATAGCTTTCTTTTTGCAGTCTTCCTTTAAAGGGGTTTAATATTAACAGAGATATCTACAACTTTGTAAGCCTGATAAATGATACCAAATATATGTATAAAAATCCAAATGTATCTACAACTTTCTAAGCCTGATAAATGTATAAATTAGCTTGTACTTTAGTTATGTTTTGAAGAACGATGACTTTGATATACATCAGTTTTGGATAAAGGCTAGTTATGCTTTCAAACATAGTAACTTTGATACACATTATTCAGTTTTGGATCAACTTCAATAAATGATTTCAGACATATTTGTCTTGTAGGTTAATGTTAATCAACCATATGCTCCTCACAAGTTTAGTCCAAAAAAATCCTGTCTTTGAACAAACAAAACAGTTCAGTTTCTAAATTTTTCTCGTTGTTGATAAAGAAGTGTTTTCTCAAGATGTTCTGTCATAATTACCAGCTGAGCAATGGTTTCATACTTCAGTTTGTCAATTCTATGACGGAAAATTTTGAGAAAAAAAACCTCTATATCATAATCATCAGTGTTTGGCAAGTCACCATAGCGCTCTCATGCATTTTTCTGATTAAACCCCATACTTTCTCTAACTTTCCATGCACACCCAATGACTGTATGGATGTAGTCTGGTTGTGAATCTACCCATCAAAAAAATCTGAATGCACCCTTCCCATCGTACTGAAGTCTACAGAGAATTTTTTGCACCATGAAGGAATGAAACCACAATCATCCAGTGTTGCCTTTGCTTCTTCAATAGGGAGGCTATGGAAATCCCTGGCAGTGGATAACACCTTGTTAAAGTCGTTTCCTTCATTACTGATTTCTCGGTCTTCATCATTCACATGAATATATGCATCTGATGAATACATTCTGGAAAACCTAAGTCGATGGCCAAGGCCCATCTCTTTGTGCATTTATTGATCAAAGGAAAAAAAAGATTTGTATCCTGAGTTAAATCATTATTAAACGGTTATGAATATCACTTATATCAAAATGTATGTACAATAACAATGAAAAAGAAACTATGAACCATGGAATACTAAGTGGTATAGAAACCATCCCAATAATCAGTTATACAAATATAGTTACGAATTCCCTTGCTTAAAATGCCATTCAGGGTGCACAATGTCTATCAGGCCTCTGGCTGCAAATGAAATATGGCATATTACTACTAAGTATTGTATTCATATTCATAAATCAAAGAACAAAACATGAATTTACCAGAGCTGTAGATTTATAAAGTGCATATAGTGAATAGAGGGACTGTTCATGATTAAGCCAATACAAATTCTGTGTGAATATAAAATCCATTCATGTGGCTAACCGCCTCTAAAAAAGAGTTGGCATAAAACATGAAACAGTAAGCTCATGTTGAAGCAAAACCCATGTGAGAGTTTGAAACCATAAAATACTAACATTTTTAAATGTTGAGAATGGCGTAAGGAAAAACCTGGATGTAGCTACCAATAGGTTTTTTGGCAGAGAATGGCGTAAGGAAAAACATGTAGTAACATCATAGCGAAACAGACCCCTCTGAATCCTTTCTTCCCACTGCCAAATCGTCATGGAAATGAAGATCAGTATTGGTATAGGTTTCTTATAAGGACATACTCAATGGTGTTTTCCCCACCAAACCATAAATAAGAAATGATTCTCACCTGCTCAAGATGCAATGTGTCAAAGAAAGGAGTAGCTGCCATCTCAACATTTTTATCTATGTATTCTCTCCAACATAGGTGTGCCTTCTCTTGAAGGTGTACAAAGGCAACTTTGAGCCTGAAATCAAATGCAAGCATTAGAATCAATATGCATTGAAAACGTTCATGCACTTAAACATCAAAAAATAAAAGACAAGATAAGAAGGGAAAATGGTAGACCCATAGGCATCATCTTACCTTTCTGAAGAGCAGATGGCAATTGACAGAAGCAAAATTGAAAAAAAAAGTACCAACTAGTAACACAGATCTAAGCAATAACCCATAACATAAATATAAACGCAGCCAAACACCTTGAACTATTTTTATGAAAGACCTTGAAACTCTACCTTTATTTGGCGCAGATTCATTAACAAGTGTTGTGTTGGCTTCTCATCAACGGCAACATCTTTGGCAGACCGCTCTTTTTAACTTCTTGATTTCTACACTTTTCTCATCCTTAATTGCAACTTCGATAACCTTCACATCCTCGGCAGGGGGGTTCTTCTGGCTTCTCAACATTTTCAACAATTTCAGGTTCGGGCTTAGGCGGTGGGGTCTTATTGGTGCTTTTAGCAATCTTGTTCACTGTTCGGGGTGGCATGGGTGCTCTTGAATTGCCGAAAACCTTCAAAAATGGAAGAAATGAGAAAAAATCCAAAGATAGAAGATAACAGAGAAAATCTTCATGGAAAGTTGAATCAGAAATGGATGCTAGTCGTCCTCTATTTGTAAGTAGTATGGAAGTGGGACGACTTGTGGAATGGCAGTTGAAGCAACTAAAGGAGAACGCCAACACTCAACGATTACCTTCTGATCATTAGCGGATGAATGAGGTTCGAAACCTCTTCTGGATAGCCTCGGTCACATCAACTTCTAGCTGGATACCTTTCTTCCTACTTTGGCTGGAACTTGTTAATTTTCATGCCGTTGAGGGCTCTCCCTGCTATAGAGGGTAGAACTTGAACCTGGGCTAGAACTCCCTGATGCAGATGTCGTTGAGGGCAATAACTATTTTGCTTGCAGGCCTAAAACTTGAACCTTCCTGGTTAGTTCCAACCGCTAGAAAACAACAGTTAGGATGGCCTGCTACTCCTCCTATCATGTTAGAACAAGCTCTATAAATGCAAAGGGAAAAAAAATATGATCTTCTAAACAAAACCTTCGACTCCGTGAATACTGTTGAGCCTTAGGGTTTGGTATCAACCTTCCGAAGAACGGTGAAATGAAAGGTAAATTCCCGTATATGCAATAGTGATCTGTAGGTACACGCAACCGCACAGGAAACCGCGCACACAAGAACAAAAACTTCTTCAGCAAGCAGGGATCCAGCGTTGGCTCATCGAAATAGACGGATAAAAGCAAAACCGTGACTATGCACGTGGCAAGATTCCATTCGTCCCATAGACGAGGAATCTAGATACAGTGTCGCGCACACAAGAACAAAAACTTCTTCAGCAAGCAGCGATCCAGCGTTGGCTCATCGAAATAGACAGATAAAAGCAAAACCGTGACTATGCACGTGGCAAGATTCCATTCGTCCCATAGACGAGGAATCTAGATACAGTGTCGAGAAATCGTTTTTCATTGAGGAAACGCCTTCGATGTAAATAAGAAATAGGTCAGTGAATTTAAGGAGATCTTAGGCTTTTATTAATAAAGAACGACTAATAACATTAAGTTATTATTAAAACATAAGAATTAATTTAAATTAATTTTTTTTAGTATTAATAATTTAATTGAATTTTAGTCAAATCTCGTTAGCTTATTGGGTTAAGTTGTAAGTCTCGTCATGAGGGAAACCCAAGTCCAATTCTCCTTAGGGGTGAGCTATTTGGGAGGAGACACCCAAAATCCAACCAGTTGAGGGTTGGTGTGGGTTGGTGCTCTGGGGTGATTTTCAAAGTTTAAATGCCCCTCGGTCATGGTTTCTTAGACCAAAGGTCACTCCTGCAAGTCAAGGAAAATCTAGCAAACCAAAAAATTAATTAATTAATTAAATTTTGATTAAAAAAGATTAATAACTTTAAATTCTTCATAAAAAATAAAATTTATTTAGCACGTTAATATTTAAAATTAATTAACTTTCCCACCATTAACAATTTAATTATATTTGAATTTTCCTTAACATTTATAATTAATTAATTACCTCGTATCGTAATTTTTATCCCTTTAAAAATCATATAAAAATATTAAAAATATTTTTTAATAAGTATTTATAATTAATTAATTACAAAGTTGTCTAAAAATTTGACCATTTGGTGGGTCCGGAATCCATCATTTTTTTCTTTTGCAAAATCTGAATTTAGCTCTATTTTAATGGTGATTTTGATGGTAGAAATGGATTTGCCACCATAAAAAATACCTGGGCACCCAAAATTTTAGAGTTTGAGAATTATAACTAGGATTTTTAAATATTTATGTCCAATTTTTTCAAAATTCTAGCCAAAAAATCTTTTTTTGTTTGAAATCATAGAACTTTTAAACTCCGTGATTAATTACCTCCTCTCATAATTTTATTCCTTTAAAATTCACAAAAAATTAAAAATATTTTTTAATAAGTTTTAAAGAAATTAGTGAATCTTGAATTAATAACAATCTAGACTTTTTTTTCAACCAAAAAAATTCTTTCTATTCATAAAGTGAATAAAAAAACTACAATTATGTATTTCCCTCAAACAAAATATCATCTAAATACAATCAAAATAAATCTCATACTACTAATCACCACTATAGTATCAAGAAATATACTTAACAGTCTTTTTACAAGATAACTGTTATGGCCTTCAACAAAATATTACATCAAAATCCAAGAGTCTGTTCAAAAAACCAAAATGTTTGATCAGCAACATCTCTATCAACCAGTACCACAAAAAAAACACAAGAACAAGAAGTTATCTAATAAACTATAGAGATGTTACATCAACCCTTAATGAACCTACAAATTGCCTTCTCCAACCAGCAAATTCTTATTGAATTCGTGAAAGTGTACTAAGCCTTCCTGTAATAGCAATCTATACTTAAAAATATATCTCTCATTAAAAGTTAATTACTAATGTTATAGTTTTGGAAATTAATTTTTTTCTTTAATAATTAAATTTAATTCATTTATAATTTAAATAAGTTCTTTCAAAACAATTAATCATTTTTAATTTAAATCCTCAAAAATTTAATATCAACTTGAAATTAATATTAATGAAGCAAGATGGATTGGGCTAAAGATTTCTATAAATATAAATATAAATACACGGTCTCCATCAATCTTATGAAATTCTACCTATTAAAACACTATTGAATTAATCAATATTTATTTTTTCAATTTTATACATTAAACCAAAATTAGAATGTCTCAGTGAATATTTTTCATTTTCTATTTTATAATTAGATTTTCCATTTTATAATGAAATATTAAAATGAGTTATATTAGTATGAATTTGCACACTCTACAATTGATTTGATTTTTTTTTCATGGAAAAAATGAGCATTCTATTTCTCATAATGGTAATATAGAACACATACATCAGGCTTTTTTTTCATTCAATAATTTATATTATCATTTTTTTATCTTCAATATTCATTTAAGATAGCTATACAAAATATAGCAAAATTTAAAACTCTTTATAAATTAAAAACTGCCACATTAAATTTACAATTTTTAAAAGTAAAGGAATGCATCAAGCATTTAGTTCTTCTTCACATGAAATCCAAGCTCGTTGTTCTTGTTGTGATATCTCCTATCTTTCTCTTTTTATATGTAATTGTTCATGTAGCCAACATTAGACTCTCCTTTGATAGTGCATCTGCACTCTCATTTTGTTCTCTAAGGATATGACAGATCCTGACAAAGTTGAAAGCTCCCACTAGCATTTTCATATTAGCTCCTATTCCTTGTAGATCAATATTCAACAGTTTTTTTCTTTCATTCATAAAATACACCCATTGTTATGAGTCTCCATAAACCTATAAGTCTTCCACTTTCTCTTCCTGAGCTAAGATGATCAAAGTTCTTAAGGCCAAGACTTTTGCTCTGTTGTTTGTCCCCCCTCCACAGTTTGCTTTAAACTCTATACTGTAGGAATCAAATAGAACCAGTTTGCCACCTATTCCACAAATGTTGTTTTCTCCTTCGCAAGCTCCATCAAAAAACCATTTACAGCCTTTCCCATCAATGGATAGATCTTTCTTGACGCACAAAGATACGTTTGGATCCTTCTCTTTAAAGAACTTGTACATAGCTATTACATGTGATGTCACATAGATGGCCGAATAGTATTTGTCCTAAAACATTCTCTCATTTTTTGCTCTCTAGATGCCCCAAACTGTTAAGGAATACTTTTTATAAATCTTAATTCTTTTCTTTTAAACCACAGTTTTAGTCCTCTTTCTACAGTACCCTATGTCCACAAATTTTCTAATTGTAAATTCGGACTTATACCTTTCCAAAATTGTCTTGAGAATTCACATTTGTTGAACAAATGATCAATTGTTTCTTCATCACTTCTGCATAAACTACAATTCCTTTGGACAATTAAAATTCCTTTTCCATAGATTGTCCCATGTCAATACTTTTTCCCTTCAAAAGCAGCCACATGAAAATTGTGCATTTGTACAATGCTTTAGCTTTCCATATTTATGTCCACCACCACTTCCTTTGTATGTCCAAGCTAGACCAACATAGTTTATAAGCCATATTCACTGCGTACCTTCCTCCCACTTTGTTACCTGTCCATAATAGTGTATCTAGATCTTCTTTTAATTTTACAAATCCTCTTCATAAATTTGTTGTCCACATGTTCCAAACCTCTGCCCAATTATCTTGTAAATCTAAAAACTTGGTCGATTTCCATTCCTGAAATAAACTGTTGTTGCTTCCTAATATAACTGCATCCTTCACTATAATGAACTCTCTGTCATTTAAAATAATGATCAAATCAAAAGGTAATATGAGTGTTTTTTCGTATCCTGCTATTATGTAATTTCCAATCAAAGCCCATTCCCCATTGCCCAAATTCAGGGCCAAAAGGTATCCTATTACTAGAAAAGCCACTATGATAGCTTTCAAGAACATTGATCCTCCTTTGAATTTTTTTGATGGATTTCTATTCTAGACCAATGGAGATTCACCCTTTAGATATTTACTTATTAAAACACCTTGCCATTTCCCGTTCTTTGTTATAAAGTTCCAGGTTGATTTTGCTTCCAAAACTTACCAATTCCTTTACCCCCCATCCACCTGCTTCTTTTGGTTTTTGGAATGGAATTCCATGATGACCAATGTATCCCCGATTTTGATTCCCCCTGACATAAGAAGTTGAAAAATATTTTCTGAAGCTTGTTCAAATCTCCTTTTGGTATATGTGCTATTATCATTCAATACATTGGAATAACATTCAACACTGATAATATGATAGTATATTTTCCCACGCTGGATAAGAATCTGTTGCAGCATCCATTGATACATATCTCTATCATTTTTATTAACCACTTCCAACCATTTTTACAATATTTGTTTGGTTTCAAATGGAACCCCGGGTACTTAAAACCACTTTGTAATTCATATTGTTCCATTGGTAATGTTTCCTTAAAAATTTGTAACTGTAATTCTTCAACATTATTATGGTAGCAAGTAGATTTACCATAGTTTATTACCATACCAGTTGCTTTACAAAAACTGTCAAGGATCTTTTTTACTGATAAGTCTTCCTCCTCTGAGTCTCTCAGGAATAAAAGGACATCATCCACCAGCAAAGTATGCCTTACACTTACCTCATTTCCAAAAATTAAACCTTGAATTCTTCTATCCATTTTGGCCAGATTCGGTGCTCTGCTTAATACCTCCATTACCAGTATTAAAAGATATGGTTCCATCGGGAAACCCTGCCACAATCCTCTCAATGCTGTAAAAAAATTCGATGTCACTCCATTGATGATAACTCCAAAGCTAACCGATGTCATACTGGTCCAGATCCAATTTACTAATTCCAACAAAAATCCACTTTGAATGAGAACTAACTTTACATAACGCCATCTTGTGCGATTGTAAGATTTAGACAAATCCATATTTAACACCTTTGCAGAAACCTCTTTAGTCTTTAAAGAATGTGGACATTCTTTTGCAGTTCCCACTGCTTCATGTATATTTCTTTCAGCCAAAAATCCAAATTGTTCTGGAGATATAAAGGAAGAAAGCAAAGGTTTCAATCTTTCCATGATTATTTTTGAAATGATCTTGTATAGTGCATTACATAATGATATTGGACGAAACTCCCCAACGGAAGCATGTTTTCCACTTTAGGTATTAGCACTATAAAAGTTCATTTAAAACAAGTATCCTGCCCGATGTTCTGGTTCCTTCAATCACTCTTAACAAGCTTGTTCCCAACAAGTCAAAAAATGCTAGGAAAAATTCATATGTCCACCTTTTTGGATCGAGACTTGTGTCCTTTTTAAATTTTCCCAAAGTTGCCTCTAGTTCCTCCAAAGTAATATGTGCATAAAAATTTTCACTGTCTTCTTCTATAATCCATCTTGGGAAGTAAGAACATGCTTATACTATATCTGCAAGGTTGTTACTTGCAGGTTCCTTATAAATTTATTTGAAAAAATTAACTCCTTTAGCTAAATTATCAAATCCCCTTACTGTTTCTCCTCCTCCTTTATCTAGATCCCAAATCGTATTTCTTCTTTTCCTATTACTTGCAAAATTATGAAAGAACACATTGTTCTCATCCCCCAAGGCCAACCACACTGCTATACTTTTCATTATGATTTCTATTAAAAAAATAGGATTGCAGAGCAATAAAAATAAACAAGATGCAAATATAAAACACATAAACACAATACAAGAGAAAAACCAATATACGTGGTTCAGCCAATCTAGGCTACATCCACGGAAAAATTTCCAATCCTTTTATTATACCATCCAACAAAATGAAGGGATACAACCTGCAACACATCCACTGCAATTTCCTCTTCACTCTCTCATAATCTCTCTTACACAATCATAGAGATATTTACAATACTACAACAAATAGTTGTATTACAATTCCTTCCTTTTAAACAGATATTACCATGGGAAACTACCACAGGATACACAATACCATGGGCCCGTAAATCACCCATTATTGATCAAGTCATGATTATGAAATTATAGCATTTTACAAGGCATTTTTTTACGAAATTTTCGCTATGGGGTCACTTCCCCCGAAACCCCGCCATGGGGGGGATCCTAAAATGTAGTCACTACCCCACCTGGACCCCCCATGGAAACTATAGTGGGGGGGGGGGAATCTCCCCCACACCCTCCTGTAATGGGATGGGATCCAGACACGACTGAAACACGACCTCTGAATAAGGAAGGTTAGGCTCCACAACCAATAATTTCCACCTATTTTTCTCTAAGTATCTCATTCTTTACCCTCTCTAGGTCTGCCAATGCCAGTAGATGTTCACATTTCTATCATAAGTCTTCAAGATTGTCCTTATCAGATTCACATAATCTTTCTTTTCCAACCAGTGTGGATTGAATTTAAATGGATCAGCAGGTTTATTCGCCCCTTTATTCATTTGGAATAGGATTGGTAGATGGTCATAGCCACCTCCCGTAACCATCCAGGTCCTACAACTTCCCACCTTTCTCGACATATATCTAGACAACAAAACTCTATCCAGCCTCTTTGCTATGGTTGCTTCTCCATTTCTTCTGCTAAACCATGTAGGTTTTATTTCTGTAGATTCAATATATATTAAATCCTTAGCCTCCAACTGGAACTGATAATAAAAAAAATTAATGAATCCGATCTAGCATAGGTGCCCCAAACCTCTGTTCTTTTAAGTGTGAAATTTAAATATCCTACAATCATATAAATATGTTCCTTATAAAAATTGAGCCTAAGAAGTTTTTCCTAGAAATCCATTTTTTTATTATATGGCTCGTAGATGTTGAAGATGGTAAATTGAATATTTAAATCATTGCTTTCAAAGCTTGTTCCAAGACATGAGTTAACATAAAAACTATTTTTAATTTCCAGATGCATATCCCAACCTGTCAGTAACCCTCCCGATAAACCTTTCCCATCAAACCAGGAAAAATTCCATCCCACCATCATTCGCTTCAAAATGTCTACTAAAAATTTACCAGTACTCATAGTTTCTTGGATAACTATAACATTTGGACTATGTAATTCTACCAATCTAACCAACGTCAGTCTTTTTAGGTTGTTGTTCAACCCTCTACAATTTAAGGATAGAAGTTTCATTTGTCACCCTTATACAAGGGCTTAACTCTAACCACCCTACAGGAGATTGAAGTAGCTTTCAGTTCTTTAGTGGATTTCCTATTCTTCTGTTTTCCTTTCTTGCCCCTATCTAGTGTGATAAACCCTAATCCCATAAGCTCATTACAACCTTCCAACCCTAAGGCTCCTTTAGTTCTTAATGCATAGAGATTGTTTTGTTATTCATTAATATTTATTATATTGTTTTGATTTTTTTTTAATTCATTAATTTTTCCATGAAAAAAAACATTTTTATTTACTAGAGAGTAAGCCAAAACACTTTTGAAATGCAAAAACATCAAATGGATCTTTAATTGTTCTTCATTTATGAAAGAAGAGTTTTTATGTGTATAAAAAACTATTAAAACATTCAAAATTCAAAACTTTGTAACAATTATGATAACAACTAAACCGAAAACAACTATCTTTACATATAGTTAAGAACTTCTATCTTTTCGTCAAATCCACCACTTTTCTTTCTTATGTAAGTTATGGAGCCCATAAATCTGCATGTTCATTATATTCTCTGAAAATATGGAAAATTCTGAACGAATTGGAAATCCATACCAAAGTCTTTAGAAGCTTCCATATCCTCTGCAAATTGTTATTCCATAATTGCTTTGTTCCATGCATCCAATCAACCAATAATGAGGAATCTCCAAACACCTGCAAATCTTTCACATCTTCCCCAATAATTATCTTGAGTAAAGTTCTTAAAGCCAGGAACTCATCCATATTATTAGAACCTTTGCCACTATTTTCTTTGAAGGAAATACTGAGAGAATTTGAAAAAGTAAAGAATATCTCCCAACTCAAAAATTATATCCTCTCCTTGACAAGCCCCATCAAAAAACCCCAACAACTCTGTCATGTCCCAAATTTGGAATTGAGTCACAATGGCCTAATCACATTAGCTATATTCATTAGAGTTTGTAAAATTGATGTTAAGGGTCAAATAATTGCCAAGGAGGAAAATTACTAGTTTCCTAGGTTTGGGGTGGAAGCTTTGGGATTTGGAATAAGGGGGATAATAAATGATGTTTAGACATTAGAAGGGTTCAATTATTTAATAAATAGAGTGAATAAATAAATTCAAGAGAAATCATAGATGACAAATGGTTTTGGAGACATATGGAGGATGTGGGACCCACACTAGCTTGATTTTTCATAATACATGGTATCTCTCTTTTGCAAATTCGAATTAATGGGAATGTGAACACTCTTGGGTGAGTTGGTAAGTAATAACACATGTCATTTATCATCTTAGGTCGAATTGGGAAGGATTGGTAACCTCCATGGAAGATAAAGAGTCAAAGTGGAAATTTGTGGACACTTGGGCTAGATTCCCTAGCCCCTATGACACCAATGATGGAGCATCTATGACAACTATGACAAATTGCAGACCTGACCTCTGACATCTGACCACTATGACATGTCAGCCCCAAAAATAGGCTCAAGGAAGTCGAATTTGGGAGTTGGAGAAGCCAAAGAGACTCAAAATCAAATTTGGGAGAAGATGGAAGGTTGGAACTAGGAGACAAGTGGCAAATGTGGAATATTTCCTAAATGGAAATCTATTGAATCTATTGAGAGGATTTCGACCCTTAGAAGGCTAATGTTGGTTATAAAATGTAGAAATGAAGTATGAGAATGGCTTTTGATCATTTGTAGAATTTGCAATTGCATTTGTGAAGAGGGAGAGCTAGTGGATGACTAGTTTCTTGCCTTAGCCAATTTCGAGGGTGAAAGATTCCCATCCAAGTTGGCAATTGGAAAGGCCATTCAGAACTTTCATTTGGAGCTTTAATGGATTCTTTATTTGCAGGTGTAAGCTACAGGGCAGCTCATGGTTTCTTCTATTGCAGCTCGCTCCTTCAACCATTTCCAGTTTTGATGGCATATTCTTGATCCTTGAGGGAGGGCGTTTTTGGTGAGCTATTGTACTCTTTGGGGGAGCTTCTAATGCACCATTTCTTTTGTAATATAAATTAAATACTCTTTTCTTCATCTCCAGAAAGTTTCAGGTCGAAATTCCAAGTAGAAATGTATAAATCTCATTTTTAATGGAAGAACAATGCCATTTCCCCACTACCTTGTTGTGAACCAATGTATTGATGATGATTTCGAATGAATGGGTGATTCTATGATGAATTTGTGATTAATGGACTGCCATGGATGTATTTTACAAGTTTCATGTACTGTACTTGAGCATTTGAAGTATTTTTACTCAGTTTAATTGCATTGGGAGAAGAAATAGTGCCATTTCCCCAAGGGTCGAATTGGTGATTTTTGCAGTTGAATGGGAGAGGGTGAGAACAGTTGTAATAAACCATTAATGGTGCATATGAGACCTTAATAACATATTTAACACATTACATACCTCTGTTCATAAATTTGAGTGGGTTTGGAGGCATTTGGGAAGCCATTTTCAGTGCTTACCTTAGGGGGATTTGAACCCCAAATTACTAGTAAAATTGCATACTTGGTCCAGAATCTTAAGAGAGTTTGCAGAGGTCTTTTGGTGGCCATATTTTATCCCTGAACATCATATTCAATCCCTAATATCATTCAGACACCTTCCTTGAAGATTTGAAGGCATTTGGAGTCAATTTGAGACCTAGAGACCAATACTAGTCAAAGGGAAATCACTAGTAAAGTTACCTACATTGACCAGAATTGAAAGAGTATTTGCAGAAGTGTTTTAAAGGTACAAAGGCATCCTTGAAACAGATATTTATGTTCTAATATCATTCATATACCTTCTCAGAATATTTGGGATCATTTGGGGCAAATTTGGGACCTAGAGATCGAAACTAGTCAAAGGTCGAACCAAGGAAAAAAGTGGAAAATTGCAATTTTAATAAAATTCCTAACAAGGGACATTACAGTGGTATCAGAGCATGGTCCTTGCACCTGTGTATTAGGTACATACATTCAAGAATAATTGGCAGCCATCTATTACTATTATGATGAATCCTATGAGTACAATTCTTATGAGGAATATGCAGATGCTTATGAGCAATATGAAGCAGAATGTGAATGGTACGAGGAAGAGGTGCCATCATGCAACACTTCTTACAATTTCAAGAGAAATGAAGATTATTCTTATGACTTTAAATCTGATGAATATGAGTGTGTCACACCAACCAAGGATAATTCTATGAGTGAGTTCCAAAGATGGAGAGCAAAATATAAAACCTTGCCCCAACAATATCAAAAATATCAAGAATATCTTGCTTTTAGCAAAAATACACAAAATGCCATGTCTTTTGAGTACTACGATGAACATGTTTTTGAAAATAGGCCCAAAAATGAAGATGTGGAGTTAGTGAAGAAAGGTTTATGCCCTTCTTGTAAAAACCCCTGGAGCGAGTATCACATATGTGTGCATGAAATGATGTCCTCCTTGAGGAGAGCTTTGAGATTTATTCAAGAAGAGATTCCAAATATATTGATCCTAAGGAAAACAAGGGGCAAAATGCATCAGCTTGCTTTAAGGAGCAAAAGGAAGAGACATCACAAGAGCAAGAAGAAGATTCTATTGAAAATATGGAAGATCATTTCGAGACACCTTCTAGCTTAGACATGAACCAAAGAGCATCTACTGATGGATGCTTAAACTATGAAGGAGTACCTACTGATGGGTGCTCACACCTCTATGTTGGTGACATAGAGATCACTTTTGAAAGTGTTTCTACAATTACAAGTTTTATTAAGCATGATAATGAAGACCTTGTAGCAGTTGAAGAAGAACCAAGATCAACTTCCCCATCACCACTTGAGCTTCATGAAGTTGGTCCAAGCAAAATTGAAGAAGATGAGGAGGTTCATTTGCAAGAGATTCATTTTCTTGAAGGGTCCTTAAAGATGAATGAAAATAAGATCCAAGAGTCCCTCAGCATTCTCCATGACACTCAAGCATTGGTGTCAAATTCTTGTTGGAGAGCTACTTCATTGGAGGAAACATCCTTCCTTGAAGACATGGAGAAGATTCAAAGAGCAATGTGCCACATCAAAGGTAATTTCATGTCTTTGCTTTTTGATAGAAACCATTTGTTTGAGCTTAATGAATTGTTACATGATGCATACTTGAATAATAATGAGGATATTCATAAGCTCACAATTCAAAATGAGCAACTTCTTGAAAAGTTGCAAGATACTTGTTTTTCCTCCTATGTTTCAGATTGTCAAATGGTAGATTGTTTGGATGATTCTCATGACATGATGGATCATGAGAAATGTGAAAATTTGAATGTTCTTGATGTGTTTGAAGATGAACTTGAAGAGATCCAAACACTTGATGTGGTGGAAGAGGAATTTGAATTGCCTCTTAATGAAGGTTATGCAATTTTTAAAGAAGAGCATGATTCCTCTACATTGGAACCAAACTATGACAAAGAGTTCACACTTTTGAAGCAGCTGCATGATACTACCCACATGGATCCTTCCCATGATGAAACTCCTGAACTTTTTGATCATTTGGGTGAGTTAGTACATTCTCCTACATCCTACAATTCCATGTTTTGCAGTATTAGTCTCAATGAAGTATGGGAGAAAGGGTTCTTTTTTATGGTGCCACATGAGGAGTATGGAACTCCTAGATTTAACTTTTATGATGACATGGTTGGAGCACATTCTTATTCACATTTGCAGCAGCATAATTTGTCACTTTATGATGATTCATATCTACATGGATGCACCTATGATATGGATTTGAGTCACTTGAATACTCATGGTTTTTCTTGCTCAACACTGGGTTCATTTGATGTTAGAGGAACTTCATCCAACACTTGGATGAATAGATTTATGATGGGAGAACATTTTTGTTGGAAGCCACGTACTTTGTTACATCTTTATGATTCTCACATTCATGGATGTATGGGTGAGACTTCTTTGAGTCATTTGAAGTCTCCTTGTTTTTTCTGCTCATTATTTGGTTCAGGTTCTAGTGGAGATTCTTCATTCACTTCTTGGATGAAAGAATACATGGCTGAATCTTTTGATGCATATCACATCCTTTTGGAGCATCATTATAGGACATGGGATCCTCACCTATGTCATTGGAGCAGATTTGATGGGTCACTTGAAGCTTGTATGCACTTGGAAAATGGTGGTCTACTTGCTTGGAGGTATAAGCACTTTCATGACTCTTTGATGAAGCATATCCTTGATGTACATTTTCATTATGTTTTTATGTACTTTGATGATATATATTTGGTACTCATGATGTTTGGAAGAATGCATACAAGAAAATGGGATCCAAGAATCCTCTTATCTAATGGTGTAGGTTGGAGAGCACTCTTAATTGTTGGGGTGCAATACAAGCAATGGGACCCTGGAATAATTTTTGTCTCATTGGTTTCATTTTTTTGGGGGAAGCAAGCAGCATGGGAGATGGATTCCCCACTTAATAAAGTGATTTTAATAAGAGTAGTGCAGCATCAAGCATGGTGGTTCCTCTCTAAAATATTCATGGAAACTCAAAGACTCAAGGTTTGGCAATTTAATGGCAACTTCAAAGAATTATATAGAAAGCAGGTTCTTCAACACCCATGTTTGAAATTGCTTGAGGACAAGCAATATTGGGAAGGGAGGATTTGTCATGTCCCAAATTTTAAATTGAGTCACAATGGCCTAATCACATTAGCTATATTCATTATAGTTTGTAAAATTGATGTTAAGGGTCAAATAATTGCCAAGGAGGAAAATTACTAGTTTCCTAGGTTTGGGGTGGAAGCTTTGGGATTTGGAATAAGGGGGATAATAAATGATGTTTAGACATTAGAAGGGTTCAATTATTTAATAAATAGAGTGAATAAAGAAATTCAAGAGAAATCATAGATGACAAATGGTTTTGGAGACATATGGAGGATGTGGGACCCACACTAGCTTGATTTTTCATAATACATGGTATCTCTCTTTTGCAAATTCGAATTAATGGGAATGTGAACACTCTTGGGTGAGTTGGTAAGTAATAACACATGTCATTTATCATCTTAGGTCGAATTGGGAAGGATTGGTAACCTGCATGGAAGATAAAGAGTCAAAGTGGAAGTTTGTGGACACTTGGGATAGATTCCCTAGCCCCTATGACACCAATGATGGAGCATCTATGACAACTATGACAAATTGCAGACCTGACCTCTGACATCTGACCACTATGACATGTCAGCCCCAAAAATAGGCTCAAGGAAGTCGAATTTGGGAGTTGGAGAAGCCAAAGAGACTCAAAATCAAATTTGGGAGAAGATGGAAGGTTGGAACTAGGAGACAAGTGGCAAATGTGGAATATTTCCTAAATAGAAATCTATTGAATCTATTGAGAGGATTTCGACCCTTAGAAGGCTAATGTTGGTTATAAAATGTAGAAATGAAGTATGAGAATGGCTTTTGATCATTTGTAGAATTTGCAATTGCATTTGTGAAGAGGGAGAGCTAGTGGATGACTAGTTTCTTGCCTTAGCCAATTTCGAGGGTGAAAGATTCCCATCCAAGTTGGCAATTGGAAAGGCCATTCAGAACTTTCATTTGGAGCTTTAATGGAGTCTTTATTTGCAGGTGTAAGCTACAGGGCAGTTCATGGTTTCTTCTATTGCAGCTCGCTCCTTCAACCATTTCCAGTTTTGATGGCATATTCTTGATCCTTGAGGGAGGGCGTTTTTGGTGAGCTATTGTACTCTTTGGGGGAGCTTCTAATGCACCATTTCTTTTGTAATATGAATTAAATACTCTGTTCTTCATCTCCAGAAATTTTCAGGTCGAAATTCCAAGTAGAAATGTATAAATCTCATTTTTAATGGAAGAACAATGCCATTTCCCCACTACCTTGTTGTGAACCAATGTATTGATGATGATTTCGAATGAATGGATGATTCTATGATGAATTTGTGATTAATGGACTACCATGGATGTATTTTACAAGTTTCATGTACTGTACTTGAGCATTTGAAGTATTTTTACTCAGTTTAATTGCATTGGGAGAAGAAATAGTGTCATTTCCCCAAGGGTCGAATTGGTGATTTTTGCAGTTGAATGGGAGAGGGTGAGAACAGTTGTAATAAACCATTAATGGTTCATATGATACCTTAATAACATATTTAACACATTACATACCTCTTTTCATAAATTTGAGTGGGTTTGGAGGCATTTGGGAAGCCATTTTCAGTGCTTACCTTAGGGGGATTTGAACCCCAAATTACTAGTAAAATTGCATACTTGGTCCAGAATCTTAAGAGAGTTTTCAGAGGTCTTTTGGTGGCCATATTTTATCCTTGAACATCATATTCAATCCCTAATATCATTCATACACCTTCCTTGAAGATTTGAAGGCATTTGGAGTCAATTTGAGACCTAAAGACCAATACTAGTCAAAGGGAAATCACTAGTAAAGTTATCTACATTGACCAGAATTGAAAGAGTATTTGCAGAAGTGTTTTAAAGGTACAAAGGCATCCTTGAAACACATATTTATGTTCTAATATAATTCATATACCTTCTCAGAATATTTGGGATCATTTGGGGCAAATTTGGGACCTAGAGATCGAAACTAGTCAAAGGTCGAACCAAGGAAAAAAGTGGAAAATTGCAATTTTAATAAAATTCCTAACAAGGGACATTTCAAACTCTTTCTATCAATACTTAAATCATTTTGGATTCTCACCTTAGGGACCTTTTCCTTTTCTTTGAAAAACTCAAACAGTGCCAGAACTTTAGCAGTTACTTGGAAAGAAGGATTTTGTCGGTCTTCAAAAATCCTTTCATTTCTAGCAATCCCAATGGCCCATATCACTAGCAAATGAAAACACTTTAAAAGTCGTAGTTCTTCTCTCCTAATTCAACCATTGATATTTATTATTTTTTCTAAGTTTCTTAATCTTTGAATTTATTTTTTTGTGTCGTGTGTGTTAAATTTAGATTAATTTTTTATGATAAAAAAGGTTTAATTTGTTCAATGATTAAAGTAAATTAATAAATATATTATTTCATAAATATATTTTAGAGTGCAAACACTTAGGAAAAGTTTGTACCTAGAGGGATATAGGATACGATTTACTGAAAACCCTAGGTTTTCTATAAACCCAAGATAGTTTTTTGTTTGCAACAGACTTGGAGTCAAGCCGATAGAGATTGTTGTCCTAGTACCAACCAAGTGAAAAAAGTGGGAGATAGGTTTTTGGTCCTTTCTGTTGCATTTTCACTATTTTTATTTTATTTTATTTATTTATTTTTTGGTTAGTACTTTTCCTCCTCTAGATTTTGTTTTTCTCTCTATTTTCTACACCATTTTTGGTGGTTGGTTTATTTCTTTGGTGGTATTCCACATGGAAACCGGTGGGGTTTTTGGCTAGGTAAAAAACGAGAGGGATGTGACAGATTCCACAAACCCTAGTCGTGACCTATCCTGCCAGTCACTCTCAAAGGATTGGTGTTGTTTCTATAGCACACTCCTCATTCCCCTTGGATTTCCTTTTATTGAATCCTCCTCTGGATAGGTTCGAGAAGATTCCCATTCCAATTTATTCCAATAAACCTTCCACAAACTTTATGAGTTTGATTCATCATGCATTTATATGTTTTTAATGAAAGCTTCATTTGATTATTAATATTAACAATGTATTCAAGGTTGGGAGCGTTGGTTGTGTGCACCTGAACTAGATCAGCGTTGGATGTGTGTACCTGAACACAATCTATGCTTTAGGCAGCACGAGATGGACTCGGCGTAGTGCAGGGAAGTTGATGCAAGCCCTCATGGTCATTCTTCTCCTCAACGCAAGGTTGCTTGAAGGGATACCTCCTGGATCTTCTTCTTTCTTGCTTCATGATCCCTCTTCCACGGCATGCCCCAGCCTCCAATGGCGTCGGGAGCAGCCAGCCCTCCTTCAGACCTGTCTAACTTTTTGAATCTAATATCCACTCAAGGAAAGAAGCCTCTTTCCTCTTATTAGTATAAGTTCGTGGAGAAGCTTAACGAGATCTCGACGGTAGCTTTACCAGTTGATCTACCTTGCAAGACAGCCCTCAACCTATCGGATCGTGGATTGATCGGCCAATTCATAGGACTATGGCCCTCTCTGAAGTCTACCGAACATTGGGTGCAAAAGAATTGGATACCCCTAATCATGGAAGACGTGAAATCCTTCTTTATGGGTAAAGGATATTTTGCATTCGTGTTCAAAAGAAAACAGGATCACGAGCTCATCTTCAGAAATGGACCATACTTTATGGGACCTTAGGGACTCTATATGAATAAATGGACTCCGAGATTTGATACAACCCTTGACATCCCCCCTGATGTCCCCGTTTGGGTGAGACTCCCCCATCTACCCCTTCACTGCTCGAATTCTGAATCTCTAGAAGCTATCGAAAATGCCCTGGGTAAATACATCGACCAAGTTGATCGGAAAGATCAATATGCATGCGCGAGAATTTGCATTGAAGTAGACTTAGAACATGGACTTCCAGAAGAAATAAACCTTACCGTGGAAGATTGGTCCCATATTCAAGAACTTGACTACGAACAAATCCCCTCTAAATGAAGAGTATTCCACAAGTACGATCACTTTTCCCGTTCCTGCAAAAATAAGCCTGTAGATCCAGAATCAGAAGGGAAGAAAGAACAATGGAAGGCCATCCAAGAAAATAATAAATTGGGAACGAAATCCCACTCAAAAATTCTAAATACCGAGAAATCATATCATCAACACCAAGATCTGACAACATTGAATAACAGGAATAGTTTCAAAGTATTAGAAATATCGGAGAACCAAGACACCCCTAAGATCGAAGAAGAAGGAGAAATACGCGAACAACGAGACTCTCAAGCTATTCCCCCCAGCTTAGAATATTTGAATACTCCCTTGCCTCAGAACACATCCAGCCCCACCAGATATATCTCGATCAAAGATGCTCCCTCCTATCCTGAAATCACCAAAGTTAGGCCTCCCAACTCCCCCTCTTCCTCAGAAGAAATCATAGATAAATCTGCCAAAAAGCCTGGTCGGGAATCAATCAAAGATCTGAGAGAAGAAGAAGCTGAGCATGAGAAAATACAAGGATACCAAGCCACTTTATATATGGTCTTCAGCAGAAATAGTAGAGCCACACAAGCAGGAAAGAAAAATGGAGACCTAGCAGGAGGAACCCCCTCCTCCATCTATAATCCTAAATGATGAATATGGTCTCTTGGAATTGCAGAGGTCTTGGAACCCTAGCAAGCTTGAAGCAGTAAAATATCTTCAAAGAATTGATATGCCCTATCTCCTATTACTCCAAGAGACCAAGCTCGATGATAATGTTGTCTTAGCTATCAGAAAATAAAAATGGAAGAAAAGCACCGGTTATGTATTTAGCTCTAGGGGAGCTTCTGGTGGCTTGGAAACCTTGTGGTCTCCCAAAAAATTCCATATCCACAACTCCTTCGCTACGCAGCATTGGATTTATATGGATCTCACTCATATTCAAAGTAACAAGCAATTCTCCCTCTTCAACATGTACATTCCCAATCTTTACTCTCAGAAAAACGACTGCTGGAACCTTCTTGAAGATTTTTTGCAGGCATATGCTCCTGAGAATATTCTTCTAGCCGGTGATATGAACATTACCCTTTCCAATTCTGAAAAAAAGGGTGGTAATAGTGGTACAGATTGCTTCAAATATCAGGTTGAATCCCTTCTCCAAACGTGGGATCTCATTGACATCAAACCCAAAAAAGGGAAGTATGCATGGTTCAACAAGCGAACTGGCAAAGGAAATATTACGTCCAGATTGGACAGGTTTCTCGTCCATAGCAATCTTCTGTCTGATAACCAAATCATCTCCTCCAGCATTGTAGCAAATCTAGCCTCCGATCATACAGCCATCCAACTCCTCTTTCAGGAAAATGAGGAACTAGGTCCAATCCCCTTCAGGTTCAGCCCCCAATGGCTTGCTCATGATAGTTTCTGGAGCACATTGGAAAATGCTTGGAAAATACCCATCACAGGATCCCCTTGCTACGTTTGGGAAAAGAAACTCACTAATACCACTCAAGACTTGGGACAAATCTAATTGCCCAACCCTTGCAAACCCTAGAAAAATTGCATTGGGCGCTACTGAAGCTATCCAATTTGATATGGAAGATCAGCCCATTGAAGCTAGCACGCTGCAGGAAGAATTCAAACGCCAAACCAATGCCTTTCATGCATTTCGAATTGAAGAAGAGTATTGGAGGCTTAAGTCGTGGAGCACCTGGCTCAAAGCTAGTAATAAAAATACCACTTACTTTCATAAGCAATTCAAAGTCAGACAATCAATTAATTATATCGCTGAGATCAAACTTGAAGCTGGCATGATTGTCAAAGGGAACTCGAATATCAAAAGCGTAGCTCATACTCATTTCTCCAAGCTATTCATGGAAGATGACAGCGCTGGTGGAGAGGATGAGCTTACTTTCTTGGAACACATCCCTAAGAGGATTACGCTGGACGATAATCTCAACATGCACAAACCGTTTACAGAACAGGAAGTGCTCAAAGCAATCCATTCCTTCGAATCTGACAAAGCACCGGGCCCCGATGGTTACTCGATCCACTTTTACAAAGCTTGCTGGAAGTATATCAAAAAATATTTCATGAGAATGATAAGAAACTTTCACTCAAAGGCAAAAATCAAAAGCTGCACTAATTCAATGTTCCTGTCTCTCATCCCAAAAGAAACTAGTCCCAGCTCATTCAGCAGATTCAGACCGATCTCGTTATGTAATTCCTCCTACAAAATTATCTCCAAGATATTAGCTATTTGAATGAAGCCTTTACTCAACAATATTATTTCTGACAACCAAGGTGGATTCCTGGAAGGAAGACAAATACTTGACAATGCTAGTATTGTGTAAGAAGCAATCCATTCCAGCAAGGCCCGAAAGGAAAAAGGTATGTTAATCAAGCTAGATATGGAAAATGCATTTGATCGTGTCCAACATTCTTTCCTTTTTAAAATTCTGAAATGCTTTGGTTTTGAAGACACACTCATTAGCTGGATCTCACCATGTATTTTCAAGCCCTGGATTGCACCCCTCATTAATGGATGCCCAAGTGATTTCTTCCAAGCCACACGTGGAATTAGACAAGGCTGCCCCTTGTCCCCCTTCCTGTACATCATCCTTGCAGACTCTCTTAGTCGAAAGCTGAACCATGAGTTGACTTCAGGAGCCCTTCCTGGCTTACATCTAACCTCTGACTCCCATCCCCTCAATCATACCCTTTTCGTCGATGATTCACTATTATTGGGTGGTGCCTCCTCCATCATAGCTCATAAATTCAATCGAAATCTAAATTGGTGTTGCAATGCATCTGGAGGCAAGATCAACCTGCATAAAAGTGTTGTCTACTGTTGGAACCTAAATAACAATGTTGCAGCCAAAATCAGCAGAATACTCGGCATCAAAGTCCACAACCATTGGGACAAATTCATGTATCTCGGCCTGCCAATCACACAGGGTCTCTCAAAAGATGGAAATTGGGATGATACAATAAACAAATTAAAAAATAGAATTGGAAGATTGGGAGGGTATTGGATCAGCAAGGCTGGAAAATTGATCCTTATAAACTATGTCCTCTCTACGTTGCCTATCTATCAATTCTCCATCCTCCTAGCTCCAAAAGGAGTGTCAGATTTGATAAGTAAAATTTTGAGAGGCTTCCTTTGGTCTGTTGGGAAAAAAATGAAAAAAAATCCACTTAGTGAAGTGGAAGATCATAAAGCAACCTAAATCCTCAAGAGGCCTTCAAATTCATGATCCCTTCCATGCAAATTTAGCACTAGGCGACAAGCTTCTATGGAAAATCATGCACAACAAAATCCATCGAGTCAATCTTGTGCTCAGAAAGAAATATTTACAGGGTAATAGGTTAAGATGTCTTGACCAAAAGCCAACAACCAAAGGCTGCAGCACCTAGACATTATGCAAGGCATCATGGAAGTTCTTTTCAAATGGCCTTTACTGGGTACCCGGTAATGGAAGCAAAATAGGCATCTTCATGGATAGGATCATGAACAACGATACTCTACAAAACACTCATGAATTATGTAAAATTGCAACATGGCTCAAGAAAAATGGGACCACTGCCTTGAATGATTTCAGTGACTAAGACAGGCATGGCAACTGGAAAATCTGGAGCAATAGACCCATCCCCCCACATCTTGAGTCTGCTAAAAACATCCTGATAGACAAATTGAAAGGCTGCTCCCCCATACATCTGCTGGCCAAAGACAATCAGGGTTGGGGTCCCACTGGTTCCTATACCTCTATTCTTGGATACAAAGCTCTGCAAACTCATGAAAATGAAAGAAAAGATATATGAAAACTAGAATGGGATCCTCTAGGACTCCCCAAAATCAATTTCTTTACCTAGACTTTAATCCATTGCAAAGTTCTCACCGGAGAAAATATCACCAAGAGAGGTTTCCATGGGCCTTTATGGTGTCCTTTCTATAGAAATAGTGATGAAACTCTTCATCACATCTTTATAGACTGTAAGTATACCAATTTTGTCTAGAATCGCATGCTCCTTGATCTTAATTTCTCCATATCGTCCTTCTCTTCCATCACCCAACTTTTTAAAGACTGGAAATCCTTGTATCCTTCTTCCCTTTCCAAAAAGAAAACCTGGAATCATATTTGGATCTCCATCCCTAAATACATATGCTAGAAATTCTGGATCGCAAGAAACAATATCATCTTCCAGGACAAGCACTACACTCCATTGCAAATCGTAGGCAAAGCCAAAGGCCTGCTGATTGAATCTCTCATCAACACCAATTACAAGTCAGACACACCAATCAGCAGAGATGAAAAGAATTGGATTGGAGTTACACTCCTTAGCCCAAGCAAAATTATCCAACAACGACAACCTCCAGAATGGAAAATCATATTATCTAATCCTAAATTTCTTGTTTGGAGAAACAACCAAGCAATGGACAACCTTCATTTCGATGGTGCCTCCAAGAGAAATCCTGGTGTAGCAGGAGCTGGAGGAGTCTTATGGCTAAGTAGAGGAACATTGAGTCTGAAGTATAGATGGGGTTTAGGCATTTTCTCAAATAACACAGCGGAAGCATTAGCCTTGTTGAAAGGATGCCAGATCGCCAAAGAGCATAAGATCGATAAATTACAAGTGTTTGGAGACTCTATGATGATTATCAGAGCCATCAAATCAAACAACAATCTCAACAATCTTACACTAAATCAAATTATTCAGCGAATACAGTGCATTGCGAGTACATTTGCGAAGTTCAGGGCCTATCACATCTTAAGAATCTTAAACAACGAAGCGGATACAGAAGCAGATGCTAGCTCTAATCTCAGCCAGGACACTCTTAGAATTTCTAACAACATTAGTAAGTCACACGAAATTCCTTGATTCTACTCCATAGCTCAGAATAAATTGCACTCGGCTTCAAGATCCTGCCTCTATCCTCAACGTTTCTAGCACAAGATAAATAGTATCGATTACCTCAGCAATCGAAGGATCAATGACCAATTCAGAATTATGGTATCCTGACAAGTGACCTGCTCCAACATCCCCAGCACATGAAGTTCCTAATCGACTTATCTAGCAATTGCAAGATCAATGATCAATTCAAGAATTTGGTAGCCTGACAAGCATTCTGGCAAAAATCAAATACTTTAAAGGGATGGTGAAAGAAGTATGAATACTTCCCTATATTTTGATTTTGGACCAAAACAACACAACAGAAAACCCAGAGTAGTATATGGAATATTGAAAACGCAGCATATGATGTTGAGCATGGAATGAAAGACCAAATCGTAGTATATGAAGAAGAAAATTTTGGATTAAGGAGTACAAAAAATATAGCAATTGAACTTGATATTTGAATGATGGATCAGCCCAGGAATTGAAGGAATCAAGATCAAAACAGAGATTTGAATTCCATTTAGTTCATGTGACAAACATTTACAGCACCGGTTAATGATCATACTCAAAGGAATTCATTGGGTTATAGAGCAACTTGGATGATAGAAGTCAATTTCTATATGAAATATCCTAAATATCAGTTAATAGAGAAAATGTTGACGATTACTCTGATCATTGTATTTAGCCGGATTTGGCTATGGACACGGCTCATTTACTTTTTTTTTTAATATCAAATATTCGTTTCAGTTAAAAAAATAGATAAACCTTCCACAAACCCTAACATATTGATTGTGCCTTCGATCAAGCACAAAGACATTACTATCAGGAGTACGAAGAAAAAGGGTAATATTAAAGCCTCCTCTCCTTGTAAACCTGCAAATAATTTTCCTTATATTCCTCTCTCTATGATACTTTCGGAGGCAGCTGGGAATAACACCTGCCACAGGTGCTTAATGTCTATTTTATCATTCAATATTCGCAGCGTTGGGAGAGCTGTTAAGGTTAGGGATCTTTCTCGACTGTTAAAATATACTAACCCTGATATGGTTTTGCTTCAATAATCATTGTGTTGTGACTCCAAGGCGATAGAAGTACTTTCTAGAATATTTCTAGGTTGGAATATTTATGCATTGGACTCTAATGGTTTATCTGGCGGTATCGTTTCTTGTTGGAATCCTCATGTCTCTAATTTTAAACCTTATAAAACTTGTGGTGGTATTCCTTTGGAAGGAAAATTTAAAGATTGCAGTAGAATAGTGGATATATTGAACCGTTATGGTCCATATCGAGAACGAGAGAAGCTTTGGAATGGGATAGAAAATTGTGGTTTACCGAGGAGCCCAAATCTAATACTTGCTGGTGAGAAAAATTTTACCTTTACTATATATGAAATTTGTGGGTAGAGAGCTTGTTTGGATCCTTTATTGGTTTTTTTCAACAATATTTTTCTTAGAAATAATCTTATTGATGTCACTCTTATCAAAATGGTCCCTACTTGGAGTAATGGGATATGTGGTGAAGCATGTGTTAGCAAAACACTAGACATGTTCATTATGTTTGAATATTTGGTTGTGTCTTTGCAGAGATTTAGATCTTGGGTCTTTAGATCAACGATCGCGTATTATTTTCCTATCATCATGCAAATTGAGGGATGTAATTTCCCTCAAAAATACCTCTTTAAATTTATAAATATGTGGCTTAAGGATGAGGACTTCTGCTTGAAGTTCAAAAAAATTAGAAGTATGTTACTATTCCTGAGGAATCTAGACCTATGGAGGATATGGTTTTAAAGCTAGAAGGCCTAAGCAAAGTGGTTGTGTTATGGGATAAAGAAAAAAAAAGGAAAGATTATGAAGAACTATTGCATATTGAGAATTTACTGGACTCAATTTTGAATTCCAATCCTTCAGGGATATTTATTGAGGAAGAAAAAATGAAATTATTGGACTTGGAGAAGCAAAAGGATACACTACTTAAAAAAGAGGAAATGGATTGGATATTAAAGATTAGATCCATATCGGTGGCTCTTAGGGATAACAACACCATATTTTTTCACAATTATGATTCTTACAGGAGGAACATCGACTCTATATGGGATATTAAGGATGAGTGGGGGAATGAATTTCATTCTCAGCAAGTATTGAAAGTGGAAGCACAATCTCATTTTGTAAATCTTTTTAAAGATCTAGGAACAAATGATATTGATTCTCAGCTAAAAGTGATTAATTACTTTCCCTCTTTCATTTCCAATGAAGAAGGAGATGGCATTGGTGATCCTATCACTCTTGAGGAAATTGAAGGTGTATTAAAATAGTTTGATAGAGATAAGATTCCAGGGCCAGATGGTTGGCCCGTGGAACTCTTCACTGCTTTTTTTTATATTATGGGGGAGGATTTATTACAGATGGTGGAACAATCCAAGGTGGAGGGATATGTTTCTGGTGCACTTAATTCTACCTTCTTGGCATTCATTTCTAAAACTAATAATTCTGATAGCTTTAGTGAATTTAGACCTATATCACTGTGCAACCTTGCCTATAAAATCATTGCAAATCGTTTGAGGCCTAAATTAGCTGAGATGGTGTCTAATGAGCAATTTGGTTTCTTGGTTAATCATAAGATATTGGATGTTGTTGGTGTTACTGAAGAAGTTATACACTCTATAAAAACAAAGAATTTGGATGGCCTTATCCTAAAAATGGACCTGGTGAAATCCTATGATAGGGCCAACTGGAATTTTTTAAGACTCCTTTTCTTACATATTGGGTTACCCATTTCTGTCACAAACGGGATCATGGCTTGTATTTCCTCCGAAAAATTCTTAGTCCTCGTGAATGGATCCCCTACCAACTTCTTTAAAAGTTCAAGAGGACTTCACCAAGGATTCCATTTGTCTCCATTATTATTCATTTTTGTGATTGAAGTTCTTTGTATAATTATTAATACTGCAAAAACTGAAGGGAAATTGAAGGGATTAAAATATCATCTTTTGTTTTAATTTCTCACTTATTATTTGATGTTGATGTTTTCTTATTCAAGAAGGGTTCAAAAGAGGAATGGAAATGTTTTGTTGAGATTACTAAACTTTTCTATGCGGCTTCTGGTATGGAGTTCGGTGTCTCCAAATTAGTTTTGATCATCCATAAGGTAGAAGAAGACATTATGAATCAGATTTATTTTTTCTTCCTCTTCAAAGGAAAGATTTGAATGATGGATTCAAATACTTGGTATACTCCTTGAAGCCAAATTTTTATAGGATTATTGATTGGATCCGGTTGGTTAAAAAATTTGAAAAGAGGATTGGACACTAGACTTTTAGATTTTTGTCTTTACGTAGTAGGATGACCCTTATAAAAGGTGTACTTACTAGCATTCCACTTTATTGGTTCTCCTTGGCACAAATTCCACAATCTATACTGAATATGATGAGAAGGAATATGTTCACCTTCTTATGGGATGGGAATAATTATGGGGGGGAAGCTTCATCTTTCCAGTTGGGAAAGGCTATCTAAGCCAAAACATCTCGGAGAATGGGATATAAAAATTCTCATTTGGTTCAGTATTGCTTTGAGCATGAAAAGTTTGTGGCATGGTCTTTTTGGAAAAGGACTATAGTGTGAAGAGTTGAAAGGGAAATATATCAAAGTGTACGTATTAAGATGGATTAGGAATCCCAACAAAACTGTTAAAAATGATTCAAATTTTTGGTGTGGATTTGTTAAATCCTTCCTATCAGTGAAGGATTAACATAGAAGGTTGGTACAGGTTCAAAGGTTATTATTGGAATTGATCCCATGGTTGGGAATAAAGAAGGTTCCTCTTTATCCCAATACATCTTGGATTATTTGGAAGAGTTGGGATTCACTACTCTTGCTCATATAAAAAGACCTTTGTGGCTTCAAGACCCAGACTCATATTGGTTGGATGCGAAAGATTTAGGACTAGTGGGAAATGGTTGGGCCTCCAAATGGACAAATTATATTACTGTCTTGGACAAATTGGGTGTCAGACGGAATTCTAATGAAGATGAGCTAGTTTGGACTAATAATCAGACTTTTGGGCAAGTCTCTGCAAATTTAGCTTATTCAACAATTGCAAATTATGCCTCATTTGAAATTCCAAAACGGTAGTTTGTAAAATTATGGAAATGGCATATACCATTGAAGCTTAAATGTTTCTTATGGTTGTCCTTTGAAAATTGCATGTTGACATGGGAAAATTTACAACGTAGATGTTGGGTGGGTCCAAATATTTTATTTTTATGTTTTTTGCAGGGGATTCCATTAATCATGTGTTTGTCTATTGTACTTTTAGTCAAAATATTTGGAAGGTGATCTCTGAAATTCTAAAATTTCCTCAAGTTTGGGGTTTGGATTCTTTTGAAGTGAACTTTTTGAAGTGGTATAAAAATTCTACCAAACATAGGCTTCTCCCTACTTTCATATGTTAGGATATTTGGAAAACAAGGAACTATGCTATATTTGAAGATAAACCTATCAATATATTTGCTAGTTGTTTGATGATTTTGAGCAACTATAAAGACTATGCCCTAGTGATGGTAAAAGTTAAGAATTTGAGGTAGGTTCCTATTTATCCAGTTTCCTCGGGAGTTACTGTTTATTTTGATGGGGCTTCCCAGTTTGGTTTATGCAAAGCAGGTATATATTTGAAAATCAATTATGGGCACCAGTACAAGCTAAAATTGAACTGTGGTAAAGGTACAAGCACAAAAGTTGAGCTTTTGGCTCTTTGATGTCTAGTCAAGTTTTCCTCTACTCTAGGCATTGATACTATGAACGTTTTTGGAGACTCGTTGGTCATTGTGAACTGGGCTAAAAAGTTGGGCTCTCTACAAGGGCTAGTGCAAGGTAATGATACCCACTTATGGTGCGTTAGTTACAATGGCATGCTAGAAAAACAAAAATCTGATCATTAAAATGAATTATTAGAGGTACCTACAAAAAAATTTAGAATTAGGTGTAAAAAGATGAAACGTAGACAATCGGATCACCTTTCAGGATATATAACTTTTATATATGGAAAAGTGGCATAACCACCCCAAAATGTCGTTATTCTAAGATTGGTATGTTATTTTTTCTCTAAACCTAATGCATATGTTCCCGTTGGTCCATTGGTTTCTTATGTAAATTGTCAAATTATGTGGGAAAAAATATTTAGAGGTGTAGGCAACATGCAGATCTTGTGTAGGGCTATTTTTCCAAAATTTTAAAAGTTAATTTTATATTTTTTTTAAATGAAGAAATCTAATGGAGCCCTAAAATTGCATGGTCAAGCATTGGTCCACCCCATCATGGTCTTAACATAATCAATCAACTTTATTTTTACCCTGTAGGTATTATTGTACTCTTGTGCGGGTTCTTTTCCATTTTTGAAATGGGTAAGCCACTCAAAAGTTATAGCCAAAATAAATGACCTATGTTTTATACAGATTTGACATGAGTGCAATTAAAAATGACTTAAAAATAGAAAACAATAATAGATTTATTCAAAAAATAAATAGTTAGAATCTGCACACAGAGCTCGACAAGTTTGTGATGTTTCATCAGTAGTGCACAAGGGGAGCATATGTGGAACGAAGGGTGAAAAACATAAAGTTACATAAATTGGTGTGTTTTGCTATAACTCCTCATGAGCCTGAAGGTTTGGTAATCCGAACCTAGTACCAAACCTGCAAGGGCACAAAAAAAAATGAATTGAAACACGTGTACGTGCAAATGCACGCACGTGCACTTCCGCACACATGTTGTTTGATACCTGTTGGCGGATATTTCTACCCTATAGTCAGGAAACTAAACTATCAACTTGGTTGGGGTGACAGGTAAGTGCATTTATGTCATTACAGAGATGTTTACAAAAGAAATAGATTATAAATTTAGAGAACGTACCTTTTACTGGAGTCTGATCCTAGCCTTGACCCAGTCTTGTGTCTAGCTCTCAAATCTACTTTCTTTCAGCAAACCTGCAACAACAATACCTTCCTCAAACACTTTGGGCAACATATAAACCATAAAATAAACAAAGATTATGTTTAATATCCAGTATTGACCAAAATAAATCCAACTCAAAATGCCATTTCATAACACCTTCAGATTGGAACAAGGAAACACTTCAACCTTTATTTGTCAAAATAGTATGCAGTACAAATATACCTGATAATGAAGCAGGCTCCTGCAACTAGATCCTGGGTTTTGGCTCTGCTCTGGTCTGAATGTCTTCTGTAACAGTTTCTCCAATGTCTTAAAGTTTCTCCATTAACTCATCCTCTCATTCTTTAGTAATCATTTGCATTCATAATTTCTTCTAACCCTGCTCCTTTAGCCTTCTAGGAATTTATAGGTTTAAGGAAGCAGTTCAAGTCGATGAGGAGGTTGGGGAAGTTAAGAAACTGACTTCAACTAATCCTCTTCGATGGATTAATATATTTTTTAATCATTTTTAAGATATACGCGACTATTACACAGTGGAGTAGCGTATAGGGCGCCACTCTATTGTTTGATAAATAGCGCTCATTTAGTTTTAAATTCCGAGCGCTACTTTGATAAGCAGGAGTAGCGTATATATTGATATGGGCGCTACTATTATGCACTGGAGTCGCGTATGGGCGCTAGTCTCTTTAAGTAGAGTAGCGCTCATACCTCAAAATGATATTTTTGTATGTTTTCCAGTGTTCTCAGGAAATGGGATGAGTTGTCATAACATCCAAGGTCAACATGTTCCTCCATCCAAGTTGTCCTTTTGTGTGATCAACAGCTCAGGGTGATCACGGACGGAGAGGTGCAAGTTTGACCTATAACAGATGCCCCCTAATGTATGAGATCAGAGGGAAGCGATGGCCGAAATACATTATAATCCAAAACCAGAGAGAGAGCACAGAACCGCAGGAAAAAGTCACAAGAAACCTGCAGCAAAAATCAAGGTCAGCGAGCAATTACATTGTTGACATCTTATAGATGTGTAAGGTGATACAACATGATCTCCGATACATAACAAGGAGATGTATATAAAAGCATGGCCACTTGAAATACAAGCGTGGATCCATGTCAAACTAAGAGATCATAGCCATAACAACACACTGGATCTATGTCTCATGGAGAGCCGTATAGAAGTAAGGCTCAGTCTTGCGCAACTTGGGTGATAACAAAATGGGGTTATGTCATCCAAATCCCAAGGTCTTCATCCCATAACGACCCGAGGTACAAACCCGAGCCATGTGAATAGATGAGTTGACAGTCGAACATGGAGGGCATCGTCTGATTACCGGGCATTGATGTATACCGTTAACAAACGCGAGGACTTCCATCGATAATGATGATGGAGTCCAAGGTACCAAGTATGATTCTCCAAGTGTGAATAGATGGACTTGGAGTCGAACACTTAGGAATCCTGTCGAAGAAGAGACATTGATGTATTCTCATCATTCAACAGCGAGGAAAATTGCCACTGGTGACTGCAATCTCCAAGGTACTAACCGAAACTCTAAACTTCAATCCCAGAATAATGATTTGATGTCGATGGGAAGAAGTCCGTTGGAAGGGAGGCCTTAAGGCATCCTCCATCATCCAACTCGAGGAACACTCAACTGGTAAGAGCTGATGTGAAATGATATGTAACAAGACTGACACTAGGAAGGCCGACACATGAGGTCAAGGTAAACTGCAGGATGGCCGACACAGGGTATATCCTTGAACATTGAGCACGACACAAAGTGACTCAGGCAGTTTCTGACATAATGGGGTAAATAAATCTGAAATGTAAGAGACATTAGCAGACCCTCCATATGGTTGGAAGAATAACCAACCGGGGGAGTAAATAACTCGGAGGAAAGGTTCACCCTAAGGCCAAAAACTAAACCCAACCGACAAGATAGACTCAAGTAGGTGCTGTGTTCAAGGATAGGACTTGACTGATACTGCCTTTAACAATGAAGATATAATGTGTTTTCCCGTTCCTTATTCTTTTTAGATAAAAGAATACCCTTCTTGTGGATTTAATGAGTCCAAGAAAGAATGAAAACTCAATAGGTCCAACCATGTAAATAGTTTAATGAGCCCATGGGAGGAAGACTCAGTACCTTCTTCATAATTTAAAGAGTTCGAAGAAGAGATAGAAGATTACTCTATATGTACTGATCTCTGGATTTTAGTATCGAGCCGAGATCTGTTTTTGCTCGCCGGTGTTTTCAATTTTAAGGAGTCTGAAAAACTTAAACAATAACTCCATATATCTGCTCGTGGATTTTAGTATCGAGCCCAAGCAGATTAATGCTCGCCGGTGTTTTCCTGTTTATAGAGTCTGAAAAACTTAAACAATCCTCTTTTCACCTATCCGTGGATTTTATATCGAGCCCGGATTGGTCTGTGCTCGGCGGTGTTTTCTTGTTTATAGAGTTGAAAAACTTAAACAGTCCTCTACTTACCCTCTCGTGGATTTCACATCGAGCCCGAGTAGGTGAATGCTCGCTTGGTATTTTCATATTTAGAGAGTCTGAAAACCCTAAAGAGAGACTCCAAAAGGTCCTTTTTCGTATAGTTAGTCTCCTCCCCCGAAAAAGTATAAAACAATGAAAGGAGAACTCTTCTAGCGCATACTGACGTATACCTAGAGTATACCTTTTCCGTAGTTAATCCACTGAGGCCCGAAAAAGGGGTAATTCTATACCTGAGTGGATGAGCCTTCGGATACTTTAACGAGCTCGAAGAGGGCAAGTCTGCTCGGCAATCTTGTTTAGGTTTAAATAGTCCAAACAAGAGCTTAAAATGACTTAAAGGTCAGCTTCTGGGATCGTAACTTCATGTCCTGCCAAAAACTAGGTTTTCAACAAAATATCAGTCGATGACGCAAAAATCGTAAATAATATATGGATTTGAAATGTTTAGTTAACTGACAAGATTTATCGTTAAGAAATTTGAGTTCAGGAGACGAATTCGACAACAATTGAGTGAAAATTGAACTTGGATCAGTTTTATACCTTATTTTGTGTTTCAATTGATTAATTAGGGTTTTTTGAAAATGTTTGAAACTATGGAAAAATTAAAAATTATAGGTAAAAATTAAAATCCAATTATATATATAATTTCAATGTTAAAAAATCAATTTGCATTTTGTGTTGTAGGGAAAACATTGGGCACATTTTCACGAATTTCAAATCTCCTTTGTGATCGAACGGAGCATCCAATCGCCAAACTGCTTCCACCAAGTAAGTAGAAATCAACCAAACTTGCATTTCAATGGTTTATTTTTAAAATTTTGAGGAAAAATGGCCCGAAACGCAATGCTCATAAGGTTTTATGCGCGGGCGCTACTGTATATACATAACAGTAGCGTACGAAGGCAATGGGCGCTACTTTGCTCAAACAGAGTAGCGCCTACACGCTACTGTGTAGTATACACAGTAGCGTACATACTTGCAAAGCCAAATTAAAGCGCCGAGACTCAAAATTTTTGGGGTTTTTGTGCAGGATGGTCTTACAATGGAGGGAAAGGGAGCATGAAGACATGGATAGACTAGCTATGCAAGACCCGGCTACCCTCCATGCACTCCGTAGATGCGGTTTGTTGAAATTTTATCGAACCGTAAACATGCGGGCACTAAACAAGCTGTTTCGGAGATTGATTCAGTATTGGGATGTCGATACTAATACCTTCATCATCCGGGGGCAAACTCTTGAGCTTACCGTTGAGGATATATATTTTATTACCGGTCTCTCAAGGAGAGGAGACGTAATCAATCTAAAAGGAACATCTCGCTTGGGTGCACGATCAGTGCAAGAATATGTGAACACCTACTGTGTTGCCGGAGCAGAAAAATCGGGAAGCCAAATCCTGATTTCAACTATTGATGGTCTCCCGCTGAAAGTGATAGTGAGCATGATCAACCGGGTATCCGGTAGTGCATCACAACACTTGGCTTCTAGGAACTCGATGCATGTCGGTGTACAGTGCTTGCATGGGCATGTTTATGATTGGAGTACTAGCTTGTTGGCAAACATGAAGTATCAATTGACAAGTTGCAAATCTGGTACAATGAAGAATTTCGGGTACGGGAGTATCTTGTGTACTTTCTTCTTCGAGAGAATGCCTGCTATTAGTTTGGGAATGCCATTACCACAGGTTAACCCCCGTGAGCCCAGACTAGGCCGTTGGGGTGACATTTTTCTCCGCCAGGGTGGTGGGGAGAGTCACTATTGTTACCATACAGATGACTTCTGGGGGTGGTGGGAGAGGCAAGTTCCCGCTTTTGAGCAGTTTCCCTATGCTGGACTGGATTTTCGTCACGACCCAGAGCTGGTGCTTCCGCCAGGTGGAGCCTGGGGAGATATTGGTATGTTTACTTTTTGAGAATTTATTTAATTTTTTCAAACTTTTCAAGTATTTGATTTTTATGAAATGAGTTTTGGAGTTCTAATCAAGTGTTCAATGCAGATGTTGGGCCTGTTCGTCCCGAGGGTCATCCTACTATCTATGTGAGGCCAGCTGATATCACCGCAGCAGAAGCTATGCTGGGAACCCTGGAGAGGAAAATGAGTCGGCTGACTCATGAGATTCATGCATGCCGCATGGACCAGATACCTGTTGACATGCAGGAAGATGTTGTTGGGGTGCCCCCAGCATGGCTTAGATTACTGCGGAGAGTTGCTAGACTAGTGATATGCTACCGTAATGCGGTAGATGATGAGGAGGTTCCTCCTTCTCCATAGGAGAAGAAAAACATTATATGTATATATTTTTGAGGCTGCCATGCCCAACTTTTGTACTTTTATGACTTGACTTAGGAGACTCATGACTCGGAACTCATATTTTTTGATACGGTATCAGTTATATATACAGTATCGGTTATTTACATGTGAATGTGTTTTAAATTTTATGTGTGGAATGTTGTTTACAATGTATGATGCAAATGCCAATCTAACACATAGTTTGCTAACGAATCAGCTAAATTGTTTAAATTTCTTGGAATGTGTTCATATCTGATAGAATGAAAATGTCTTTCCAATAATCTAACTCGTAGAAACTGTCGTAGCAAACCTGGATCTCTAATTCTATAGACACCTGTTAACTGAAATACAATTAGTTGTGAGTCAAGCCTTACCTCCAGGTATGAAATGCCATGACTGAGGGCATCTCGGAGAAGTTCTATAACTGCACTGTATTCAGCCACATTGTTCGTGGTAGGCCCCAAACAAACCCCCCCCGAAGAGACAAGTTGGTCAGCGGGTGAATAAATGACCCAAGCTGCTGCAGCCAACTGACAGGTGTGGCGACTGGCGCCATCAGCAAATCCTAAGAAATGTGCGGTTGACATCTGGTACATGAAACGAGAAGCACACATCAGATCACCTAAAAAACATAACAAAACTAACTATACAAAAATATACAGCTATGTTACAAGAAAAAGTACTTTAACCTAGGCGTAGTACTTCTTCAGGTAGGGTCAATGCCTGGATCTTCCTCAGGAGGCCGGGCAAAGGTGTTATGGAACTCACGGAAAAGGTTAGCATATGGGATTATTTCATCGAGATAACATCCCATTTCAAAGAAAATGTTTCCGTTAACTCCAGTAAAAATGTTCACCAACGAGGTATGTGCTCTATTTGCTTCAACAATGGAAACTTGTGAAGGGGTGAGACCAGTATTCTCATCGGGTGGTGAACAAAATTCCCCTTTCTCTAATAAGTGAAGAAAAGGAAACAAGAAAGACACGCGATTTATATGTTCACGAGGATGTTCTGGGTCATTCAAAGCTTCTAACATTTCCTCATCAGAAGGTAAAGTAATTCCTGAACTGTTGAGAGAATGAATTGGGTTAGGTGTCTGAGTAGTGGCACAATCTATATTTGACTCGACAGACACCAATTGATTCGACATATGTCCTGTTGTAGTTTGATGAGACTCCAAATGGGTAACTTCTACAACAGGGGTAGGCACGGAGGGGTTTGTATTAGCTGAGAGAAACTCGGAATCAGTTGTTGAACTAATCATAGGAGTTTCAGACGATGAACATCCTTCAGTACCAACAAATAAAGTAGGAGCGGGTAGGTCAAAAGTGCCAATCAGTGATCCAAAAAGTCCTGCTCCTAAACTCTCGCTAACTGGGGTGGTTTGATCAATCAAAGGAATCGTGGTTTCCGTAGAAGTCTGGTGTTTTCCTTGAGTGAAAGAAAGTTGATCGACTGTAATGATCTTCCCTTCAAATGGGAACATGACCACTCGAAAAACTGCCGATGCTATAGCTTGCATGGCATAAGTCCAACTCCTGCCCAATAACATGTTGTAATCGAGCGGAGCGTCCAGAACTTCAATCTCAACAGCAACTGTCTTACCGGCCAAAGTGACATTAAATGATGGCAAAACTCCATGTGGACGGAAATTTCTGCCATCAAATGCAGTAAGCATTGTGTTGGAAGGGACTAACTCAGGAGAACCTAGAGCTTTCCAGCAGGAAATAGACATTACGCAAGTCGACGCTCCCTCATCTACTACTGCTCGTCTTATGGTCATTGGACCATGAACGACTTCAATCTGGAGGGCGACGTGATATGGCAACCGGTATTTGACATCAGTCATGTCAAATCGCGCAGACATGTTGGAGGACTCCATACTCCCAATAGCTGCCAGAAGTGCATTTCGTTGCAAAGGACAACTCTGCAAGACTTCTAAGGTAGACATGGCACAAGGAGTTTGGGCTAGATCTTCAACTACATTGTAATTGGAAGCAGCCCGCGTGTTGGGATTGTGCGATGCCCTCTTTAAGACACCTTTCGGAATCTTAGGCATTGGGTCCACAGGTATGTGGAGTGGAGTGGAGGATTCAGCAATCTCCTTATCCTTTTTCTGCGTTTCCGGGGTATAGTTCTTAGCTCTGGTTTGCAAAAGTGCATCTGAGTTGACCATATTTATGAATGTTTGATCAACCGAAGCGTGTGAAGTGCCCCCAGTTTTGGAGGTGCCAGAAGTGGAGCCTTGCCCTTTGGGAAATGGATCTTTCAAGACGGCAGGCTTCTTCTCTTTCAAGAGCTTCTGGGCTTCTTCTAGTAGAGGGCATTGGTGAGTAAGGTGGTTTTGTTTGCAAAGTTTACAAGGGAACCTAACGTTCTTCTCTTCTTTATTACCCTCTTCGGCATTATCTTTTTTGGGCTTTTGTTGGTTCCCCTCTCCTTTCTTGCCCTTCTTTTTGTTGTTGGGCTGCCGAGGGCCCTTTTGATTGTTCTGAACCTGATTAACAGATTCAGAAGCAGAAGGAGAGGTTGTGACGGAAGCAATGTCTGCAGTCGAATGTTTGACAGTTAGGGCTTGGACCTGTTTGGTCAGTGCTTCGAAAGCTGCAGAGTTAACCGAACCCACTATGCCGTCAGCATGTGGTCCAGGTTTGGGTCTACTTAGATCAGTGTTTGATCTCGGTGCGTCCGGTATAATCTCGTACAGTAAACCAGATTGTGCGTATACAAGGTCTAACTGTTGAGTCCTTAAGATGGCTTCTTCTTCATTGGAGACTCCAGATGTCGCTACTTCCTTAGAAATATAAGGAAGGAGTGATTTCAAGTACCACTCGAGAAGGAACTCTGGAGGGATATTGGCCTTTATGAGCCTCTTCCGTCTTCGCCACTCCTGAATGTGATCAGATAGGTGAGTGGCTTTGTTTTGTCTAAAAGTAGACAAAAGTTCTGTTCCAGCATCATACCGAACAGGAAGTTGGAAATGGTTCAAAAAGACGGTGGCCAGATCCCCAAAAGTAGAGAAAGTAGCCGCAGGTAACTCAATGTACCATTTGGCCGCGGGACCAGTTAAGGTCCTTTGAAACAATCTCAATCTGATGGAATCTTTGTTCAATGAATTTGAAGAACACCACAAATGAAAGGTAGTGACATGGTCACCAGGATCTTCACCAGCTTTGCCTTCGAATTTGGGAATATCCGAAGGTAATTTGGTGGGAACTGATGGCCATGCTGAGTTATGACACACAGGATCATTTGTCAATTTCGAAAGGTCTGGCAAATTCAAAGTTGCCAGAAAAGGTAGACGAGGCCGGTAAGATGAAGCTTGATAAGGAAAAGCACCCATTGTTTGTCCCATGAATTGTTGGTAGGGGTTGCCCCCAGCCATTTGGTGATTAGGGTTGCCCCCGGCCATGTGTTGGTAGGAGTTTCCACCTACCAACTGTTGATAGGGGTTACTCCCAGTTAACTGTTGGTAGGGGTTACCCCCAGGTATTTGTTGGTAGGGGTTGCCCCCTGCCAGTTGTTGTTGTTGTGAGAAAGAATGATTAAAATTTCCCCACCCGTACGAGAGCGGATTAGTGCTTTGTTGGTTCGTCCATTGTGGCTGGGTGTTAGCCCCGCCATATTGCTGGTTGACAAAGTTGCCCCCTCCCCCTGAGAATAAGGAAAAAGGAACATTGTTTGCAGGCATGCTACCCTGATTCAAGTTAGGGCCTACAAAGTTGTTGAAACCAGCCGAAGCTGATGTGGACGGTGCAGTCATGGTACCCATGACTGGCATGTTTGCTGAAACACTTGGTCCTACCACAGGTGTGGAAACCCAAGTACTGGGGATCTGATATAAAGGTTGTGAAGTAGAAGGTGTTGCACAGTTGGCCATACTGCTAGGTCTAACAGTAGACGTGGGAATAGATGCCATTGTTGTGAAACTAGGCATTCCTAAAGTACTAGTGTTAAAACTGAAAGATGGAGTAGGCACAGACGTAGTTTGTGCCTGACTAGATGTAGCCGTAAAAGAAGGGTTAACTGTGCTGGTATTCATACCTAAAGTGGGATTTTGGGGACCCCCTGGTTCACCTCCTGTGTTAGTCATCAGATAATCGGGAAGCAAAAGATCTGCACTGAAAAGAGGCTGTTGGAAACCAACAGGTGACAGCAACGGAATTCTAGTGTTAGTTAAGGGAGGATTGAAAGGAGTGCTATACTCCGCGGAAGTAAGATCTTCCACCTCAACAGTACTAAAATGTTGTTGATCTGTGATACCTGGTGATGGTTCCTCAGGAACCTCAGTTTCAAGGTTTTCTGTTATAAGTATTTCTTCAAGCAATTCTATTTCAGAGGTAATTTCTGAAGAAATACTGGGGTTTACCCGCTGTCTTGTAGCTGGTTGTAAAGGTTCTATTCTAACAGGTGGAAGGTTTTGAATCCTTCTTGATCTACGGAGTTGTTGATTCTCCGTGATTATAGATATCCAATAAACAGCCTAGAACCTAGTGGCCACTATGACTAGGGGGCAAACAGCACACCAACTAAAAATTCCTAAGTATCCAAACCAGTCAAACAAAGGTGCCTTCCGGAGAAGAGTCTGGGATGATGAGGGCCCAGAACAGATCAACGAAGGATGAAGAACAGTTACCCGGGGTCCACAATACAATGACTAAGGGTGCAAGCGCTGGAATCACCCAACCGCCCTCCCAAAGACCTGCAAGGGATTTCCTCCCACGTCTGTCCTAGGTACAGCAGATATACCCTCTGCTGTCACCTGTGTAAGAACCTAGAAGTCTGATACTAAGGATACCACAACACCGAAAAATCCTGGGGGAACAGTCACCGGTCGAATCAGAAAGCGTGGGCAGGGTAGCTAAGCTCGAAACTCGAAAGAGTCCCCAATACGCTATCCGATCCTGGCGTATGCTCAATCAGAAAGTAGGAGAGGTATTCCCACAAACTGATCTCACATTGACCTACTGCATATGCTCCCAGGCAAATTTTGAGTGTGGTGGATTTGCCTAAATGATAATCTCACTACGATTATTGCGCAATGTGTGATCTTGGGTGGTTTAAGGTGATTTAAACCCAAGACCCTAACCAAAACTAGTTGGTGTAGTGTACCCTAAAAAAGAAAAGGTTTCTAGTTCATTTTATTAATAAATTTTAAGGGCTTTTATTACGCAAGAGGGATAGTGAGTGTGTGAATGTGGTTATAACAAGAAAACTAAATGCAAATATATTCAAATTTTCTTACAACAAAAACTCTTTTATTTTTTTATTTTTTCATCTATCTTTTTTCAAAAATGAAAATCTAAGCAAACTTTCCTACTAATTTTTTGTTTTCTTTTTGAATTAAACAAAATATACTAAGCTATTTTGCATTGGCAAAAACAAGTTCTATTTAACTCAAAGTACCAAATTTTTTTGCTTTTTCAATGACCGAAAAAGAACTATGTAAAAGTGGAAAGCCAAATAAAAACTTCTTATGCAAAAAGTGGAAGTATGGCAAATGTTCTTGGGCCTATAGGTATCGAAACCTAACTCGAGAAAGGCTTGATCTACAGGTTTTTTACTCAGGAAAAAGCCTATAAACTTGGACACCAAGTGGGAGAAAACCAAGGATAGAACACCCAAGGACTGACCTAAAGTGCTTAACCCTAACAAGACCACAAAGCCAAGTACAAGTAGACAAGCAGGTTGCCCTACTAATACGAAGAAAACTGAGAGGTGAAACTAGCCTAGAGCTGTTAAAAAAGCACTTGTGACCATAAAAAGACAAAAAAGTCCCGGAAAAAAAAAAATGAAACTTGACAAAAAGAAGACACCCTAGAAGCTCTACCAAAGACCAAACCCTAAGCAAAGGACAGGGATAGGAGAGAGCAGACAACTTCACCACAAACAACAGACATAGGAGTGCACAGGCTTGTAAATGGGCAAAAGCAGTCAGGGTCTAAAAAGAAAAGTGAAAATGTTCATCACCAAACACCACTAAGTCTTCCAAATAAGTCAAAAAGGTCTCAAAAAGATCCAAAGGTCAACAATTGGTTTAAAAGATGAAAAAACTTTAAGGAGTGGTTTTATGACTTGAATCAACAAATAAAAACCTTATGCAATCATCCCAAGAATCCTACAACAAAGTCAGTAAGTCACCATAGGGCTAAAAAGCAAGAAAAATCAAAAATGACTGCTTCAGGAAATATACTCTACTGTGCAGTAGAGCAACTCGCGCCCATGCCAAAACGGGCGCTACTGTATATACAGAACAGTAGCGTATGGGCGCTACTGTGTATATGTAAAAGTAGCGCTCATATTTCAAAGGCTAGGAAACTGACCTTGGAATGTATGAAAACTGATGAAAGCAGGCAAGCCAAAACAAAGGACACCTAAAAAGGTTCTTAACACATCGAAGAAATCAAAATAAACCGAGAAGACATCCAAAAACAATGGTTTCCTAAAGCCAAAACTCTAGTTCCCCAGCGGAGTCGCCAGTCTGTTGGCGGATATTTCTACCCTATAGTCAGGAAACTAAACTATCAACTTGGTTGGGGTGACAGGTAAGTGCATTTATGTCATTACAGAGATGTTTACAAAAGAAATAGATTATAAATTTAGAGAACGTACCTTTTACTGGAGTCTGATCCTAGCCTTGACCCAGTCTTGTGTCCAGCTCTCAAATCTACTTTCTTTCAGCAAACCTGCAACAACAATACCTTCCTCAAACACTTTGGGCAACATATAAACCATAAAATAAACAAAGATTATGTTTAATATCCAGTATTGACCAAAATAAATCCAACTCAAAATGCCATTTCATAACACCTTCAGATTGGAACAAGGAAACACTTCAACCTTTATTTGTCAAAATAGTATGCAGTACAAATATACCTGATAATGAAGCAGGCTCCTGCAACTAGATCCTGGGTTCTGGCTCTGCTCTGGTCTGAATGTCTTCTGTAACAGTTTCTCCAATGTCTTAAAGTTTCTCCATTAACTCATCCTCTCATTCTTTAGTAATCATTTGCATTCATAATTTCTTCTAACCCTGCTCCTTTAGCCTTCTAGGAATTTATAGGTTTAAGGAAGCAGTTCAAGTCGATGAGGAGGTTGGGGAAGTTAAGAAACTGACTTCAACTAATCCTCTTCGATGGATTAATATATTTTTTAATCATTTTTAAGATATACGCGACTATTACACAGTGGAGTAGCGTATAGGGCGCCACTCTATTGTTTGATAAATAGCGCTCATTTAGTTTTAAATTCCGAGCGCTACTTTGATAAGCAGGAGTAGCGTATATATTGATATGGGCGCTACTATTATGCACTGGAGTCGCGTATGGGCGCTAGTCTCTTTAAGTAGAGTAGCGCTCATACCTCAAAATGATATTTTTGTATGTTTTCCAGTGTTCTCAGGAAATGGGATGAGTTGTCATAACATCCAAGGTCAACATGTTCTTCCATCCAAGTTGTCCTTTTGTGTGATCAACAGCTCAGGGTGATCACGGACGGAGAGGTGCAAGTTTGACCTATAACAATACCCTCATTTTTTTTTCTTCTCCCTAAACCCCCCCCCCTCCCTCTCTATAACCCAACCCCCATCTATCTTCCTATTCATCCAATCCCCCCTCTCTCTTCCACTCCACCCAGTCCCTCCTCTCTCCCTTACCCTCTCTCTCCTTAACCATAAGGGTTAGGAGATTTAGTCATTGATTTCCATGAATAACACCTAAAGCCATGACATAGAATTTTCTGAGGCTATCCTTGATTCCAAGTATGAATATGGGTATGGCCATTCTAATGTCTTGGATTCTAGGTATGGTTTTTGGGGACTTATACATGGTTGAGTGATGGAACCTTGGCTTTAATCCCTAAAATAAGAATGTAATCATCCAAGTTCAAGAACAACATCTTATTCCACTACACATGACCTCTCAAGCATATACTTTGCTATGTGTAGCAATACTAAGGATATTAGGAATGTATGATCACCAGGTATAGGTATAAGGGTCTTAAACATGGTTGAGGGAGAAAATTGAGGCCTTGTTCCCTAATGAAGAAGATAGAAATCTAGGCTCAAGATCGATGCCTCAAACCTAAAAAATGACCTCCCAAGGGGATATGGGCACCATTATGAGTTTTCGAGCAGAGGGTATGAGTCACGAGGCCCTCAAGAAGGTGATGGGAGGAAACCTAGGCAGTAGTCCCCAAAGGATAATTTTGCACATCCAGAGCCAAAAGAAATGTTGTGAACCTACAAACATGATATCCCAAGATAAATCTTCACCTTTGAGTTAGCATATTAGCACCATTAGTTTTTTTGGTGAACTAGGCAATGATCTCAAGGTTTGGATCAAGATTAAACAATGAAACTCAATCATTAGGCCCAAAATGTATCTCCTAGGGCTCAAAATCCATCAACAAGTCCTCAAAACCACCACACATGAGTTATTTATGGAATCTTTGTCTTCCAATGGAAATACGACCACCATTAGAAGGTGTTTTAGCACCAAGAATGGGTCCTGACACCATGGACATTGTTAAGGGAGGAAACCCAATCCTTGTGACTTAAATTATGCTTTTAGGAATCCAACTCAAAGAATAATGCCTTAGACTACCATCAATGGTTTCATGAGAGTATCATCTACCTCTAAGTTGGGATATGGGCACCATAGGGAGGTTTTTAGCACTTGGTATAGGTTATGGTACCTTGACCATGGATAGTGGATGAAACTTGGGCCTTGTGCCCTAAAGGTTGCTTCTAGGATTCAAGGGACATGGACAAGGCCTTAAAGCACCAAACAATACCTTTCTATGGAATCTATGGCCTCTTAGAAGGGATATGGGCTCTATAAGAAGGTTTTTAGTAAGTTAGAATTGTGTCATGGAAGCATAGACATGGTAGGGGGTAGGAACATAGGCCTTAGTAGGCACTAAAAGAAGCTTATAGGCATCTAGGAATAGGAATGTCACCAAGAACCACCACACACCGTCTCTTGAGTGTATCCTTGACATTTGAGGGTGGATATGGGTACCATTATCGGTTGGTGAGCACCATGGATGGGTGCCTGGGTGTTAACCATGGTTGGTGAAGGAAGCTTGGGCATTAGGCTCTTAAAAAGACCACTATAGGGCTCATGGTCTTGGAATGATTCCTTGAACCACCATAGATGACTTCTTGAGGGTATTTATGGCCTTCAAATGGGGATATGAGAAGGATTCAAATTTCTTATGCAATAGGTATAACACATATTTCATTAAATTTGAAATTATACAGTGGATCTAGAATTTAAAACTTTAACTAGATTGATTTTTTTTTAAATGAGTAGTCTTAAAATTGGATTCCTTGCATTATTTTTTTCCAATGGAACACATCATGGGAAACCCTCATGTACTTCCCCACATTTCGAGGATGGTACCCAAGGTAAACCACCGGCCCTGATTACGGGGCCTAACCCGATGGGGACATCAAGTGAGGCCCTGCATAGCCACCCAGGGATTTGACCCCGAGACCTTATGCTTGAGATTACAACACTCAACCACTTGAGCTAATCCACCAAGCTTCCTTGCATTATTTCTATTAATATTACAGTTTGTATTAAAAGCTAAGTTGGTTAAGGTTATTTAATGACATTAATATTGTGTATGTTACTATGATTAACCAATTTAATTATAATTTGATATGGTGACTATTATGTCTATGTCGAGTTACTATGTGTTTAGAAGGTGGGCACAATTTTAGAATGACCCATATAAAAACTATTTAATAACATAATACAGTAATAATATTGCATGTGTTGAGTACCATGTTTTATTGATGATGATGATGATGATGGTTTCTAACGTCCACTGAGACCAACTTTGGTCTATCAGACCTTAAGAGAAATTATTTGGTTTGCTTCAAAGTTGTATTCCTATGTTCAAAAAGCTTGAGGAAAAGTGTTACGAGCTCACCATAATTTTGGCTTGTAAGAAGGCTAAGAAGGTCTATATTGCAGCAAAGATTATGAAATTGAGATCTAATATGGGTGTACCCAGGACATTCTAAGAGAAAGTTGTTTTCATTTGCAATGCTCATAGTCTCACTGAGATGGAAAATTATTTCCACCCACGACGTTTTAGGAACTGTCCAACACCCTGTTTCATTATGGAGCTCATGAAAGTTTGTTCTTATCTTGACTATATCAATTTTCTTCTTTGAACTAGTCAATATAGAGAGTTACTTTTGATATTCTATATTAGGGTTAATGACCTCCTTATAATATCTTAATTTTATTTTAACCTCTATATCCTTATCACACCACATTTTCTCTTTAAACATAGAGGTAACAATATTTTTGAGGTTATTAATATTTTGCAAAATGACAGTTTCGTCGATCTCCCAATGGTTTGTCCAAGCCATGGTGTCTTTATACCAATCTCGCTTGAGCCAGAGGTGATTTTGACTAGATATTAAAGCCATTTTAGGGTGTCTCTACTCTCCCATGTTATTTATCTTGTACTTGTACATCAAGAACCTAGTCATAGCCATGCTCTTGATGGGGGATGACCCACTTTGATTAGGAGATTAGGGTAGGGTGTATGGTTTTTAATTTTGAGGTTATAAGTTATAAAACGCTTCTAGATTTGCCCAATCATTCTACAAGATTCTCTAGAGATGCTACAACCCCAAACTTCACAACCATACAAAATAATGGGTGTGATGAGAGTTTCAAAGAAGAACTTAGACTTTTATCCCATTATATTAGGAGGTTGGCAACATTTTATAGTCGACGAGATAAAATATTATATATTAAGTCTATGTTTAAGTTTATTGTTTTAACAATCAAAATCAATTATAAATTAGAATAGAAACATAATTTATTTAGATTTTTTTTCTAATAAAAGTTAAATTGATCAAAGATTACATAATGAATAATAGATTGTGAAAGAAATCTCTTACATATTTTTAAATTTATTTAATGGCATTAATAGTCAATGAAAGTTATTAATATTAACTTGGATTTTCGTTATAATTTGATATTATATTAACTATTGTGTCTAAGTTGAGTTTCCATAGTAAGTCTAGGAGATTTACATCATTAAATTAGTGACCTATAATTTTGTAAAATTATGACATAATACCAAAATTGTATTTGTTACTACACCAATTTTAATTATTGTCATAGTAACTAATTATGTCTTTGTTTAGTATGATGTTTTATTTTAGGAAGTTGGCACCACTTTATAGTCAACAAGAAAAAATATTTTGACTTTAAAGTCTAGGTTTTACCTTTGTGATAATCAAAATAAATTATGAATTAGGATAGCAACATAATTTATTTTCGTTATTATTATTTATTATTATTGGTTGATGAATGTTTACTTCATGAATAATATATTAATATGCAAGAAATTTCTTACCTATAAAGTGATTTAATAACATTGGTGTTAGTAATGTCTCCATGATTTATTAATATTAACTATTTTAACAATCAAAATCAATTATGAATTATAATAACAATAATGCAGTACGGTGTGATTTTTTCAAATACAAGAGGAAACTTAGAGGAAAAATTGACTGAACTAGTTATTGCAAGTGTTCACTATTTACTCGTGAAGTGTTTAAACATGTTAAATTGAAAAGAGCATATTAATATTCCTCTAAAACTTGGATTTAACGATATATTAATATTGTGTTTATGACTATTATTAATCATTTTAATAATGACATAAGTGTTACTACTTTGCATGTGTTGAGTATAAGTTATTATGTTAATATAATGTTGGCATCATTTTAAAGTCTACTAGAGAAAATAGTTTAGAACTCTAGTTGTGTCGTTTAATGATCAAAATCAAATTATTATGAATTAGAATGCAATAGAGTGGTACAATTCGATTTATATCAATATAATAAGGAATATCAAAGAAAACTCACCTCAAACCTCATTGCAAGTGCCTTGCATTCTAAAAGATGTGTTTAAATACATTATTGAATTTGATTATAAACATTTGATATAATCAAAAGCTATGTTGATCTAGACAAAACATTGAAAAGTTAAATATTGAATGGTGTTATGTATTCACATAAAGAATCATCACATGAATTAACATTGAAGTTGAACCAAAATTTGCAAATAGGTATTAAATAATATAAAACTCCTCAAAAAACAACATGAAGAGAATATTTGATATACTACAAACATTGAAAAGTGTGCCTTCATGTATATTAATAGGTCCTTCAAAGAACAAAATTACATTCATGAATCATCTCCACCTAATCTTACTATATTCGCTCAAGTAGATCAAGTGCAGCTTCTACACCACATTTATTTATCTTGGTCTTTTTGCAATGTTCTTTTTTTGGCACCCATGCCCAAACTATGGTATTAGTTGGAATAGATCCAAGTTCTTTGTCATCAGGATTTGGCACCCAATATTGTTCTATGTCATCAGGATTTAAATTGTCTTATCCCTAATTCTACATCTTTCGCAATTTCCATCTATCTTCCACAAAAACATCAAATTCCATTTCACCTAGAGTTTCACCCTCAACCATGTCATCCTCACGGACATTAACTATGATCCCTTTGACAATGCACATGCTTGTTCCTGTGCATTCATGTGTAAGAGAAACCTTTTTACATGTGAATGTAACCCTATCTTGGCGAATATTTATGGGATGATCATGACAATGTGGTTCCAAATCTCATAAGATGCCAATGCACCCCCTAGTGTATGCTCAAATCATGTTGGAAGTGGTAGAAGAGCATCATGTTTTAACACCTCAATCTTAACCACTATGCATATTTTATTTACCATCCTTCCACGCACCTTATGCCCAAACTCTATATTGAATATGGATCCCCCACCCACCTTCACTCCACGTTGTAGAATATCTACCTTGTCTCCAATAAACAATGCAGAAGAAACATTTGCACCTGTAAACCAAATTAGGAAATCTTAGTATTTGCTCAAAAAAATATATTCAATGTAATATCAATAACACTTAACACATGCTTCAAGATTTTGATTTACCTTTGTTATGCCTCAAATCCATGATCTTCCATGGATGTGTGTCCCATTCATCAACATCTTCCACAATAAAATGTGGTTGAGTGAAAACAATTATCAAAACCATAGCATAGCCTACATTAACCCTTTCTCTGCAATAATAAGTTCCACTCTTTGTATATTGAACCCTTCCTATCCCAATAACTTGACCATTAATTAGGAGGTTAACATAGTCCCCTCTTGTCAAAATTATATTTTCCATTCTAACTCCTTCCAATTCTGCAACACACAATTGAATTGTAATTTGTAAATAAGGTTAAACCATGTAAAGTGTACACTTATATTTTAGCAAAAATGCAATCTTCAAAAACATAACACAGTTGCAATAATTCAAAACATTATGGCATCCATTTTGTTCGCAATGAAACATTGTTCCCCACCATCTAATGCATGCTATCAAAATGGACTTTACATATAAATTACACAAAAATATATATATATGAAGACCTAACAATTTTAGACTCTTCATGCCTGGAATATAACATTGGAGAAGATGGATTCCAAAGGGATTGGATAGAAGAGAAATAAGGGCATGACCTTGTGTTGTGTTTCATTGCGAGGAATATGTATCGTGTATGTGGTTGATTGGAGGTTTGATGAAACCCCAAGAAGATTTTTCATGAGAAATTATGGTAAGTGTTTTGTTGTGGTCATTTTCCAAGAATTGTTGGTTGGATTGAGTTAGAAACAAATCCCTAATATCCATCATTTTCCCTTATGGACTCGTACTTCAGCTTGGGGTGCAATATAGAATAGATTCAAGTAGTTGAGTGGTGAATCACTCCTTTGCAACAATTTTGGTGGACACCTTCATGATAAAATATAAGTGTTTGTCTTATCCTTCTATGGTTTATTTTTGTATTTAGGGAATGACACTGATTTATGGAAATGTTTGACTCTAATTGATGGAAATGTTGTTAAAAATCTTGAATGTAAATCTAGATGGTTTTCTTCTATGTATTATGGGCATCTAGATGGTTTTCCTCTATGTATTATGGCCATGCAAAGTTAAGTATGCATATCTTTTCTAATTAAATATGAATTTTAAGTTGTGACACTATTAGAAGCCAAATTGGCTCACAATTAGGAAACCTAACAAGTTAATGATTGAAGGATTTTTATTCAAGAGTGCTTTGATGGCCAAGGAAGCAATTCAAGGCCATCATATAAAATAAGAGGTGAATATTCCAATAAAACATGTCATAATCTCATATAAAAGGCTTCACCTTTGGCAATGCACATGCTTGTTCCTGTGCATTCATGTGTAAGAGAAACCTTTTCACATGTGAATGTAACCCTATCTTGGCGAATATTTATGGGATGATCATGACAATGTGGTTCCAAATCCGGATTTGTACAAATCTCATAAGATGCCAATGCACCCCCTAGTGTATGCTCAAATCATGTTGGAAGTGGTAGAAGAGCATCATGTTTTAACACCTCAATCTTAACCACTATGCATATTTTCTTTACCATCCTTCCACGCACCTTATGCCCAAACTCTATATTGAATATGGATCCCCCACCCACCTTCACTCCACGTTGTAGAATATCTACCTTGTCTCCAATAAACAATGCAGAAGAAACATTTGCACCTGTAAACCAAATTAGGAAATCTTAGTATTTGCTCAAAAAAATATATTCAATGTAATATCAATAACACTTAACACATGCTTCAAGATTTTGATTTACCTTTGTTATGCCTCAAATCCATGATCTTCTGGATGTGTGTCCCCTTCATCAACATCTTCCACAATAAAATGTGGTTGAGTGACAACAATTATCAAAACCGTAGCATAGCCTGCATTAACCCTCTCTGCAATAATAAGTTCCACTCTTTGTAGATTGAACCCTGACCATTAATTAGGAGGTCAACATAGTCCCCTCTTGTCAAAATTATATTTTCCATTCTAACTCCTTCCAATTCTACAACACACAATTGAATTGTAATTTGTAAATAAGGTTAAACCATGTAAAGTGTACACTTATATTTTAGCAAAAATGCAATCTTCAAAAACATAACATAGTTGCAATAATTCAAAACATTATGGCAGCCATTTGTTCGCAATGAAACATTGTTCCCCACCATCTAGTGCATGCTATCAAAATGGACTTTACATATAAATTACACAAAAATATATATATGAAGACCTAACAATTTTAGACTCTTCATGCCTGGAATATAACATTGGAGAAGATGGATTCCAAAGGGATTGGATAGAAGAGAAATAAGGGCATGATCTTGTGTTGTGTTTCATTGCAAGGAATATGTATCATGTATGTGGTTGATTGGAGGTTTGATGAAACCCCAAGAAGATTTTTCATGAGAAATTATGGTGAGTGTTTTGTTGTGGTCATTTTCCAAGAATTGTTGGTTGGATTGAGTTAGAAACAAATCCCTAATATCCATCATTTTCCCTTGTGGACTCATACTTCAGCTTGGGGTGCAATATAGAATAGATTCAAGTAGTTGAGTGGTGAATCACTCCTTTGCAACAATTTTGGTGGACACCTTCATGATAAAATATAGGTGTTTGTCTTATCCTTCTATGGTTTATTTTTGTATTTAGGGAATGACACTGATTTATGGAAATGTTGTTAAAAATCTTGAATGTAAATCTAGATGGTTTTCTTCTATGTATTATGGCCATCTAGATGGTTTTCCTCTATGTATTATGGCCATGCAAAGTTAAGTATGCATATACTTTCTAATTAAATATGAATTTTAAGTTGTGACACTATTGGAAGCCAAATTGGCTCACAATTAGGAAACCTAACAAGTTAATGATTGAAGTATTTTTCATTCAAGAGTGCTTTGATGCCCAAGGAAGCAATTCAAGGCCATCATATAAAATAAGAGGTGAATATTCCATTAAAACATGTCATGATCTCATATAAAAGGCTTCACCATGGGATTCACAATAATAGAGTGACTTCGATTAAAGCACACCCACAAGAGTATATTTTACATGCATGCTAGTGTGTTCCTTCTTATATCCCCATTATATAAAACCCAACTATTGTGAGTATAATAACATAACAATGATGTATAATGAACTCAAGAAGTATAACAAAACCAATCCATAGCCAACAAGAATATCTAGGCACAAAGTCCCTTCCTCTTCTTTGAATGGAGGTGGGTTGTCAAAATTTGTAAACATAGTCAGTATATATATTTATGTATATTCCAAGACAAACATGTAACAGAACTATTTAAGAATCAAGTTTATTTAGTTTTGATTCATTCAATGTAAAGATTATGATGCAATTCAATCAAGGGCATTTTGGGTTTCCTTTTGATTCCTTCATGTCCCTATAAAAAGGGCACACATTATTGATGCCATATGTCCCTTAGACACATTGGCACATGCTACAAAGGACATCACGATACATCACAAACCCATACTTCACTGATTCTAATGCATATCTCCCATTTCAGTAGTTGTTGAACTTTGCGTAATGATGCTTATTTACTTAGTGTCTTCCATGAACTAAAAAACTAGGGACTTATTTAAATAGATTTGTAAAACGATATTCAAAACTTTATTATTTGAATAGAATTGTTAAATGGTGCATGAAAACGCTATAATATACAGGTCTAACTATAGCAGTTAGATATCAATCCCTATGTAATGGCTGAGGCTAACTGAGTGAAATCTTACTAATCTCATCCTCCACACAACAAACTCTTTGGAATATATGGATTATTCAACATAAGAATCGATATTAACAATTGTTTAGAGAAAATAGACAATTTGTAGCTTACTATAGGTTAATTAAGTGAAAATCGACACAAATTTAGTACATCGTAGGGCAAATAATATTACAGTAAAAAAAATGTCCATGACTAGATAATATTAGAATGACAAATCCAACAAATCTAGCACATCATATAGACTTTAAGCATTAGAAATAATATGTATTGTAAAAAAGGTAAAATATGAATGAAAATCCACAAATTTAGCATGCCATGGAGCATTAAACTATGAAGAAGAGAATAATCGAGCACAACATAGAGCATTAAAATTGTAAAAATACCTTGTATTCTAACCTAATGCAATTTAAAGACTCAAAATATATTTTTCTACTATCTAGCAAACAATAGATTTGTAACAAATTTTCTTCTCAAGCACAATAGATATAGAGTTTCATTGTCAATAACTTGGGAACTACTATGAAAGATCAAAATGAGAGTTTCCCACTATATAATATGAGAATATATTTAACAAAATAATCACTTCTCCTTTCCTTTTACAATGAAGAGGTGTAATATTTTTAGTATAAATAAGAAATAAGATAGTAATTTTTAGACGTTTTTTAAACAAATATTTAAGAAATGTTGTGAGTGCAAAACTTGAAATCTAGTTTGTCAGTGTTAAGGCTTATTAGAAAAAAATTCTAATAAATAATTAAGCATCTAAAGTGAAAAAATTGAAATCTAGACTATATATAAACTTCTAGTGATAGGGAAAAACTATTAGTCAAAGACGCCTCATGGAGAACCCCACCTTCTTTGCTACCAACCCAATGGTTCTTCCCCATATTTGACCTATTGATAACACACCTTTGAACAATCACTTGAAACTTATTGATCTAGCTCATTGAGTTAACATTCTCCACATAGGTCATGATTTAAGCTCCAAAGTCTTTTCAACATGAAGAAGTGGTAGTTATGATTTTCAACTTAGGAGTGGTAAATTTTAAATCATGATGTTAACGTAAGATGGAATGTAACAATAAATAAATAAAAATGCAAGGTAAATTCTAGCAAAATTCATCTTATAGGATTGTAGGTTGGAATTCAAGAGATATGGTTACGGCCTTAAACTTTGTAGTAGAGGCTTCTAGGTTGTGAATGATCTGCATATAAAACAAAAATTATTTGTTAATGATTAAACAAAAGTAATCAAAATATGGATATAATTGTTTAGCAAAATATTACCATTGAGTAGGGATGCACTCATTGACAGAGACAGTAAAGATAACTAAATTATTTTCCAAAATTCTCAAGTTATACTGTGGGAATTGAAATATATAATCGGGGAAAATACCTAGAACTAGATGACCAATTCCCTTGACCTTTGTGATCAATTTAGATAACAAGTTTCTAGCACAATTTCCTTCTACAAATATGCACAAAAGTTATGAAACAAACCTTCTTCAAACTCAAGTAAGAATATAAATGAATAATATGAACTTGAAACAAAATAATTGAAATTGAAATCAGGTAAATCAACTCCATCCACAATTCATTAAACTAGATATAAATGTGCACCGTATACAGGAGCGGGGGGGGAGAATATAGATCTTCATATCTTTATAATGCAAATATAACAACAAGATTTTATATTGATTCTTTTCGACGAGACCTTCATCACCCAAGTATGGGTTCCTCCATCCTATGCCACTTACCAATCTCAACTCAGCCAAAAGGTCCTAGTCTTATTGATAAAGGGAAATGCAATGAGGATTTAAACCTTGCACAAGATTGAAGAAGGTTGGCAAACCCAACCGATTCAAATTTTGAAGAAACTATAAAAACATAGGGAAGTAATCCTTCGAACAATTATGTAGCATGCAAGTATATTAAGTAGTATTAGCCCTTTATTTCAACATAGAAGTCTCATTTATATCATGGTGAAGTAGCTTGTGTCATCAGGGCCTAAGATGTGAGGTGTACAAGCATACAAATTCCATGATCTCTACTACCCAATGAGTTTCAAATGGTAATTTTATTTCGAGCACAACCACATTGTCATCGAAGCTAATGTGTGTTAGCATTCATATAATAGTTTTCCTTATAGCACCATGAAGGAAATCTAATGCATGTTAGCTTTCCTTCTAACAACAACATTGCAGGGTGAATGAAATCTAATGCTTGTTAGCTTTCCTTCTAAAAACAAAATTGCACGGATGGAAGGTAATGCGTGTGAGGTTTCATATGGTTTTTTTCCTTATAGCACAACCACATTGTCATCAAAACTAATGCATGTTGGATATCATAACACGTGTTAGCTTTCATATGGTAGTTTTTTTTCTAGCACCATGAAAGAAATCTAACGCATGTTAGCTTTACTTCTAACAACAGCATTACACGGTGAAAGAAAGCTAATGCATGTTAGCTTTCCTTCTAACAACAACATCGCACGGTGAATGAAAGCTAATGCACATTAGATTTCAAATGGTAGTTTTCCTTTTAGCACAACCGCATTGTCATCAAAGCTAAAGCGTGTTAGCTTTCATATGGTAGTTTTCCTTCTAGAACCATGAAGGAGATTTAACGCATGTTAGATTTCCTTCTAACAACAACATTGCACAGTGAATGAAAGCTAACACGTGTTAGCTTTCCTTCTAACAACAACATTGCACGGTGAATGAAAGCTAACGGGTGTTAGCTTTCATATGGTAGTTTTCCTTCTAGCACAACCACATTGTCATCAAAGCTAACATGTGTTAGCTTTCATATGGTAGTTTTCCTTCTAGCACCATGAAGGAAATCTAACTCATGTTAGTTTTCCTTCTAACAACAACATGAAAACTAACGCACATTAGCTTTCCTTCTAACAACAACATTGCACGGTGCATGAAAACTAACGTTTGTTAGCTTTCCTTCTAACAACAACATGAAATCTAACACATGTTAGCTTTCCTTCTAACAACATTGCACAATCAATGACAGCTAACACATGTTAGCTTTCATGTGGTTGTTTTCCTTCTACCACAACCACATTGTCATCAAATCTAACGTGTGTTAGCTTCATATGGTAGTTTTCCTTCTAGCACCATGAAGGAGATGTAACGCATGTTAGATTTCCTTCTAACAACAACATTGCAAGGTGAATGAAAGCTAACGTGTGTTAGCTTTCATTCTAACAAAAACATTGCATCGTGAATGAAAGCTAACAGGTGTTAGCTTTCATATGGTAATTTGCCTTCTAGGACAACCACATTGTCATCAAAGCTAACATGTGTTAGCTTTCATATGAAAGCTAGCGCGTGTTGGCTTTCATATGAAAGCTAGTGCGTGTTAGCTTTCATATGGTAGTTTGCCTTCTAGCACCATGAAGGAAATCTAACTCATGTTAGCTTTCCTTCTAACAACGACATGAAATCTAATGCATGTTAGCTTTCCTTCTAACAACAACATTGCATGGTGTATGAAAGCTCATGGATAGCTTTATCACATCCACCAAGCTTATACACACTTGCTGGAAGTTGCAAAACTCAATTATGTCCAGTCCACCATACATGAATTACACAACAAGGATGGGCTTTCAGTCTTTATAAGATGTCCAACAAGTAAGTGAATGGTACAGTACCAAGAGTTTTGGGGACAAGAACTTACATACTAGAAGTTGGAGATCAACTGCCTCCAAAGAGTTTGTCATGGAGACGGGCCTTACATGAAGAATTGAAAATTCAACCAAAGAATTGCAGTGTTCTTATTACATACAAAAGAGAGACCTTTAAAAGGACAAAGCAATGTCCTTGTTGTAGAATATCATGTTCTTGTGTTTAATTTCTATTGAGAAATACTATAAGATAGGAAACTTAAAGCACAAAGATATACCGTAGCCCTAGAAGCTAGTTGCACGTGAATAATCAGAAGAGGTGGTCAATCATGTAGCCCTTTCTCGTATTATGTATGTCGTGATATTGCAGTGATGGAGAGATATTGTTAGTTGCCACAACATAGGATAAAAGTCAAGTCTATAGGGTATAAATACCATGCCCATTTGCATCTAATGCTCCAGCAACATCGTCAATTGGTGTTCAATCACTCAATAACAAAAGAAATTATCCTAATGCACTCTGACTCCCATATATTTTTCATTACAAATAGCTAGCTCTAGATAATGCTAATATCGTTGTTATTTAACAAAAATGATTATTATGTAGCATTACTCCCTTGAGAATGTATGGAACTCCTTTGTTTTGCAATTGGTACTTGTTGTTTTATTTGATGTTGAAAGACTGAAAGAACGGAGTGTTACCAAAGGAAACTTTAAGCATTCCTATCATCATAGTTAGCCTAATATCTGGTATATAAAGACATGTGTGTATACATGAGTGGAAGAGCATATTAGGATGAGAAAACACAATTTTGTATTACCTTCTGTATTGTTGAAGATTAAAGTTATATTTCACTTATGAAAAGGCTTCCACTCATAAGAAAACAAGTTTAAGTATATCTAAAGTTTTGTTTGTTCAATTGAATGACACTTGTGTCTTGCATGGGAGAAGGGTTGTTGAACATCCCCATATATGGACATAGTGGTTTGAGCATTAATAAAACATCCATGTAGCATACCAATCGGTTTACTTGTGCCACCCATCTGAAAGTGACTTGCATATATATGGTCATGTTCATCTTGCTTTCTTATATTGTGATAATATGCAAATTTAGTACTCAAAATTCCTCGGCAACCTGCATTGCCTTCATTAGAGGAATTGACTTGAAAAGGATTGGTGAAACATTGCTTAAATGGCAAGTTTAAAAAATTTGGGAAAACAAACTTACTAGTCATTTTTCCAAACCCATACCATGAATACGTTGTAGACTCTCAACTAGTGTGGGCAAGGTACCACGAGAGGCAGACACGGGATAATCTTTATGAAAGATGTATCATGAGTATTAGTTGTGGTTCAATCTCTTTGAAGGGTGTAACACAAATCAGTTATGGAATGCCCAAAAAAGTAGCAATATGCAAGATTTGAAAGTGTATGATTTTTTATTTTTTTGCATTGAGCATTAGCAAGAGTTTTGAACTCCTAGGATTTGCCAGACACCCGATCCTTGGATTTTGTTAAGATTTAATATGCTAAGATAGAAAATATTAGCATTGTATTCCATTTCACAATAATAGCATATACATGATCACTGAAAGAACAACAAGCACAACATAAACACAAGAGACACAGATTTATCCTAGGAAACCCTCATGGGAAAGAAAACCCAGCAAAGCTTCCTCAATATAGATGACTAGCAAATACAAAGATGTAATCCACAACCATGAGCTCCTTCTCCTCCATAGCAGATCTCTCTCTCACTTATGCGCTATTCACAAGTGAGTGCAATGTGTGTTAAATGAGGAACACACCTCCTCTATTTATACACAACTCCGACTTGTATTTTATATTAACTAGGTCGGCCCCAACTTAACCACTGGGTTAAACACCCCATACAGGTCCGACCCCCACTAGGGAAGTCTAATAAGCCAAGTTGCCACATTTCGACGGAGGAATAAACATCTCCAGATATACAATAAGGTCTTCACGAAGGAATGAAACATCTCTGGAATAATAAAGTACAAATATAATATTCTTAGAAGTTACAATATTTCAACACTCCCCCTTAACGAGAAGGATATTATAACAACATCTGCAAGAGCAAGGAGTCATCGACTACATAATACATGATACATCTATAAATCATTGGAAGCTTTCTTTATACATCATCATCAGTAACTCAAGTAGTTATTGGAACATCTTCAATACTGGAACATCAACATCTTCAGTACCGAGTCTTCATCTTCTGCAGCACTCGAACAGCTACAGCAACATCATCTGGATCACTCGATCAACATCCTCATCGTCTAGATCTACCAATCAACATCATCGTCATCTAGATCATCACGATCAATAGCATCGTCATCTAGACCATCACGGTCAGCATCATTGTCATCTAGATCATCACAATCAACAACATCACTGGATCCTCTCGATCAACAGCCTCATAGCAGCATACCCTGCAATACACATGATCCAATTACAGGATTATCAATCCCTCTCACTTTAGGACATAGGTCCAAGGATGATACAATCTTGATCCGCTTACGGGATGATAAGTCCCTCTCAATTTAAGACATCTCTCATGTCTATGGACGATGCAATCCAGATCAACTTATAGGATGATCAATCCTTATCACTTTAAGACACCTCACCATGTCTAAGGACGATGCAATCCCAATTTACTTACAGGATGACTAATCCTTATCACTTTAAGACACCTCGCCATGTCTAAGGACGATGCAATCCCAATCTACTTACAGGATGATTAATCCTTATCACTTTAAGACACCTCACCATGCCTAGGGATGATGCAATTCCAATCTACTTACAGGATGATTAATCCTTATCACTTTAAGACACCTCACCATGTCTAGCGATGATGCCATCCCAATCTACTTACAGGATGATTAATCCTTATCACTTTAAGACACCTCACCATGTCTAGGGACAATGCAATCCCAATCTACTTACAGGATGATTAATCCTTATCACTTTAGGACATAAGTCCAAGGACGATGCAATCCTGATCCACTTACGGGATGATCAATCCCTATCACTTTAGGACATAAGTCCAAGGATGATGCAATCTTGTCACGTACATTTTGAACCAAACGCTCAGGGACGATGCAGTCCTATCATGTACATTTTGAACCAAATGCTCAAGGACGATGCAGTCCTATCACGTCCACTAGGGACCACTTTCTCGGAGACATATGTCTACGAATCTCTTTTAGGACATGTGTCCAAGGATGATACAATCCCCTCGTCCACTAAGGACCACATTCTCAGAGACATCTGTCTACGGATCTGTTTAGGACATGTGTCCAGAGATGATACAATCCCCTCGTCCACTAGGGACCACATTCTCGGAGACATCTGTCTATGGATCACTTTAGGACTGAATTACAGGGATGATACAATCCCCTCTCGTCCACTTAGACAAAGTCTAAGTACCTTCATCGACCTCATCGTCGATTCAGGTAACCTCATCGTTAGAATAGGTAACCTCATCATCAATACAATTATCCACACCAGTACAAGTATACATCATCAATACAAGTATCCACACCAATACAAATATACACATCATCAATACAAGTATCCACACCAATACAAGTATACACATCATCAACCTTACCGTCGATACTGGCAATCTCATCATCAGCGACCATATCACTCCCCCTTTCGAGGAGGGTCTTTCTGAACTACACCCAACTTGTCTCGGAAATACTCAAACTTTACTCGAGACAGAGGTTTGGTCAACACATCAGCAATTTGTTCGTCAGTGCTCATATACTCGAGCTTGATAGATCCTTTCTGCACCATATCCCGTATATAGAAATATCGGATCTCTATGTGCTTTGACTTATCATGGAATTACTGGATTCTCTGTCATCTTGATACAACTCTGGTTGTCACATAGGATCACAGTGGAGTCCACCTCTAAGTCAAACAGTCCTGATAACAACTTCCGAAGCCATACCTCTTCACAACTAGCAGAGAAAGCAACTATATATATTCCGCTTCAGCTATGCTGAGATCCACACTAGACTGCTTCCTGCTAGACCATGAGATCATGGCAAATCCCAGACAATAACATCCACTCGATGTGCTCTTCCTGTCTGATACACTTCCTGCCCAATCAACATCTATGTAGCCATACAATCTAAAGTCATGATCTCCGAAATAACATAGACCAAAGTCTATCGTACCCTTTAGGTACCTCATCACATGCTTTGCAGCAATCAAATGAACTCGTCTAGGTTCCACTAGATACTGACTCAGGGTGTTCACAACAAAGCATATATCTGGCCTGGTATTTGTCAGATACATCAATGACCCAATAATCTGTCTGTACAAAGTTACATCCACTAACTCTGATGAGTCATCAGCTAACAGCTTCAAGTCGGAACCCATGAGAGTGGTCATGGTTGTACATTCCAACATATCAAATCTTCTCAAGATTTCCACAACATACTTTCCCTGGTTGAGAAAGATTCCTTCTGAGCCTTGCCATACTTCCCGACCTACGAAGTAATGCATCAATTCGAGATCTTTCATCTCAAATTCTGTAGCTAGCTTCTCCTTGCTTTCCATGATCTGTTTCTCATTCCCTGTCAGAAAGAGATCATCCACATACAGTAATAGTATCATCCATAACCTTAAGGTATAGGTTAGGATCAGCTTTACTTCTGGTAAAGCCTAAGCTTGTCAAGAAGCTATCAATTCTCCCTCTGTAATTTAACATCATTCACACTTTGCATTGAGTGATCTTCTGCATATCTATTTGTGCCATCTCTCATCAGATGGGTCTACTGATATGAGCCTCAATATCATTCGAACTCTGTGGTGAGTTCATTCTTGCATCCATGTCATCTATATATAGAAACCATCTTCAACCTTGTAGCAAAGGTTGAAATCCACATCACCCATGGTGATCATTAAGCTCATCAAATGACTATCGATCCTGGGTACCCATACAGAGCCTGATTCACACTTCTTCTTCAATTACACCATTAAGAGAATGGTCTTATTTAGCCACTTGGAGCAAACATCTCGTCATGATCCTTTTCTTCTTTCTAAAAGAATCTTTTAGCCACAAGCCTTCTATAATATGTTTGATTTGTAAATCTTCTTGTTGAACATCCATCACTTGTTCAGTGTTCATCATTCTTCATAATCTTTCCTACAAATCAAAATTAAGTATATGATTAGTAATACTTCATAATCATCAAATCATGTTGACATGATAACCTATTATGCATACAGATATGATTTACATAGTTATGCAACTATCTTGACCAATACTTTGGCACAACACTTTTCCATATCCTGTATGCATACAGTGGCTATCTAGATGCCTTCCATCTCTACCAGAACATACTATCAAGAGCGTGCACAGCTCTCAGCATGTCAGCAAAGAGGTTTCATTCTAAACAAGCAACAATGGAATGTTTGTCCAACTTACCAATCATATGTATATTAGTAGTATATTGTTCAATGTTATATGAATGCTTACACTATGCATGATATATTCTAGGAATACAAAAATGCATACAACTATTACAAGCAATATCATAGACTATTCAGTAATTCAAATACTTATCTTTTTGTGCCTTGTGAGGTTCCTTCCTTCTTGGTCTCTACTTCGCTTCCATGTCATGAGCTTCTATCCATCATTGACCACTATGCATGCTTAAGTGTGCACTAGTGTCATCATCATGATCTCATACATAATCATACATACATTAGTATAAGCTCAATATTATCAAAACATTATGATTCTAAGTAATCTTGAATATGTATGGTCATGATCATTCAATACATGGGTATACTAAGATCCTAGCACAAAGTAGGATTCTAACTTGACATAGGAAAACATACCTGGATTAGTATACATGCTTAGTTATGTCTAACATACCTAAACAATATCTTCTTTGTTCTCTTCAATGATTTAGAGACCTTGTGCTAGAACCTGCATATCTCATAAGTTAAGCATAGTAGAACAAAGTCATACATACCTTGTAAGTAGAGATTCTATATGGTCAAACATTATGGATGAGTCTTTGTCTTCATGTCATCATGGTCATAGAACATGATTTGTATTTCTTGATGTACCTGTATCTTGTTGGCAGACAACATCATCCTCATACAACACCACAGGTGCATTAGTACAAGCATAAGTGTCATAACCCTAATTAATAAATGTATTCTATCATTCCAATGCATTCTTATTTTTACTAGGGTAATAAGACTAGTCTAACATTAATCAAGATTGTACTAACCTAAATAATATGAAGACAAACATATCATAAACTTAACCATGAACAGATTTCAACACATACATGTATCTCCTCAAGTCATACCTGCTAGGATTGCTTTTAACCCAATCCACTTTGATTTGCTGAAACTGGATCTGGAGTTGGATTAGGGTTTGTCATCTGGAGTTGGATTAGGGTTTGTCAGAGAAACCCTAAAAATTCAAATTTTGAATTTCAAGCTTTTGAATGGATGGAAAGATGCACCTTGCTGAGTTGATCAAGCTAACATACTTCAATTTTGAAATCTCCAAAATTTGACCCCTCAAAATTGCCTTTGAAACTTCTGGATCTTCTGGACAGGATCCGGAACTAGGGTTTGATGAAGCCCACCTTTCTGCCCAATCAAAAGGTTCGATCCAAAGCTCTAAACTTCTATTTTTCTTAGGAGCTTCCAACCGTGGTCACAGACTTCAAAAAATTCCAACTTTTGCAGAAGTCCTAATTTTCCACCTTTCCGATCAAAATCCCGAACTGGAGTTTGATCAAGCCCGGTCTTCTACCCAACCAAAAAATTCGATCTTGGTCTCTAAATTTCGATTTTGATGAGTAGCATTCAGTCGTGGACTCTGCTTCCAAAAATTCCAACTTTCTTCGAAACCCTAATTTTCCACAGCAGTGACGATTCAAGAATGAAGGTGCTCAAAATCCAAATCTGTTTTGACATAAATATGCACCTGATTGTTTTTTGTGTAACTCCGAAATTACGAATCCACAAGGTATGAAACTTTGGCCTGAGGTAGCCCGACCAGTCCTCTTTCTAACCCCATAGGTTTGACCTCAATTGGATTCTCTAAGAGAGAGTTATGCCAAGTGTCGCAACGTGACCTGTTTATGGGATAAAACAGGAGAGCAAACTTGTATGGCGTGCCACGTGTCACTGGTTCCACTTCGGCCTCTGAAAAAGTTACCTGCGATAGTACAATCCGTGTACTACCTATCACTTTTTACGAAATTTCATTTGGAGCTTTCTAGCCCAAGTTATGACTTTTTTTCCTAGGTCACCTGATTATGACTAAGATCTGGAAGAGGCAGAAACCCTAACTGGTATTGATCATAACTCACAAAGTACAACGAATCTGAGGGTGTCCTTTGGACACAAGGTACATGGGGATGTTAGCTACGACCTGTAAAGGTTTCATATCCTGAACCTTCGCCAAAATGGATTTATAGCGAAAGTGCCACGATGTCAGGTTTTTGCTATACAAAACCCTAACCTTCAAATTGTCGCAAGTGAAGCAAGTGTCGTAAGTGCCATACATTGCCTTCCTTCAGGTTAGCTCTGACACCATGTTAAGATTTAATATGCTAAGACAGAAAATATCAGCATTGTATTCCATTTCACAATAATAGCATATACAGGATCACTGAAAGAACAACAAGCACAGCATAAACACAAGAGACACAAATTTATCCTAGGAAACCCTCATGAGGAAGAAAACCCAGCAAAGCTTCCTCAATATAGATGACCAGCAAATACAAAGATGTAATCCACAACCATGAACTCCTTCTCCTCCACAGCAGATCTCTCTCTCACTTATGCGCTATTCACAAGTGAGTGCAATGTGTGTTAAATGAGGAACACACCTCCTCTATTTATACACAACTCCGACTTGTATTTTATATTAACTAGGTCGGCCCCAACTTAACCACTGGGTTAAACACCCCATTACAACTGACTGGGCCGACCCCTCTAGGGTGGTCTAATAACCCTTTGACTCACATAACACATACAGGGCCGACCCCCACTAGGGAAGTCTAATAACCCAAGTTACCACATTTCAACGGAGGAATAAACATCTCCGGATATACAATAAGGTCTTCACGGAGGAATGAAACATCTCCGGAATAATAAAGTACAAGTATAATATTCTTAGAAGTTACAATATTTCAACAGATTTAAGAGCATAGACCCACAGAACCAAGGAAAAGTGAGGAATTTCTTGGTCCCCTGTTAGCACACTTTTTCTCCCCTAAAGCAGATCTAGTATGAGCGTAAATCAGCGATGAAAAATGGCTAGTTCAATAAGAGAATGCCCCAAAGTGTCACAAGAAAACCTCCTCTACATTCGAGCTAGTGCGTGCCAACCTCAAGGGGGAGTCCTTAAGTATCGTGCTACTAATTTTGGATCTGATTTTCTGCAAAAAACACGAAAAAACCATAAGCAAATTCATCTTGGACAGTGTGTAAACACTCTGCCAAAACGTTAGGAAAATATAGTTTTTAATTTAGCTTTGGAGGGATCATGCAAGGTTAGCGTGAGAGAGATGGAAAAAGATAGAAAGAATACCTATTGAGATATTGAAATTAATCACGACAATAAGCTATGAGCTATTAATCGATGAGCAAACATGAAACATCATACCAACAAAAAGGGAGCTTCGGAGAAAACACATCTCTTATTTATTAAAAGTCTTGCCAAAGGGTTAATTGCACCACGATGGACAAGTCCAAAACTGGTACAATGATTATCCTTGCTCAAAGGAACAATAGCTAGTCTAAGAGAGATCAAAAATAAAGATGGATGCTGCTGCTACAAAGAAAATCCAATCTTTTACAATGAACCTTCAACATCATTTTATAGGCTACAATCATGTATACACCCCATTCTTAGTACTTAATCAAGCATGAATTCAAGAGTGGGAATGTGTGACTTTGTTCTTCCACAACTCACATTTTAAGCAAATCACTTTCGGTGTTTTGAAGTTGACTGATGACTACTGATTACACATTATACGATTCAAAACCATTACAATTTAATAACCTAGGGAAGTGCACCTTTATTTAACTAAGTTTGTGTTCCCAACGATAACCTTCCACTGTTATTCTATAATTAGTAGACTGGCTGCTCCTCCCTTTGCTTGAACAATGAGTTTCGATTTACTCACTTAATGACACATGCCAGTGATGAGTTCAATGATTATCCTTTCTCAAAGGAATAAGAGCTAGTCTAAGAGAGAGAAAATATAAAGATGGATGTCGCTGCTACAAAGAAAATCCGACCTTTTACAATGAACCTTCAACATCATTTTATAGGCTACAATCATGTATACGCCCCCTTCTTACTAGTTGATCAAGCATGAATTCGAGAGTGGGCATGTGTGAATTTGTTCTTCTTTAACTCACGTTTTAAACAAACCACTTTCGTTGTTTTGAAGTTAACTGGTGACTGCTGATTACACATTATACAATTCAAAACCATTACACTTTAATAACCCAGCGAAGTGCACCTTTATTTAACTAAGTTTGTGTTCCCAACGATAACCTTCCATTTTTATTCTATAATCAGTAGACTGGTTGCTCCTACCTTTGCTTGAACAACGAGTTTCGATTTACTCACTTAATGACGCATGTTAGTGATGAGTTCAATTACGATTATGTCAAGCCACCGTTTTAGTTTACTTTACCTGCAAGTAAATTTTTGAAGCATAAGTCTTATGTAATAACTTAACTTATGTGAACTTAATAATGATGCCTTTAATTAAAATCTCGTGCAAATTTACTTTATACCTTAACCAACAACTGCCCAGAGCATTCAAAAATCATAAAAAATTAAAACCTGAGATCCATGCATGTGTTGTAACTTCTTATGGGCGTCTTAATCTCGTGCTATTCTTCCTCGACTGCCAGTTTGCACAATTGAGTCTCATGCATCTACGTGGCGTTTTAATTTCCAACAAATTCATGGGTCAAAAATAGTTATGTAGTTTATGTTTAATTGAAATGCCTTCAAATATGGGCGTTTATCTCCCTTTTCACAACGAACTCGTGCTTCACCCATTTTAGCGAGCCCTTAATTATAAACACTTTTAATTAAGTATCTCACCAGAAGTATATGAATCGTGAAATCCCTTCAGCTTCTTGTGTTGCCACATGTGATCTTCATGCACTATTTTATATTTTATATACCAAGGCAGTGGCCCCTTCAAATCGTTGATCTAGATCCTGTGATTTTCTCTTGCATCGTTCCCTCTCATGATTTTTTTCGCCTCTGTTTTTCATTGGTGTGAGTAGACACAAGGTTCTGAGGACAAATTCAATTCTCACAGTCGTGGTAACGATCCTTACAACTAGAGGAAACATATGTTGCACCCACGACCATGATTGCTCCTTCGGAAAAACCAACAACATAGCCCAGCAACCGAGTGGAGAATTTTACAGTTTTTTATGACATCCCTAGCCAATAATATTGTCGGTCACATATCTATGAGAGGTAGACACAAGCATTGGATGAACTGGGTGCACATGAATATGAACCACATCTCTCTTAGTATAATGTAAAAACCACCTATGTTGTGGATAGATGCACTGGCAAAGATTGTCTGGCGTTTTTCAATAGATGTGTATGATGTCAAAAGCTTGCAAGGCAAGTACATTTGCTTTGCAGCGCCGAAGATTGAATCAACCATATATCAAAACAAAGAATATCATTAGTATTGCTTGCATATTCTTTACGGGCATAAAATCCTCATCAATGACTAGAACCTGCATTGCATCTAGCTTCAAACATTCCTTCTCAGTCATCTGACACAAGCAAGCTAATGTTGCCACCATGATTTGTGGAGGTTCTGCCTTATCTCTGCAAGTATATGATAGTCTTGATGCAACCTTTTATGTAACAACTTAGTTCTCCCTTTGCACATATTTTGGGACAGCCTTATCTAATCTGTTGTAGTGTATGCCTTTGAATCTCAATTTGGGCATGTTTTAGTGCCTCCAACAAAGTCACCTTAATTTACAAAGAACCTTGACTCAAATATGATTCTAACTTAAGCCCATTCTTATGTCTTTTCAATATTCCACCATCTAATAGAGACATGACATTTATAGAGTCTTTGTGTTTTAGTCCAACATCACTTGAGGAGCTTGCCGCAAGCAAACGAACCACTGTTATAACCTGCATACTCAATTCCCTTGTTGGTACAACAATAAGTGCCTGCACAGCTGCTCAACGTGCATTGGCAGTTGCAAAACTTACTAGCAAGTAAGCAAGTGTCTTCCCTGATCCAGTTCTTTAATGCTCTCTGTCCTGAGGCTAACTGGAAATGATAAAGCCAACTTGTCTCGTGATATGATATCCATTTCCTTGTAATTGTCAAAAGGTTTCCTGATAACCATTTCCTTGTAACTGTCAAAAAGTTTCAACTCCATTTCCTTGTAACTGTCAAAAATCCAACTGTAATATGATAAATCCAACTGATATCCATTTCCTTGTAATTGTGATATGATAAAGCCAATTGATATCCATTTCCTTGTAACTGTCAAAAAGTTTCCTAGGTCTGGTAATAATATATCTACTCCATTCAGCACTGCTTTTGCACTTGTTGCAGCTGTCCAAAAATGGTATCCATATATCCACCTCAAACTCTTCATTCTCTGACTTTGTATCCTTGATTGTTTAAAAATTCCATTGACACACAGAGGATTGGGTTCTGTAATTACAATGGTTGAACCACTTGCTTCAGAGTGATCCCTGTTGCATCCTAAGCAAGTGTTCTAGATATAGATTGAAACATGTACAAGCTAGGATTACTACCATCCTCCTGGAAGTAGTGTCCCCTAATTTTGAGAATGTCTCAATGCCTCATGGAAACTTGATGGTTTTTAACCCTCAAGTTGTTGTGGAGCAATTTCAGGGGTTGACATCCCCTAAGAAAAGAAGTGGTGATGGGACCATAATTATCACTATAAATTAATTCAAGGGGCTTATAGGCATTTCGTGAATTCTCCTTTGGAAAGGACTCTCGGAGATGTTTACCCATCACACATCCCTCGCAAACACCACTAGGAGAGGTTATATGGGAAACCCTCGGCTATGTGAAGATGACTTATGTATCTCAAGGATCCATAATTGGTGTGACAAACATGAAAGTGCTCTAACTTATTGTCATCATTAGCATTGGCCACCACTGCAAAGAATAAGCATTATACTTCACGGAACAGAAGACAAGTCCACTAAACCATCAAAAAGACACCAAATTTCACTAGGCTACTCTTTGGCTACATGCCATTTGTGAAATATAGACCTATTAAAAAATACACATGCCAAAGGGTGCTTATGTAGCTCATGCCAAGGATGCCATTTCCAATAGTGGTAATAGGTTTCATGATTAATCATGTCGATTAGTGATATGTAGTAGGCTAGTACCTTGTAGCACATTGTGTTTTGGATTGTAGATGACATTTAAAGGTTGATTGAATATGTATTTCGTTTTACCTATGTATTGAAATCGCTGCCATGTTGATATATTCATCCTTACGTGGAATATACATGAGCAGACTTTGCCTTTTTCGTCTCTAATGGTTTGGACTCTTTAAGATAATTTGTTTCCATAAAAAATTTAATAGTTTATGTATTTTGTAGTAAACTGAGTCATTAAATTCAAAGTGGTCTGAGTCTGAGTTCACCCTTGATCAATTCTAAGTCCGAGTTTCAAAACATTGCTCTAAATACAACATTTCGACTGTGAACAGTCTTCTTAGTTACTAGCTTTTGTTACCCCCCTATTTGTATGGGTGGTTACTTGGAGGTTTGCTGAGCTAACTTGGTCTGCTTCTTAGATTTTATGAGCATGACGAAGGGTTATTGTCACCATTCTGAGCAAGTCTAGCCACTTTTTGAGAAGTTTTGAGGGTGGAAATGACTTTGTTCCTGATTTTGGACAGTCTTCTGGGCATGTTGCAGCACTAAAAAAATGATGAACAGCAGCAAAGGGAAAGATATTTAATGTTGGGCAAAGTCTGGGAAGGTAAGAAGTATGAAAACATACCCAACAATAATTATGGGCACTTCTTAGCCCCCAAATAGCTTCCTCTTTCATACATGGGAATGACTCATTGGCTGAACAAGATATTAGTTCAATAAGTCCAATGCTTCACAACAAACATCGGGCATACAACCAAAAAAGTAGTAGCATAGATCCATCCTAACCCCAGATCTATTAAATGACAAGATGGCTTATGACAGATGTGTGCTAGTGTGTATGCTTGTGCATTTGACCTTTCTTACAAAGGTAGTATTGAAGATATAATATGATGACCAAAGATAGCACATCACATTAGAGAAATATCAATACAAGTGTTTGGTGGGTACCCTCGTTCCCAATTAATCAATGAATTCACACACTTTGTGATTACCATTTTGGTGAGAATGATATTTTATTGGTGCTAGGGCTATATTACCTTCACCCTAACCCTAACAACCATTGTGGGCTCATTAATGGTGTACAATAAATGACATTAATGACCACTAACAGACCACTAAGTCCAGTGTAACCAACATTATACCAACATCCCCCTTAAACTTGACTTGGGGATAAAGAAGGCATAGGTGGAACAATCATGTATTTGATTACATCCCAACATTCCTCCTTAATTTTCACATGGAAAAGATGATGTAAAAAATTTAGTCAAATAAACATTACAATAATCTGCACTTAATGCTTAAATGGGTACGGAATACAATGATTACCAATGTTAACAAGATCAACCTGACCATGTAAAGGTGCAGACAAGCTCTCAATGAAAAATCAATCTGCATAATTGTAACCTCCAAAGAGCCTTCACACAATCCTCTTAAAACCAGTGCAGGAAACATAGACTCTTCCGTCAAAACCATAACCTCCTGAAAATGCCTTCACATGAACCTCTTCAAAACTAATGAAGCAAATACTAGCAAACACAAATCCAAGTGTGAAAGAGCATATACACAAAAACAAGGACTCAAATCTCACAATGTCATCATTGACCAATGTCAAAAAATAACATAGTAGATGGTAAACAGCATGTTGAAGTTGAAGGTGATCTGACAAAAATGTCGAAGCATGAGTTTCCTATTGGTCCAAAATGCCTCCACCGATCAAATGTAAAACAAAGCATTCTAATTGCAAAACTTGATGAAAAAAAACAATTTCAAAATAGTCCCAAAATCATTGTTAAAGAAAATCCTACTCATTAAATACTTGTATTCTACTTTTAACAAAATTCCTACTCGGTAAAATCCTACTCATTAAAAATTTTGTGTGCTTTTTAATAAAAAGCACACAAAGATACACACTTCAAATGCATGTTGATGGAATGCGTTACAGAAGTCATAATGAGCCATTATAGAGTGGGTTGCAGAAGTCACTATGAGAAAGCAAAGATGCAATATGGACTCACTGCAAATGAGCATGAGAGTGCAAATATGAATATACACGAACTGCTACACCATATCATTACATGAAAAAAGAGTCACGAATGCAAATGGAAGGTCAAATTTGCTATAGATAGTGCATCAAAATAAGCTAGGGAATTGATAGATCTCGAGAGGGGAGAGCATAAAATGCATTGTGTCTACATAAATACTTATGTGGAGATCAATAGATAAATAAGATAATTTTATTAGCGTACAACAAATTACCACAATAAGTAGGTCAATGGGACTCAAAAAGTACAGCTAGTGTATATACATAGTGGGAGTGCAAACACAATTCCTATTTATACTCTATCAAAAGCTAAAAAAAAATTATAAATGAACTAAAGGTCAATGGAACTGCATGAAAGAAGTACAAAAGTACATAAATGGAACTACAGGTCAATGCCGAGTGAGGGAAGAGGCCTTGACCCCTCACAAAGTTTGCTTTAGATCTTGTAGAATATGGACATTTAGATGTTGTGCTTGGCTCATATCTACACGCTCAATGATGCAAAGGAGAGAACCCTTTAATAGAGGTGGAAGGTTGATGAAATCTATGAGCAATAGTCACAAGCAAGCGTAAAGAATCACTGCTTGAGTGATGAGCAAAGCTATACCAGCAATGGAGAGGAATTTGAGGTTATCATTCATGACCAATCTGTGAACATCAGTGATGAAGAGTGTCATATATTAGGTATGAGCACAACTAATGCTCTTCTGAGCATACATCAACCCCTAACAGTCCTAAAATAGAATCAAATAGAAACCATGAATAGTTTTGGGCACATTTGGGGACTGTCATGTCATCAACCATCCCTAAACAACCACAAATATTTGATGTTGGGTGTAATTCCTGGGCATTATTGTGTGCAGAAAAATTAGCAGCTTTTGCTTCAAACAAACTGTATAATAACAGATGACAGGTTGGTGAGTATATAAAGGTATTGTAGCTTGAGGGTGAGGGTCTTGGTCAAAGCCTTTTTCATCTTTTGACTTACTGCTAACCAATTTTCTAACTCGTACACCATGTTGGCAACTTGGCTTGAAGGATTGGCATTGATGTCAATCAGGGATATGCAGATGACATGGTCTGTGATGGTACCAAGGAACCTAGTGCATATAGCAGCCCTGCAGATATGTTAAAGCACGTGAGGTAATGTGCAATGAGATTCCTGCAGAGATGTGATATGCAAGAGTGTCTGTTGAATATGTCATATATTCTATAATGATCTTACACATGAGCTATGGAATAGTGAGTTCTATAAGATTATAGAGTGTATGGGAACCAAGAATACGTTAGCAGTATCTGATATTGAGAGCTAGGGGGGTAATATCATGCTCCAAAAGAGAGTGCTAGATGCACTTCCAGACGAGACTGAATTTCTAATAAAGGTCTACATGAAGGAAGCTATAATGTACATCAACACTCTAAGATATATTGAGAGCCCCATGGTGATAAGAGGTGTAAAGGCTAAGAGTCAACCCTATTCAGTGGATCTAAGGAGAATGACAGACCTAATGCTTATAAGGACATAATATAAGGTTATAAAAGCCATAATAATTATATAAAGCGCTAAAGTAAAAATACATATATATAAAGTGGCTTTTTGTGTTATTATAAAAGGCAATACAAAAAGGTTAACAAATGGAGAAGAAGAGTTAATGGTGTTTATAAGGTTAAAAATAGTTATGACTTAAAAAAAAACAAAATACACGTGTTTAACTTTATTTACTTATTACATGTAAAGACACATCATTACGTGAAAAGGTATGAGTACATGAGAAGACATATTGGTTCATGGAGAGGTGTGAAGAAAGTGTATAAGTATGAAGACATCATTTGAGGATGTGTGTCTCAGTGGATTATAAATAATATATTGGTGGATATTCTACTATTAATATGGACCTTGTGTTCATTCAAACAGATTGGTGTCTGTAATCAGGTTGGAGTTTGAATGAGGATTGGATTCCTCTCTACATGCTGGGTCATGTATACAAGTTGGGTCTTGTAAGAGAGCTAGGTTTCTCAATCTAGCTGGGTCTAGATCATTGATGCTATGTAATATAAAATCCTATTTAATGAAAGATATTTGACATATTCATATATGTGTTGTTCTTCATATGTGTTTATACATTTCATATATATATATAATTGGTAAATGTCATGATTGTTTCATAATACATATGACTGATTGAATTAGTGCTTTCGCAAGATATTTTTAAGTTTTAAGAGACACTAATTCACCCCCCCTCTCAATGTCTAGGACCTTGTTCTACACACCATTCCTTCTTGAAATGTGTAGGTTTGTCCAGCAATGCAGTGGGTTTCTCCAGAAATGTGTTACCCATCCATAAACAAGCAAAATGCCCCAAAAATGACATTACTGATGCATTTCTGGTTTCTGGAAGGCTTCACCCAGAAATGACGGCCAAATGTCCGATTTCTAGTAACCAAGATACATAACTTTCTATAATACAATCATACATTATCTTGACTAATTGTTGCACATGTGCTTTTGACTAGTAGAATGTATATATCTTATCATAATTAATTGTAGTATTTACATGTTGTATGCATGCTTTATTTCATCAAGATTGCATGTACCAGATCTACTCAACTAATTTTCCAAGACCTATCTTCAACATAAATTCCTTTTGGAAGTTGATCTGCCAATGTTGACTTGTCAAGTATAATATGGCACAGTTAATTAGGCAACTGGTATACCAAATTGGCATTAATTCCTAAGTTTTGACATTGGATTTGGGAAAATTCCATTTAGATTTTGCAAATTTATTGTTTCGGATAAAAGCTTTGCCCCCTCTATTCGTTATAGTTGACACTGTTCAAAGGTTCCTCCGGTTTTTCATTGTTTGGCACATTTTAAAATACCTTTTGCAGTTGTTTGATATTTGCAAGCATAACATATGAAGTTTATCACAAACAAAAATTACCTCCCAGGTGGTTTAGTGCTAGACCTTTTGATCTCATAGAAAATAATTAAATGTACTTCATTTTTATTTGATGAAGAAGGAATTGGAAGAAACAAGCACACCAGCAAATACACAAGCTTAGTGACCACAAACCCCTTCTTCTTGCAAGTATCCACCACTGGTCTGTTTGTCGCATTCAATAGCCTTGAAGAAGTTCCGATTCGCCACACACCCAGCCTTTTTGAGATGCTCCCGAAGGAATTTTAGAGGTGGACCTATCGAAAATTACCAAGAAACCCTAATTATCCATTAAATTATTCATATGCATACATAAATAAACCGTAAATATTCATTTCTTCTTCTTCATATACAAATTATACCTCGGACTCACTATTGTAAAAATTGTAAGTTTGCTTCTTGAAGCTTCCAATTGGAAAAACACAATGTCTGTGCACACCGAAATTGAAGGTTTGAAGCTCTCGACCGTAAATTTAACCAAAATGTGTGTATGATGTAGAAGAAACCTTACTTCTGAAGTTCTTCTAAATCATCCTTTCACACTCCCCCTTAGTTTTCCCAGTGGATCTATACAAAGAGGATTTTGTCAAACACTTTGTGTGCATCATCTATACCCCCACAATTGGTATACATGTCCATAAGGGCATTCCCCACAACCAATTTTGACACAAACCCAAACACACTTCTAGCTATCTCTTCATGAACCTCCTTGCCTTCACAACCCACAACCATATTGGCACAAGCCGAAAGCACAGAAAAAGACGTGACAGAGTTCGGCTTCACCCCCATCCACACCATCTCTCTAAACGTTCCCAGAGCCACATCAAAATGTCTGATCTGTGCATATCCTGCAATCAAGGTACTCCATGACACAACATCCCGCTCAGGAATTTTGTCAAACACTTGACGTGTATCCTCCAAAATTCGACATTTGGCAACATGTCTAAAAGGGCATTTCCCACAACGACATCGGACTCATATCCACCTCTAATTATATCTCCATGTAATCGCCTGACATCTTCTAGAGATCCTATCTGGACATCAGGAAGAATGCTGGAAAACGTGAACTCATCGGGTTGAATCCTTGTTTCCTTCATTGCATAAAACATCCTCATGGCCTCTTCGCAGTGTCCAAGCCAAACGAAAGTTGAAATCATGATGTTCCACGAGACCACATTCCCCTTCGGCGTTGCATCCAAAACACGCAAGCTTCCACTAGAGTCCCGCGCTTGGCATACATGATTTCAAGCTTGGTACCCAAATAGGTGTCTAGGTTAAATCCAATTAAAATGATGTGGGCATGGACTAGTTTTCCCTCTGAAAGGGTTGGAGGAGTTCGCTCAAATACCTCGCTGGTCAATCACGTTCATGACGTGCAGTGCATCTTTCAATCGCCCCTGCTTGAAAAGCTTTCACATTTTCACATACTGCCGAATCGCTGATCGTGCTCTTCGCACTGCCATCGGCCTTGGCATGTGGTTGAAAAGGATTGGTGGTTTTTCTTACAAAGGAGATGAGGCTGAATAAGGAGTTGCATTTTTTCTTCTGGTTCCATAATGGTTGTGACATTGTTGTTGCTTTTGCCTTTGGTTGACTTCATAAGCCATTCGATAGTGGAATCCATTGCTGGGAGTAAGAAAAACATCCCCGACATTTTGGGTTTTGTAAGAACTATGCTTCCAGCGTGAGTGCGTTCGTCTTGCTTGGTAAGGAAAGGGATTTACGCTGATGTGGCAATGGAAATAGTTGACTTGGAAGCACACATGGTAGTCGATTTCAGTGGTTTGCTCTTGTAGTTCATCTTGTGGTGGTTCTCATCCCAACGTCTTCTAGCTATTTGCCTTAGAAATAGTTTTGTCTAGTGGAGATCCTCCATGTTGTGTAGCTAGCTTGTTCTTATATGGGAGTGGTGGTGGGAATGAAATGTGAGTTGGCTTATAAGGTAAGCTTGTATTGTGAGTATTTGGGTTCATGTGGTATCGTTTTTCGATTACTAAAATTAATAATGTTTGTCATTGTTTGTGTATTGCAATAATTTATAGATAACGTCGAGAGGTTTTTTTTTACGAATGACATGGAACTTTTATGAGTGCACTTCTCCCTTTGATTTTAGCATTTATTGTTATATGGAGAATTTATCATCCACAATTGGGTCCTTTTTTCCTTTTTTGATATTTTTGTTATTGACAAGATTACTATTTTATTATTTTAATATTGTAGTTGCTATGTTGTTTGACAAGCTTAGTTTTGATCATTTGTCCTTTATGAATCACATGATCCAAAGCTTGATAGAGAAAAAAGTGTTAAATATACAACATCAGGAGATTCTCCAAACCAATGTTGTACAACCAAGATTGATCCTCCCGTATAGAGGTGAGCACTTTGATTGTCTTCTGTGTAAAGATTATTACCCCCGTATAGAGGTAATTGATCAAAGTAATGATGTTGTAAAGTCCTGTTGGACAAGACTCTGGACTTGTGTGTCAATTCGTGATTATCATGTGAACCTTCCATATAAAGGTATCCATGAGATGGACCTCCCGTATAGAGGTGGACCTTCCATATAAAATTCATGCTTTAGTTGTTAAAAGTATTTAATGTTGTGTGATGTATTATTAACCATGATCACTATATTGCTATTAAGTCTCCTTTAGAGATTGATCACCTCTAAAGTGAATTACTTTAGCATATGATCATTTGGTCTCGAACAATATAATATTATCATGGCATCCAATAATTCTTCTTAGTATAATGTAATGTGATGGATAATTAAAGTTAGCACATATTGGTCATGCAGTAAGAGATAAAGAAATAAAAGATAAACCATAGAGATCAAGAGAATTTGAAATTGCCCATGCATACACTTCAGCTAATTAAAGAGAACTCGAATTGTTAAAGCTTCAGTTAAGTATCAATGTATGCCTCAATCAATGCTTCACTTAAAGCATCAGTTAAAGATATGCCTCAGTTAACTAAAAAACTCACAGTGGTCACTTCAAGTAAATCAATCAACATGATTTTAGTTAACTAAGTGTTAAATAAGAAGGACTGGTTAACTAAAGTGTTTTCACTTTAGTTAAATTAAAAGACGACACTTCAATAAATCAAGGAGAATTGGTTAAAGAGAGTTAACTAAGTCACAACAAAGAATATCTAGTTAACTAAGTGACGACACTTAAGTTAGCCACCTAACTAAGTGGGCAAGCTTTCAATTAAGAGGTGAGTTCATCCTAAGTGACAGCTCAGTGAGATAAAGCACTGCATGAGAAGTGGGGCGCATCTCTGCATGCAAGATTAATACATCCAGTTTGAGGGTGAGTTCTTCTTGAAGTTAGAAGATAAAAATAGAAGAGAAGAATGTATAAATGTGTTATACGGGATTGATGAATCCAATGTGAAGCATATTCTCTTCTCCAATGAAGGCAATGTGCTTCTATTTGTGCAGGGTATTGTTCGTGCTTGTTATTGTTGTGTTGGGCACACATCCGATTGATCTCTCCTCTCTATTGCTTATGTATCTTCATCAAGAGTGTTTGGTGATCTCTTATCTTCCGAAAGCAATTTGCTATGTTGTAAAAGACATCATTCTCTGCTATCCATTATATTATACTGAGAAGAATTGCTAGGGTTTTTGTTCTCATAATTTTGAGGATTTTCCCTAGGGTGTATCTTGTGTTATGGTTGTATGAATTTCATGGATTGAATTGTCTCATTGCTTCAAGTCTCTAAACCTAAAAGAACGAAAGATCAAAGCTCGACCAAAAATCAAGAAAAAGAATCAGGAAGGTTCAAATATCTAACTTTTTGTAAATGAATGCCTTCAATGGTGCACGTTATTATATGTTGAAGAGGTTTTTTTTTTTAGAATGACTTCCACACAAATGCTAGGACTTACTTGAAAATAATTGTGTCTCCCATCTGTAATCAAAGATGTTCCCAAATATTTGAGAAAATAAGTCCAAAAAATTATGCATGTCAACAACAAAACCTTGATAATTCAATCTACAAAGGGTATCTAGCTTGGTGTACATAATTTGGATTAAAATCCTCTTAAAGGTCATATATAGGTAGAGAACCAAAAATGTTCCAATGTTCCTTGGGTGTCTTTAAATTCCTACTAAGGGCTCGGTTCAAGATACTTATTATCAACCTTCATTTTAAACAAGAAGAATGCAAAGAATGCCCCCACTAACCAATTGGCTTGCAAAACAAGTAGTTCATCCTTATTATTACACTTTGATCATATGCTTCTGATGAATAAGGGTTTTCTCAATAGTTGTCTTTACTTCCTTTTTTGTTTGAGGTCATTGTGGTTTTATAAATGTTAATTAGTTCAACAAATTTGGGTTTATTGACTTATAGTTGCATATTTTACAACTCCCATAGCTAAGGATAAAGTTGGGGGTTTGTGTAAATTTCTTATATTGGATACGAGATAATGCTCAAATTTAGAAGCTAAGTAAAGCTTAAAGCTTTCCTTCATTAAAAGTATTATCTTGGGTTAACAAAAAATTGAAGGAAATTCTTGGCACATGTTGGGCACATTGATTGAGTAGTTACATGAATGAGGCTGATTGGCATGAGTTAGCATGTATCTATCTATTCTTGGCACATGAGAGGTGCACTATTTGGGGAATATTCTCTTAGATATTAGGAGTATTAAGTGTTGGTGGTTATACTTCATGTGAGACACATTCACTTATAGTTAGGTTTTTAGTTTTCATTTGTTACTTCCCTTTCTTCTTATTTTATAAAAGGGGAGGAAGGGGGGTTGTTAAAGTGTGTAGTATAGTTGGTGAGATTGCTAGTGCATTTTAGTCAGAGTGCTTTGTAATGTGATCTTATCAGACACTGTGTAAAGCTATATAATCTTATTTTCATAGTAATAAAAATATATGTTGTTATTTCTAGATTTAGTATGTTAATACAATTTTCCAAATCTCTTTTTTATACCTTTCATTTGTTTCATGTTGGCTTGATCTAATGTTGGCCTTATCTAACTTGTATAAAATTAAATGCATAATTTCAACTCAATGTAGTTATGTTTAAGGGATTAGTTATGTACCTTTGGGGCATAAAATCTGTTTGAGTTGATGATGATATTTCCTTGTTGAATCAAAGAAATTGGAGGGGTCTAAAGTTTGGTGAAAGTAAAGACACTCACATGATGGATATAGATCATCACCATCTGTTACAAGCTTCCTTGAGATTCCTCATCCATGTCATGGACGATATCCAACAATATTTAGTATTTCAAGGTGCATCTTCTCTACATGACCTTATATTATTGATTAGATCATTCAAAAGGGCAAGCACAATGCCTTCCTTTATATTTTTTTTACCATTTGATATCTTCACTCCTTACACTCTTAAAAATAGTAGGGTATATGCTAAGGATTAGCCATCAACAAGCAACATAAGAGGATTTCAAAATTGAAAGTTGAGGAGAGTTTTAAGGATTTAGAATAAATTGCATAAGCCATTGTGATTTTTGAGTTTTGTTTATATTTGCTGGTGCTAGTGGTGGTTGCCTGCACAACCCACTCTTTTTGTATTACAACAATGTAAATATTGTTCTATTAATAGTCAGTGGAAGCTTTGATGGCAATAGTTTTCTTATGATATGTTTTATATCCCTTTGGAAATGATTTGCAAGTCTCCATGATTGTTGATCAAGAATTTGAAATATACGCTTTAGCTTTAATAAAAAAAAGAAACCTGAATATGCATCATGTAGATAAAGAGCCATAATCCCTAGCCACAAACATGTATTAATGATTTTTGGTCCTACCATAATTTGGCGAGCATGCAACCAATGCCTTTGCACGTCTCTACATGACCCTAGAGATGGATGGCTCAAATTGCTTAATTAGTAGGCTCCCTAGTTCAACTACAATAACAAAATCCATAGATCCTAGCTCATTAAACACCTTTGGTGCATAACCCAAAGCACCTATTATATCAGTAACTTGAACATCCTTACTACAACTTCTCTAGTTGCCCCACTTCATTGTGTCCATCCTCTTCGACATGATCTTTTGGGTCTCATTTTTTGTGTGTTCTCTCTCAATTCATTTTCATTTAAAACCTAAACAATTTGTAAGGCCTCTAGTGGAGGGTGAAGTAGGTGCTTTGGCTTGGAAAGGCAGTGTTGTTAGTTGCTCACACTTTTCCTATTCATCGTGCATTAGTTGTTTAGGACATTGGAGCGAGGGTGTTGTCTCTTTATACTAAAATTGGCATACTCATTTCATATATTGCACTTGAATGGAATTTGTTGAGAGTTGAACTCCTAAAGATGGCACCATCCATTCAGGTTCTGCTAAATGGATTAATGTATCCCTTTTTGAGGTATACTACAATACAAATTCATACATAAGATCAATGGGATGCCTTTGGAATAACTATATCCAAAAACCTTCCAATGTAGTGTCTTATGTACCGAAAGGTTTTATCATCCCAAAATATTAGTGACAAGTGTGGGAGATGGTCCCACATTGAAATTTCCTTTGGGATATCCTCCTTGGGGTTGAAGTTAAGTGTTCATCAATCTTGATACAACTCTAGAGGGAAAATAAAGTAAGGATTACCATGAAGAATCAGAGTTGTATCTTCCGTCAAATGGAACAAGAAGGTAATGTAACCCCATCTATAGAGGAGAAGGTTTATTGGTTGTAGGACTTTGCAGCTTGATCATTGCCCCATGATCTTGCCAATTAGGCCATTGGCTCATGAACTTCCCAATTATAGCTTTGTTCATGAAGAGGAAAGCCTTACTCCTGGGGTATTAAATGGTGATTTTTATTTTTAGAACTATTGAATTAGTTTTTAGAAATTATAGAAATTAGAGCCTATAGTTGCGTAATGCCTTTTGAAAGAGCTAGTAACATGGTCAACTTTAGAGCCTTAAATTCTGCACAATTATTTGTACTTTATCCCAATCCTGCTGGAAACTTGTACTACTATTGATTTGATAGATAAACTAATCCTCCTGCACCCCCCCCCCCCGACAGGATCACCCTAAGATATACCATCAAAATATGCCCAACTACATGTTCTATTAATCACTTCTTCCACCACCATTCTAGCTTTTAGGGTGCCCCCATTCCAAGGTAAAAGTATAACTATAGCCAAACTTTTGGAGACATAATGTGATGGTGCCATATGTATATATTCAAAGATGGACTTGTTCCTTGCCATTCAAGTCCCCCACATAAATAGGGTTGGAAAAGATTTATGCTCTATAAATAGATCGTTTTTAATCCAACTTTTGAAAACTTCGAGAAGATGCAAACTATTCCAGATGAAGTTAATCCCTGTAACCTATGAAGCTAGGATCCACATACTCCTAAAGTAAGGACAAGTGATAAAAATATGATCAATATCTTCATTTTTTCCATACAGAGTGGACACCTACTAGGTCCTATCCAAAATATCCTTAACGTAACCTCCCAAACATGAACTTTCTAATGGAGGGCCAACCACATAAACAACTTAACTTTTAATGGGCGATTTAGCTTCCACATGACTGGAATCCACCAAGGCACTTCTGGGTGGTTTTCTTCCTCTCTCAAGACTCTATAACCCATATTAGGTTTGTAGGTCCCTCTTGATTCATTTATAGACTAGACCAAGATGTCCACACTATCCACCAAATGAATGTGACAATCTTGGAGATTTTTTATGTATATATTCCATATATTTATGTCTTTTGCCTCAAAATCCAAGTCCTCAGCTCTAAGGAATACCTAAGTCTAAAGAGTGGAATAAATTCTATCCCGCACCTGAGATAGGGAAAACTTTCCTTGTACTCTTAGAGCATCAATCATATGATCTAGAAGCCTATGAGTAGCACTTCCTATCCAAGGATCATATTCTATTTGCCTGCATCTCCCATTTCCAATTCTCCAAACTAACCAAGACCCTATCAAGTCAAAAGTTGTAAGAAGATCCCTCCACATAGATGACACATTTATGGCGACTTTTTATTGAGTCCTGAACCATTCCTCTTTGGTTAGCAGGTAAATATATTTTTGATAGACTACCTTAACCCATAGTCCATCATTCGTTAGAATTCTCCAAATCCCCTTTGCCACTAAAGCCTTAGCAAAACAACTAGGATTTTTTAGGCCCCATCCCCCAAGATATTTAGGAAGAGCAAGTTTATCCCAGGTTGCATAAGCATAGGACTTACCATATGTATTCCCCTTCCACATAAAACTATAACAAATTTTCCTTATCTAATCCAAGATACCCACTGGCACATATGCCAAAGTGGTCCAAAAAACATAAATAACTTCCAAGACTGATTTTACCAGAATCCATCTTCCCCCATGTGTAAGCCACTTATTGCACCAGACTCGAAGCTTTTTCTCAACTTTCCCAATCAACCAAGCCCAATCCCTCCTAAGATAGTCATTTGGTTTTAGCACAAAACCCAAATATTTGATGCCTTCCTAACATGTTTTAATCTGAATTTCAAAACATTGGTAATGAAAGAAAACAACCACCTCCGGTAGCAAATAACACACACAACATGAATTAATGTTAATGTTGAATGTTTTAATTTGACTTTGATAACTTTGGTAATAAGGAAAACTACTACCTTGCATAACAAACATTTAATTTTTAAAAATAAATGGTGCTCATCCTCCTTACCTTCCATTGACATGGACATTAAAGGCCACCAAGTTAACAATATGAAAAGTGTAGATAAATGAGATTTTTTTGGGAGGCTCAGTAGGGTGGAGCACCTTTGGAATTTCCCCAACAGACAACGTTACAAATGGATGGTAATCGTTAATCATCTTAACTTGGTAATCGTGGCCCTATTCCTTCTAATCTTTCGAGTGGTTCCCCCTCCCCCAACATTTGGCGGATTTTTGACAAAATTCCCCTTTACAATTATTTGATTTCCTACTTTGGATCCTTGAGATTGAATAGACAACTCTAGTCTCCTCAGTATTTGGCAGTGGAATATTGGGTTGAAAGCATAAAGATTTCTACTTTGGATCCTTGAGATTGAATAGACAACTCTAGTCTCCTTAGTATTTGGCAGTAGTCTCCTCAGTATTTGGTGGTGGAATATTGGGTTGAAATCATAAAGAGAAATGAACATAAATATTTTTGTAATCGTAAAGAGAAAAGAACAAGTTAGAACATAATATTTTTGTATTATTGTGTAAAAGTCTTACATAATGTCATGTGAAAGATGCATAAAGTTTTGTATCACATGCTCTATGTTCTATGCTTCACATCATACATAATATGCATAGAAGTACATTTCAATTACAAGATTGTGATTCAATTGTTCAAGGCGGTTCGATTCTATATTAATGATGGGGTGACCTTTTGTCTTCTTTGCTATTGGTGAGATAATTGGGCTTCCATAACGATTCTAGCTATATACGAGTTGGGCTAGAGTATGCACACATGGTTGGACTATGTGTGCAATGTTGAAACTCGGAATCACCCCTTGGGCCTCACAAGTGGTGTTTCCCTTTGACATCGTAAGAGGAATTAGCGGCCAAAGGTGGCCTAGGTAGAGGAGGCCAGCACTGGAGGTGGATGCTTTCTAACACACTACTATACATGAATACTCACGGCTATGTTTGAATCAATAAATAACAACAATGCTTAGTGTTATGAGACGAGCAACTAAAAAAAAACCATAATCTAAATAATTAACAAGATAATACACATTTCAAATACATAGTTTTCATTATTCTTAAAACTAGCATAGATCCATCTTAGATCCGGATCTATCAAGCACCCAGAGGGATCCAATTTCTTGAGGTGTCTTTTTTTTTAATAATTTAAACTCGAGAAATTTGATCTCTCTTGGTTGATAGATCTGGGTTTAATTTTTATTTTATGAGCTGACATGGATTTTTTAATTACTTTTTATAATTTTTTAACTAATTTTTTGTGTTATGTTATGTTACATTACTTTATGTGACATCATCTCCCCCATATTGGGTTGTAGAGCATCTCATTCCTCTCAGTGCAAAAATTCAGATCTATCAAGCACCCAAAGGGATCCAATTTCTTGAAGTGTCATTTTTTAAAAAATTTAAACTCAAGAAATTTGATATCTCTCTTGGTTGATAGATCTCGGTTTAATTTTAATTTTATGAGCTGACATGGATTTTTTAATTTTTTTTTGTGTTAAGTTATATCACGTTACTTTACGTGACAACATCTCCCCCATACTAGCCTGCAGAGAACCTTGCTCCTCTTGATGCAATGAATTCCAACCATTATTCACTAACCTTAGATCTTTGATTATAAGCCCCTAGTCTTCATTACCACGGTGAAGCTACAAAAAACGTATCACCATGGTATTATAGAAGAAGGATAATTTGATACTTATTTTTATAAAAATGTATTAACTACAAACGTTATTTATGGCCAACAATATCGACAAACATGGACAAACGTTACAAGATCTCCCCATACTGGGCTGTAGAGTAAGGTGATAATTTGGATAATTATTTTTATAAAAATTATATCTATAATGGATGGATATACATTTCTGGAGCTCTCAATTCTACGTTCATCACCCTTATCCCGAAAGTTAATGATCCTAAGTCATTTGGGGATTTTAGACCCATTGCGTTATGTAACCTTGCTTATAAGATTGTTTCTAAAATTATTGTTGGCCGCCTTAAACCCATCCTTTCTAAATTTATTTCTCCTGCACAATTTGGCTTCTTACAAGACCGACAGATCCATGATGTTGTTGGTATAACCCAGGAGGTTTTGCATACCATCAAGAGTAAGAAGAGGAGGGCCATTCTTCTCAAAATGGATTTTGAGAAGGCATATGATAGGGTCAGTTGGGACTTTCTGCGAATCATTTTGATCCATATTGGTGTTCCAACACTTGCTATTAGATGGATCATGGTATGTGTGAATACTATGAATATTGTTGTGCTTGTTAATGGTGCTCCCACTTCATTTTTCAGCTGCTCTCGTGGTATTAGACAGGGATGTTCGATGTCACCTATCAAATCCCATAATTTTCTGAAAAATTTAAAATTTTTAAGATAACAATCAATGCTATTAAATGCAGTCATTTATCTGTTGTTTAGTTTACGTGATCGTAATTGTGTCTAAATGATATTTTGTTATAATTGATGTTGTTATGAGTTTCTCTTTTCTGCTACTGATTGTTTTATTGGTTCATGACTACAAGGAGGAGTTTGTATGTCGAACTGGGCTTACTTAGCTTTCGAGCTAACCCAATCGATTTTCTATCTCTTGCAGATATACAGGTAATTGTGGTCGCTACCTTTACATCCTTCAAGTGTTAATTATTAATAAAACAGTACCTAATCATCCAGTGAAATGTGTAACATGCTAAACTGTTTGTTTTTATCAAACCAACTCTGAGGTAGATATCCTTCCTGTAATATGCCAAATTCAATTTCTGAATATGTTTTTTTTTTTTTTTTGTGTTATATTTCTAAATGAAAAAGATCACTATAATTAAAAAATTTCGCATTTGCAGCAATAGTAGGATCTACCTGTCAGTACATCTTTACATTTATCAATTGAAGGTTTTTGCCTTGCTTGGTGTCTACTTCATATTTCCATAATGATACTTTAAACAATAAAACATAACCATGTATGAGATTTGTCTCTCATTTTCATAATTGATTGAAATCGTTGTAAGACAAGGATAGCGAAGGTCTTTTATTTCCCTTACACAATTATTACGATTTGCATAACTAAATTTTCATTAGGTATGGTTTCATAAAGGAAGAATTGGCAAGTAATAACTCTGTTGTGCATTGCTATCTCCATGAAGAATTTTCATTCATGAAAACCCTACATTTCCACTATAACTTAGAAAATTACACGAGATATAACCTCTCCGGTTCATTCATATTAGACTTAAGATAACAAAATGGAGATAGGCTTTTTAATTAGCCTACATTTCACTTGAAGACTACCTCCTTGGTGGAAATAATATAAGCTCTATGTTTTGTGAAACATACTCCACGTCTAAGACGCAAAAGCTATTGACTAAACAAATTTGTATTGAATACCAAACAAGATAATTAAACTTCATCCCAAGGTTTTGATTAATATATGATGTCAAGTGAACTATCAAATAGGTAGGATCATACAATGATCTTGTGTACACATGTTACGGGTGTTTGTTTTATAACTATAATAAAAATCTCATCGATATTTTGAGCTCACAAATCATTGGCATGATTGTAATAGTTATAAGGCCAAGGGTGATCGTTCTCCAACGTGAAGTCTATTGCATGTGATAACGTAGAATAAGATTGCAAGATTAAACTATGGTTCACATCCATCCATAGGATATTCTTGTTATGATTTTTAATCGATAAACAATAATTGGCAAGTTCATCGTTGAACTATGGAATATCGACCCTCGGTAGGGAAATAATTGAACTGCTACGTGGATGAATAATGGCCAAGTGATTGGCGATATAAAACCTGAGAACTAACCCTACCTTGTCATTTTTCTCCGCCTTCGGGCTCGGGTCTGTCTGCAACCTCTCCAGGTCTGAGTCTGTGTTATGGTGTTGTTGTTTTCGGCTTCCAAGTAATTACAGTTTCCCTTTCTTTTCGTTGGTAGAAATCTTTGAGATATACTGTGGGTAGCTTTGATAGTGTTATTATGCCGAGGGTTTACCTCATGCGTTCGTTTGCTGGTCTGTTGCCTTTGTGACAGCGTGTTCACAGTCTACATGCTACCTCAACCTTCGTCTTGTCCATAGTTTCTTCAGAGCGGCATTGTAATTGTTGTTAGAAAATGTAGCTGGTCAATAGTCTAGGGTTTCGTAAATTTTTGTAAAACGTGGAGTCCCTGTCACGGCGTGAGTGTTTCAGCTTACCCGGTGTGTGTTTGAAAACTCCATTGAAGAAGAAACCCTTGTTTGCTGTCAGCTTGCTCGTGCTGGTGGAAAAGAAGGGAATTCACCCTTCTGCTGCTCGTGACCAACCACTAATTCTGGTTGCATCTGCGTTCGACACCCTCCGGTAAGCTACAGGTTTTCGAAAGAATTTTGTTATTAATCGTGGCATAAATTTGTTTAAGCCTCCAAGCAACGTATAGAAGGTTGACTAACTGGTCTTTTTGATGCAGGTTTGATTTCTACCTATCTGATAGATGATACAGGCGGCGACAACTGGAAATCCAGGGTAAGCCTGGTTCTACCATGGCGAGTCCTCCTTGTGGATTGTTTGCACTGTAGGGTTTTGTTTTTAGAAGCATGGCTTCAATCGTTTGTAAAATTTAATCTCCTTGCTAGAGGCGTTTATGGTTTAACAAAGTGTAATGAGAGTTTATGAGCTTGCTTAGGTTGACGAGGTTACGGCCTCCATGTCTTTGACGAGGTTACGGCCTCCAGTTTTAATACTGTATCTGTATTTTGCTTTGGGGTTTTTATTACCCAGGGTTTGGAATTTATCTTAATATAACTTATGTCTTATATGAGAGGCATGTTCCTTGTCTGCGTTTTCTTTTAAATGATAATGATAGGGATAGTATCACGCAAGTCTTTAGTTTTTAAAAGAAACTGCTTGTATCAGAGATTGGTGAACTCGGCTGTGGATTGAATACTATAGTAACAAGGTTTTGCTCCTATGTTTGTTTCTATATAAATTTTATCTTATAAAATAAATGATTTGTTCGTCCATTCTGTAAGATGGAGTCTGTGTATGGGGGATTTTCAAGTTCAAAGTTTATGTAGAATGTTGCTATCAAAAGAGAGGCTTACGGCCGTAAGTGATAGTTGTTGTATGAATTTAAATGTTGAGAGCTACGTCTAAAAAGCCTCCTGTAGGTTTCGAGTTTGATTGGGTGTGGTAATAATTCTCGATTTCATGTTTTTAAAATTATCTACTCTGAAATTTGGCTACGGCCGTGAATGAATCATTGTAATTCTATTCAAAGTTTAAACCCTGTAACGTCTGGTCAGAATAGGGTTATCACGAAGGTACAAATAGTGATTAAATTTATTTGTTGGATCTTTAGTTACGATATTCCCCTGATAGTAGTTTGGGAAATTAAGTGAAAAGTTTGATGGTATTAACGAAGCTCGATAATGAGCTGTAGCACTGTTTGTCTTTCTCGTTTAGTACATGTTTTCTCTGCTATTAAAATTTTATTGTCAAAGCTTGAAATGATAGGGTTTCAGAACTACTTGGTTGTGAAAACACTTAACTGTTTAATCTACTGCTACGTTTTAAGGTTCTAAAACAATACTAATTTGTTTATCTTATTAATAATTCTCGTATAATGTACTTCTGTTTAAGTGTTTGTAAGTGTTTTTATTCGATAAATAAATTCTGAAGAATTTTAGCTAAGATTGAAGTTTGATTTAGACGCATATTTTTAACTAGACATACTTTCACTAGGGTTTGTGTTCTAACAAAAATAACCTAACTGCATCTACTAAAGTTCTTGCAACAACCCTGAAATGTCATTGATACTGTAATATATATATATAACTGGATATACATACTCCCGATCCTATAATTATTAAACAAGTTATGTTTTCAGCAAATAATTATTGTACACAAAAACATTACTTAGTATTACTACTGTATAGCATGCATTGTAATTGCTTTAACCGCAAGATAATAATAATGTGAAAGAATGCTGAAACACAGTAATTCGTATTATATCTACTTCTGATATTCAGGGATTGCAACCTATCATAAATTAAATATTACTCAGACATACTAAAGATAAACATAACCTACAATCATTTATACTCAATAAACAAAACAGGAATGAGTGGCAGAACCTGTGTCAACTGTAGACAACAAAAGCAATGGGAGGCTGTTCCTCCCTACCAACTCCTGGAGAGTGCCCAGACATCACTTCTCAGGACCCCCGAGCTTGCTCTGGTCTCCCTGGCTGGAACTAGGTGCAGCAAAACAATTCACTCAGCCAAATAGCTAGACTGGAATCAAGTTACTGCAGCATCTCATATCAAAACACTCCTTTACTGTATTTTCCCTCTTCCTCAATGGGACTCCTGAATAGCATTCACCTGAATGTATTCTCCCTCTAGAACAATGCTGAATCCCCAACTTAGTTCATTGAGTACTATTTAAAATATTGCCTAGGTCTTAGTTGGGTTAACTGTCATTAATGAGCCACCTGCTCAGATTCCACTTTCTTGGGGAATCATGACCCCAAAATATAGGGAAGTTGCCACCTGCAACTTAGGAAGTGTTTGAGGATGCTGCCACTTGTCTTTTTCCTTTCCACCTAGTTCCAACCACCAGTTAGATCAGTAACCTCTTTTAACAACTCTCCCATGCTGTTGTCTCCATAATTTATTTATTAATAATAAAATATTCAGAATTACATTCCATTTCTGGTGACTCTGCTGAGTCATCCATTTCTACTAAGCATTAAATTTAACATAATGTCTTAGGAATATTAATAAAATAATTACATTATTTTTGCAAAATTGGGGTATGTGACATCACTTTTGTTATTTATGTTGATAATCGAAGGATTGAGTAGGTTGATTATGCAAGCTAAAAGGGATGGTAAGATTAAGGGCTTGAAAATATCCAAAGAGCTTTACATCTCCCATGTCCTATTTGTGGATGATGTTTTGATTGTAGGCACGGATAATGTGGATGAATGGAAGACTTATCGTGATATAATTGATTTGTTCTGTAAGGCATCTGGGATGAAGGTAAGTCTTAGGAAGTCTTGTTTCTTTGAAAACCTTGTTAAGAAGGAATCTATGGAGGAGATTCAATTGCTGTTACCATATAAATGTTGTTTAATTTCTGAAGGATTTACTTATTTGGGCTTTCATCTTAAGCTGAATGACTATCACATTAAAGATTGGCAGTGGCTGATCAAAAAAATTGAAGCTAGAATTACACACTGGACCTATTGTCTGTTATCAATTGGTGGCAAATTCACATTGGTTAAGTCTGTGCTCCTTGGGATACTTGTCTACTGGTTCTCTATTTTGTTGGTTCCTAGTTCTGTCATCAACTCTTTAAGAAGACTTATGATTAATTTTCTTTGGATTGGTGGTTTGAATAAAGCTGGGCTGTCATTGACTGGATGGGAAAAGATATCCTTACCATTTGTCTCAGGTGGATGGGGGATAAAAGATTTAGCTATTTTTAGTGAAGCTCCGCGTTTGAAGAGTTTTTGGAGGGCCATTTTTGGCAATTCCTTGTGGTCGCTGGTCATAAAGGAGAAGTATATTAAAACTAAGATATCTCATTGGTTAAGATTGCCTGGAAAGAAAATGCATGGAGGTTCACCTTTGTGGAACGGTTTCCTGAAGGTTTATTGCTGGTTGGCAGTGGAATTATGTTGGAAAGTCGGTAATGGCAAGGAGGTGGCAATTGGTGTTGATCCTATTCTGGGTTTAGGAGATACTTTCAGACTGTCTACAGAGTTACTTTACCTTTTAAGGAATGCTGGCTATATTACTTTGAATTCCATCAAGAATTATGGCCCAAATAGCTACTAGTTTGTTGCAAGGGATCTTTAGCTTCTGCTTTCTGTGGCTAGGGAATGGGACTCATATCTTCATAGGCTAAATGATGCAGGCATTCGACTAAGTACATATGATGACACGGTGGTTTGGGCAGGGAACGAGACCACAGGTAAAGTCTCTGCAAGCTCAGCTTATGATTATATTATTAAAAGAAAATGCTTATTCCCCAACCATTGGTGGTATAAGGTCATTTAGCAATGGCACATGCCACTTAAACTCAAATGTTTTTTATGGTTCCTACTCTAGGATCATCTTAAAACATGGGGAAATCTTACCTCTATTGGTTGGCATGGTCCAAGCCAAACTGAGATATCTCATTGGTTAAGATTGCCTGGAAAGAAAATGCGTGGAGGTTCACCTTTGTGGAACGGTTTCCTGAAGGTTTATTGCTGGTTGGCAGTGGAATTATGTTGGAAAGTCGGTAATGGCAAGGAGGTGGCAATTGGTGTTGATCCTATTCTGGGTTTAGGAGATACTTTCAGACTGTCTACAGAGTTACTTTACCTTTTAAGGAATGCTGGCTATATTACTCTGAATTCCATCAAGAATTATGGCCCAAATAGCTACTGGTTTGTTGCAAGGGATCTTCAGCTTCTGCTTTCTGTGGCTAGGGAATGGGACTCATATCTTCATAGGCTAAATGATGCAGGCATTCGACTGAGTACAGATGATGACACTGTGGTTTGGGCAGGGAACGATACCACGGGTAAAGTCTCTGCAAGCTCAGCTTATGATTATATTATTAAAAGAAAATGCTTATTCCCCAACCACTGGTGGTATAAGGTCATTTGGAAATGGCACATGCCACTTAAACTCAAATGTTTTTTATGGTTCCTACTCCAGGATCATCTTAAAACATGGGGAAATCTTACCTCTATTGGTTGGAAGGGTCCAAGCTAGTGTATTTTGTGTAAAGGCTGTTCAGAAACTGTGTTTCATCTATTTCTGGAGTGTCCCTTTGTGAAGAGTTTATGGGAAAAATGCTATCATTGTCTTGGTATTTCTGTTAAGTGGGAAGGAGATTCGATGGAATCCTGTCTGAAGGAATGGATTAAATTGTGTAAATCTCATGCTACTTTGCCTGTCTTTGTATGCTGGGCTGTTTGGTGGACTAGAAACAAAGCGACCTTTGAAGATGTTCCTCCTTGCTTAGATTATGTTTTCAGCTTTGTTTTAAGTCAATATGTAAAATTTCAATGGGATGTGGCTACCCCTAGTCAGAGGAACATTGGCCGTTTTCAACTTACATATGATGATCCGATCCTCTTTTTTGATGGGGCAATGAACCTAGGAAACTGTGGTGCTGGTGGGGTTATTTTTCTCAATGAAGAGCACTACTATACTATTCATCTAAGGTGTGGTAGAGGGACGAATATGAAGGAGGAGTTAATCGCCTTATGGTGTGTCATTCGAGTGGCTAAATTCTTTGGCTTGGAAAAGGTTAAAATTTTTGGTGACTCCCGTGTCACCATCAAATGGGCACGAGGAGAATATGAGCTAAATGCTATAAATTTGGTTGGTTGGTGTAATAGGATAAAGGTTGAATTGAGCTCTTTCATGTCTCTTTCGCTTGTTCACATATATAGGGAATTTAATTCCCTTGCGGATCAGCTATCAAAATCTGCACTGCTGGGCGAGGATGGTTATCTACTTTGGGAGGAATTTTGTGAGAGTTAGAGGATTGACTCAGGCATTATGTATTTTCTAGACTAAAGTGATTGTATCTATTTCTAGATAGCAGATATTTTGTAGTAAGGTTGATTTTGCTGTTTTGAAAATACCTGATCTTTATGATCATGGAACACTACTGGAAATTAGTATAAATATGTTGATCATGTACTATTTGATTCAAACTTGAATATCAATAGTATGCTTTTTTTTGCGGGAAATATATATATATAAGAACCTGGATGGATGGAATGAAATCCATCTAACCCCACCAACAGCCACCGTATCCTTGAACGTGGATGAATATATATATAAAATACTCTCTTACATGCAAAATCTTGAGGGTTATTTTCTTGTTTTCATTCTCCTTTGCACCTTTCCGGTCCATAAGATTCATGATCTCAGAGATGATATATGCTCAAGGGTTACATACGATTCCAGTTATCTTCTTGTTTTCATTCTCCTTTGCACCTTTCCGGTCCACAAGATTCACGATCTCAGAGATGATATATGCTCAAGGGTTGCATACGATTCCAAGGTTGTCCATATATCAGAGATGATATATGCTCAAGGGTTACATACGATTCCAAGGTTGCCATGGACGCACGATCGAATCACGGCACCACCACGGTGGTCCGGCAAAGGTATCGCTGAGATGTCATTCCTCTTAAGTCTTGCAGGTTATCCTCTGCTCTCCATGGTCCAGTTATTTCTTTTTAAAACATAGCAGGGTTTTGCAGAGTTCTTCAAATTAAATTTAAGGTTTTTACGAGCTTATTTTCTCTCCCTTTGTCAAAGTGATTAGCACTTCAGCGAAGTTTGATATGTATAGAAGATTTACCAGGCCTATCTCCTTTTGCTACGATATCATTTGTTCAATTTGCAGAGTGATCATCACAAAAACCATTTAATAAGTAGTCATTGCTAGAAGTTTTCCGAAAAATAATTTATACATCAGCGTGTTGTTTTCCGAGATGCAATTAAAGGTCATCATAATCTTAAAACCCCCAAAATATAGTAAAAATGGTTTTCGCAAGTACCTAGAAAATGTTTTTTCAATCCCACAATGCAATATCTCGAGTGTCTGCAAAATACTGCTTGATAATAAGGATTGAGGTTTAAGGTATTTTTTTAAAGTCACGTCCACAACCAGCATGCCAGTTTTGTTGTATGAGACTCCCCTCCCTACAGGGACACCCCGACCCTGCCCCTCGGATTTCAACCTTGTGGCATAGCTTGGATGTCAAACTGGACTTGCCAATCCGCTTACACCCTCGGGAGCCATAAATGTTAAAATGATCACGAAATCGGACACCTCTCTTCAGCTTTATAGGAAATTATTGCTTTTAAAATGATGGCGGTCATCCATCAGACACATGAGTGTTTGGAGGCGATCCTAAATATTTCTAGGATCACTTAAACCAGGAAGATTTGCTTTCTATTGACTTGTAAATTTATAAACTATACTGTGAGCACTGGATCAAAATCACAAAGTGATAGACGCAGTGATCATAGTTATCAGGATTGGAACTAGAATGGACTGGCAAACAAAATTGTTAAATTTAGGGTTAAGTTAGGTTTTGAAGTAGATTTTATTTTTATTTTTTATACTTTAATGCAAAAATAGATTTAACAAACTAGTACTGCAAGCAGAATTGTATAGTTGTAACAAAGCAAGATAAAATTAAAACATAATTTTCATCTCTTTCAACTTCAACTTTAACACTCCCAAAGAGGTCCCTGTGTTAAGGTTAAAACTTACAGTAACATGTAATCAATAGCAGTAATATAACTAATTAAACAAAGTTATAACAACAGTAATATATCACAATAAAAGGAACAAGTCTGATTACTTACCTGGAGAGTTGAGACCTTCCTTTGTACTCAGAATACTAACTTTCAGAACAGACTGTGCCTCTCAGAGGCAAGTCAATCAATAGGAACAATCTGACCCTTACTTGAGTTTTAGTACATACCTGAGAGAGAGAGATGAAATAGGCTGTAGGATAACCAAGATAGTGAAATAGATAAGGACACAAGGGCAGCCAAGACACAGTCCAAAATCTTAAGCACAATAGTGATGGTCACCAACATGTCATGACAGACCTCAAATCACAGTAGCAGGCCAGGTAGCCTCAGATCACAGTAGATCTGACCCAAACAAGGTCTCAGCAGGCAACAACTTCCACAAGTGAACAAAGGCAACACTAGATTTGACCCAAACACAGTAGATTTGACCCAAGCACAGTATATCTGATTCAAACACAGTAGATTTGACCCAACAAGATAGCGGTTGTCCTAAAAATAGACTTAGGTGGCAGTAGCCAACATCACCCAAGCAGCGGCCTCCCTTTTATCAGTCACAACCAGTGTAGTCAAACTCTTTTGATACTCGTGAGTCTTGGCGAGCGGTAGGTGAAATGAGTACTCGCTGCAAACTCGTGGAGTGAAATCGGCACTCGTTGCACTCGCCAAGAACTCGTTGCACTCGCGGGAACTTGTTGCACTCGTCGGAACTCGTCGCACTCACCGAAACTCGCAGATACTCGCTCGATCAGTCGTCGATTAGATAGTTGACTGCGGAGATTTCATTTTGGAGGGAAAGTTCGGGCTTTTGTCGATTGATAATGGACAAACAATTGCAGGTAAAATGAAAATGAATGGCTGTTGATGAGCGTGTGCATGGGTGTGCAACGTTGAGGAAGGGGAAAGAAAAGCCCTCCCTGCCTCGCCTCTGGAAAGCAAACTAGTGCTTACGGAAGGACTGAGGCTTGTCGTAGTGGACAACAAGGTGTGGGCTGTCTTCAGTTTCAATGGCAAGCACAAGCTCCGGGACATCCACTGCTTCGACCTCCGCATGTATTGATGGGAAGAGGTTGAAGCCAAGGGAGAAATAAGGCCCACCCCTCATCGCGTCTTTGTTTTTTTGTTTGTGGGAAAATACATTGTTCTCTATGGAGGGGAGGTCGATCCTCCAAGGGAACAATGTAATCTTGTCAAAGGGGTTGGGCTTGGTGGCCGATTCTTGCGCTTGGGCTTTTTAATGTATTTCACAATTCATGTAGCCTCTAATTAACTGTCTATTATGTATGTAGTATCCTATTAACCCCTCTAGTTTCTTACGGCCTCTATGAAGTTTCAGGTGTACTTCAAGGTTAATCCATCTACCGCTATCGGAAGGGCAGGCAATAAAGATAACAGATATCGACAACTTACAGAGAAAATTGCAGATTTCAATGATAGAACTCGAACTCCAGCCTTTAACCAGCGATTATTCCCTTCGTTCAAATAGGACTTCTGCACCATGTCGAGCTTCGAGCTCAAACTCTAGCTTCCGCACAACAATTCTTTAGTTCACTCAAACACTCAAACAGAACCTCACAACTCAGCCAAATAAGTGCTTTGAAATTTGAGGTTCGATGTAAAGTGAACATGGACTTATGCATTCAAAATCATTAAATCCTTCATCTACTAGCTTACGGTTTAAGTGTTGTAGAAGCTAACTACCCGCCACCATTCATTACTGACCAGAGGTAAAAAATGACCTTGAAACGAGACGAGACAGGATCGGTTTCATGAGAAACGAATAACCGTTTTTGGGGAAACTGTGCTGAGAAACGATCCGTTTCGTAAGAAACGGTTTTTAAATTCTAGAAACTGAAACGACTGTAGAAAACGCCTGTTTCCATCACGTCTCCGTTTCTACTTTGTTTTTTTTTTAAATGTGAACTGTCGTCCCGTTTTTGGTAACACAACCACCATTAACAAATGAAAAAAGACCCTGACCACCAATAAATCAAGTAGTTTATCCTCAAATAGTGGCAACCATAGGATGTGACAAAGGTACCCTCACATGTTGGAATGGTAGTGTATGACAATTCCATCTGGATAACACCTCCCATACTAGTGACCCACTTTCTTGACAATAACATTCCCCATGCATTTGGAACATTGATAACAACAACATCCATCAAAACAAATATATCCAAATAGGATGCTAATTGGATCTGAAGATCATTAATTAGACCACACGTTGATCTCTCTTGAATCAATAGCACATAAGTTCCTACAAGGATGGGTTGTCTTAAAGCCCAATAGATTCATCACCTTGAGTGACATGACACTGGTTGATGGTTGAGGCTCCATAATTTAACATGCAGTTATGCAACCAGAAGTCATAAATCATCAAGGTAATAAAGAAAGGCATATGATTGCCATTCTCCCTCTCTTGATTCATTACCTTTAGCTCCACCAGGAAATATTCATTGACCTCCTTTGCATCTTCAAATCCCAAAAATATTTTCAACTTTTCACATTGTGAAGGGATCTTTATCAAGTCAGAAAGAGGAACTGCAATATTTACCTTAGCCAACTCACTTGATACATCAATATTTAGATCAACCTCCATACCTAAAAATACCATCTTAGAGAAGAATACTTGCGGCTCTAACTGTGGGATTTGCACTTGCTTGGCCTTGGTCTTTTGGAACACTTGTGGGTCTATACCACTATTTTCTTTCTTTCTTTTCATTACACATTCGTACACCTCCCATCCTTTATCCAAAATTTCCTTGCAAGTAGGCTTTGGTCCAAACATCTGTTGAAATTTCATCAAGTTAGGGTTTTGTAGAGAAAAATAACAATTCATCATATTCTAATGCAGAAAATACATTTAATAAACATTTACAAATATCGAATATTAAATAGTGCAGTAGTAAAAACTATCATAACATAAATTTCATGTCTCTAGCACTCTCAGGGCACTGTGTTAAAGTACTTTTAACACTACCCGTTAGGTCACTGTGCTAAGTTAATCTTCAGCAGCATGTAACGTAGAATAACTAATAATAAAAGAGAAGATACTTACCTGTGTGTGGGACCCTTCCTATAAAATACTCAGAAGAGTTACTTACTTTCAGTAAACACTGTGACTCAGAGAGGCCAGTCAAATCTAGAAACTACCAGACCCTACAAGAGGGTAGTACAAACAAAGAGAGAGAGAGATGACATGTTGAGATACAGTCAAATAGTCAAAGACAGTCAAGAACACAGTGACAATGTTAATCAAGTCTCAGCATAAAGATCTGGTCAAGGATAAAACTCAGCATAAATGTATCAAACCCAAATACAAACTCAATACTATGGATCAGTCATTAACATAATAGATCAGATCTCAAACATGGTACATGGGATCTATATAATATTATAAAATACAACAGGCTGACCACAAGCAACTACTCAAGTATTAGAGTTGTCAGATAATAGAAGATTCGATTTCAACAAACCCTTAGTATGCTCTTAACTCAGGAATTAAGCTTATGACAGGCAAGAAAAAAAACCCTTAATAGGATCACGACTCAATCAATAAGGTGCCAGCAGATTGCGGATCACTTAGGACAAACCCTAAATAGGTCACGGCTGTCAAGTCTGAGGTTTACTAGTTTACGACTGAGGTAAAGGGAAGCTTCCAAGGCTCACACTAGTAGATCGGACCCCTTCTCAGACCACTCAGACATCACAGCAGCAGCTCGGACCTCTTCTCAAGCCAATCAGACATTTCGACAGTAAATCAAACCTCAACAATTCTTCAAACAGGGTTACAACAGCAGATCAGGTTGGATCTATAGCAGATCGGGTTGGATCTCAGTCAACAACAGCAGATCAGGTTGGATCTCAGTCAGGAACAACAGATCGAGCCTCTTCAAAGTCACAGCTAGGTCACAGAGGACACCACCGAACTCTAACAGCATAAAGACCTACAAGAAATCAGATCTGAAATAAGTTGTAATCTTCAACAGGTGGGCGGATCAAGCAGGACAGTCCATATACCCTTGACGTCAAGCAAACAATCAAAGCTGAGATGTTGTGTTATCTTATCTTTTTCAAATGAGGAACAAAAGGACTCAATATATAGGATCTTAGATCTTCTAGAAAGAACATTAAATAAATCCTTTAAATTAGGATTCCTTAGAATTAGGAAAGATTAAAAATTAAAAGTTAAAATAATAAAAAATTAGGATCTCATTAAATTAGGGAAAGGCCACTTTAAAATAAAATAAAAGATAAAAATAAATAAAAATAATAAAAGATAAAAATAAAAATATAAAACATATAAAAAATAAAAATAAATAAAAGAACCTCAGAAAGTGGACAAACATCTAAAGTACCCATAAGATCAAAACAACAAGGGTGGTATAAATAAAAGGTGGGTCAATGACCCTATTTACCACAAATCAAAGACAGGGTACCACAAGACTAATAAACAACAAGGTGCAAGGACCAAAAGTAAATCACCCAAGGTGGAAAGGTACAACCAGTCATCTCTCTCTCAAATGTACAAATGTTCCATATAACCTGAAAGTTCATCATCATTGTATAAGGAAGGGTTCACACAGATGATGTGATCATGTGGTCCTCTCAACTGCTCCTTAGGTCAAATGTTAGTAGCTTCCACAAGGGGTGGCTAGTCCCTTGAGAAGACCAACCAACTCAACCATCTTGAAGACCTAGGAGAAGAGGACATCACACATCATAATCTTGGTAACTGACCAAGTGCCTCCATTCTCAAGGAATGGCTTCTCAGCACAAGGCTGAGCCTCAGTCGTAGACTGGAACATGTTGATCAACCATCTGGTCCATGACCAGGTTCTCCATTCTCCCAGAGAATGATCCTCAGCCTCAAGCTGAGCATTCAGTCCTAGGCTGAATGTTGATCAACCATATGCAGGACCTAGGAAGTCTATGTCTCAACCTGCAGGATCTGCTTGGTCATCATGACCAAGAAACCATCTGGTTCTAGACCAGAATACCCTAGAGACAAATAGGGGCCCTAGCCACATGATAGGGAATTTGCCATGGCATCAACCTGCTTGGTCCTCGACCAAGAACCCCAGGAGACAACTGGGGGCCCTAGGGTACCTTCTAGGGTCTTACTCATTACTCTGCCTGGTTAACTTGACTAGGAACCCTAGTTAACTGACTAGGGTACCATTCTCTCTGAGAATGGGTCTCACAGCTGCACTAAAAATTAACACTCCCTCTCAGCAAGAGAGGCATTCTCAGCAACGCTAAGCTTGTCAAGGACAGAGGCTTAGTCCATATATCTGACAACTGTACTATGTCCTAGTCATGGTAAAATAAACTGTCATAGAATACAGGATTTTCATAGAGCTTCAAGTAGCTCTGAATGTCAGTAAATGCCTTGATCTTGTAGATCCATTTGGAAGTTACAACTGGCTTCCCTTGCTGTCTGAGAATCATTATCCAATGTCAACAGGATGTCCATTATCATAACATCTTTCCAAACTTGATGTTTGGCTGCCTTCACATAAGTGAATGATCCTGAATCAGTGACATGGCTCTTACTAGAGCACCCTTGAAGCCTCTCAATAGGCTTGTTTAATGAGATCAACTAAAGGCTTCTTGGCCTTCTCCCTTTGTTTCTCTGAACGAGATGTCTCAAGGACTGGTGCTTCTTGCACTTTCATATCTATACCACTGAGAGGTCACATCTCTTACCTCTTTTCTGCAATCCCACTCTGTTGGGGATTCAAGAGCACGTATGGCTCCCTCTTGATCTCTGATCTTCCCAACTGTTTCACAAACAATATGTTAGATTCTCTTTTTGCTGACACATGGGAGAATACAATATTTGACCCTGCAAATTGTGGAGTCTCTTACTCCCTCTGTACCTGAGCACTTAGCTCCCTCTATAGCTGTGCACTAAACTTGTGCATAAGCAGGATCTGTAAACTTATTATTAGAGCAAGTCACATCAATATTCAACTTCATAGTCAGCAATAATCAATATTGAATTTGCATCCATTCATATATATTGGATAACTATCTAGAATCAATCAAGATCATATAACATGCCATATGTTTCATCATGACAAATTAAAGAATCAAAACTACTTGGGATAGAAAAATTCTACCCTCTTTATATTTGCCCTTATGCAAAACTCACAGTGTGCATCTTGATCTTGTTATCATACTGAACATGTACTTCTCAAGTGTGTAATGGCATCATACTATCATTCATTGGCACAATCTAGGTTAGATCATAGTCCTAGATATAAGAAATCAGATCATGATAATTGCATGCATGGATGGATACTAAAATTCTTTACACTTACATATTCAGATCACAATGAATCATAAGATTTCTAGAAAGTACTATGATCAGGTAAGCTTTTGATTACTAAAGATCAGGTCATATAAAGATTTAGGCTGGCTCCTTACTCACCTCAGAGATACATACCTGAGATAAACCTTCTAGTAATACTAGTAATACTTTTTGGAGAAGGAAGTTTGCAGCCTGCTAAATTTATCATTTATTTTCTGCTGTCATATGGATTAGTAGCTTACTGCCACATCTTTCATTTCCAGCCAATAATACTTCGATGCAATTCTGATTTTCTGATTTCTAATATTCAAATCCTTCTTTCCAACTGGATGAAACCTTTTGAAGTCAAGTTGGTTAGAATTCAAAACCCTATCTTAGGATCTATGTAGACTCTGGTAGCCTGCAAAACAGAGTTAGCTACAAGCCTTAAGCTCTGATACCATGTTGAAATTTCATCAAGTTAGGGTTTTGTACAGAAAAATAACAATTCATCATATTCTAATGCAGAAAATACATTTAATAAACATTTACAAATATCGAATATTAAATAGTGCAATAGTAAAAACTATCATAACATAAATTTCATGTCTCTAGCACTCTTAGGTCACTGTGTTAAAGTACTTTTAACACTACCCGTTAGGTCACTGTGCTAAGTTAATCTTCAACAGCATGTAACGTAGAATAACTAATAATAAAAGAGAAGGTACTTACCTGTGTGTGGGACCCTTCCTATAAAATACTCAGAAGAGTTACTTACTTTCAGTAAACACAGTGCCTCAGAGAGGCCAGTCAAATCTGGAAACTATCAGACCCTACAAGAGGGTAGTACAAACCAGAGAGAGAGAGATGACAGGTTGAGATATAGTCAAATAGTCAAAGACAGTCAAGAACACAGTGACAATCTTAATCAAGTCTCAGCATAAAGATCTGGTCAAGGATAAAACTCAGCATAAATGTATCAAACCCAAATACAAACTCAATACTATGGATCAATCATTAACATAATAGATCAGATCTCAAACATGGTACATGGGATCTATATAATATTACAAAATACAACAGGTTGACCACAAGCAACTACTCAAGTATTAGAGTTGTCAGATAATAGAAGATTCGATTTCAACAAACCCTTAGTATGCTCTTAACTCAGGAATTAAGCTTATGACAGGAAAGAAAAAAACCCTTAATAGGATCACGACTCAATCAATAAGGTGCCAGCAGAGTGCGGATCACTTAGGACAAACCCTAAATAGGTCACGACTGTCAAGTATGAGGTTTACTAGTTTACGGCTGAGGTAAAGGGAAGCTTCCAAGGCTCACACTAGTAGATCGGACCCCTTCTCAGACCACTCAGACATCACAGCAGCAGCTCGGACCTCTTCTAAATCCAATCAGACATTTCGGCAGTAGATCAAACCTCAACAATTCTTCAAACAGGGTTACAACAGCAGATCAGGTTGGATCTATAGCAGATCGGGTTGGATCTCAGTCAACAACAGCAGATCAGGTTGGATCTCAGTCAGGAACAACAGATCGAGCCTCTTCAAAGTCACAGCTAGGTCACAGAGGACACCACTGAACTCTAACAGCATAAAGACCTACAAGAAATCAGATCTGAAATAAGTTGTAATCTTCAACAGGTGGGCGGATCAAGCAGGACAGTCCATATACCCTTAACGTCAAGCAAACAATCAAAGCTGAGATGTTGTGTTATCTTATCTTTTTCAAATGAGGAACAAAAGGACTCAATATATAGGATCTTAGATCTTCTAGAAAGAACATTAAATAAATCCTTTAAATTAGGATTCCTTAGAATTAGGAAAGATTAAAAATTAAAAGTTAAAATAATAAAAAATTAGGATCTCATTAAATTAGGGAAAGGCCACTTTAAAATAAAATAAAAGATAAAAATAAATAAAAATAATAAAAGATAAAAATAAAAATATAAAACATATACAAAATAAAAATAAATAAAAGAACCTCAAAAAGTGGACAAACATCTAAAGTACCCATAAGATCAAAACAACAAGGGTGGTATAAATAAAAGGTGGGTCAATGACCCTATTTACCACAAATCAAAGACAGGGTACCACAAGACTAATAAACAACAAGGTGCAAGGACCAAAAGTAAATCACCCAAGGTGGAAAGCTACAACCAGTCATCTCTCTCTCAAATGTATAAATGTTCCATATAACCTGAAAGTTCATCATCATTGTATAAGGAAGGGTTCACACAGATGATGTGATCATGTGGTCCTCTCAACTGCTCCTTAGGTCAAATGTTAGTAGCTTCCACAAGGGGTGGCCAGTCCCTTGAGAAGACCAACCAACTCAACCATCTCGAAGACCTAGGAGAAGAGGACATCACACATCATAATCTTGGTAACTGACCAAGTGCCTCCATTCTCAAGGAATGGCTTCTCAGCCCAAGGCTGAGCCTCAGTCGTAGACTGGGACATGTTGATCAACCATCTGGTCCATGACCAGGTTCTCCATTCTCCCAGATAATGATCCTCAGCCTCAAGTTGAGCATTCAGTCCTAGGCCGAATGTTGATCAACCATCTGCAGGACCTAGGAAGTCTCTGTCTCAACCTGCAGGATCTGCTTGGCCATCATGACCAAGAAACCGTCTGGTTCTAGACCAGAATACCCTAGAGACAAATAGGGGCCCTAGCCACATGATAGGGACTTTTCCATGGCATCAACCTGCTTGGTCCTCGACCAAGAACCCCAGGAGACAACTGGGGGCCCTAGGGTACCTTCTAGGGTCTTACTGATTACTCTGCCTGGTTAACTTGACCAGGAACCCTAGTTAATTGACTAGGGTACCATTCTCTCTGAGAATGGGTCTCGCAGCTGCACTAAAAATTAACACTCCCTCTCAGCAAGAGAGGCATTCTCAGCAACGCTAAGCTTGTCAAGGACAGAGGCTTAGTCCATATATCTGACAACTGTACCATGTCCTAGTCATGGTTAAACAACCTGTCATAGAATACAGGATTTTCATAGAGCTTCAAGTAGCTCTGAATGTCAGTAAATACCTTGATCTTGTAGATCCATTTGGAAGTTACAACTGGCTTCCCTTGCTGTCTGAGAATCATTATCCAATGTCAACATGATGTCCATTATCATAACATCTTTCCAAACTTGATGTTTGGCTGCCTTCACATAAGTGAATGATCCTAAATCAGTGACATGGCTCTTACTAGAGCACCCTTGAAGCCTCTCAATAGGCTTGTTTAATGAGATCAACTGAAGGCTTCTTGGCCTTCTCCCTCTGTTTCTCTGAACGAGATGTCTCAAGGACTGGTGCTTCTTGCACTCTCATATCTATACCACTGATAGGTCACATCTCTTACCTCTTTTCTGCTATCCCACTCTGTTGGGGATTCAAGAGCACGTATGGCTCCCTCTTGATCTCTGATCTTCCCAATTGTTTCACAAACAATATGTTAGATTCTCTTTTTGCTGACACATGGGAGAATACAATATTTGATCCTGCAAATTGTGGAGTCTCTTACTCCCTCTGTACCTGAGCACTTAGCTCCCTCTGTAGCTGTGCACTTAACTTGTGCATAAGCAAGATCTGTAAACTTATTATTAGAGCAAGTCACATCAATATTCAACTTCATAGTCAGCAATAATCAATATTGAATTTGCATCCATTCATATATATTGGATAACTATCTAGAATCAATCAAGATCATATAACATGCCATATGTTTCATCATGACAAATTAAAGAATCAAAACTACTTGGGATAGAAAAATTCTACCCTCTTTATATTTGCCCTTATGCAGAACTCACAGTGTGCATCTTGATCTTGTTATCATACTGAACATGTACTTCTCAAGTGTGTAATGGCATCATAATATCATTCATTAGCACAATCTAGGTTAGATCATAGTCCTAGATATAAGAAATCAGATCATGATAATTGCATGCATGGATGGATACTAAAATTCTTTACACTTACATATTCAGATCACAATGAATCATAAGATTTCTAGAAAGTACTATGATCAGGTAAGCTTTTGATTACTGAAGATCAGGTCATATAAAGATTTAGGCTGGCTCGTTACTCACCTCAGAGATACATACCTGAGATAAACCTTCTAGTAATACTAGTAATACTTTTTGGAGAAGGAAGTTTGCAGCCTGCTAAATTTATCATTTATTTTCTGCCGTCATATGGATTAGTAGCTTACTACCACATCTTTCATTTCCAGCGAATAATACTTCGATGCAATTCTGATTTTCTGATTTCTAATATTCAAATCCTTCTTGCCAACTGGATGAAACCTTTTGAAGTCAAGTTGGTTAGAATTCAAAACCCTATCTTAGGATCTATGTAGACTCTGATAGCCTGCAAAACAGAGTTAGCTACAAGCCCTAAGCTCTGATACCATGTTGAAATTTCATCAAGTTAGGGTTTTGTACAAAAAAATAACAATTCATCATATTCTAATGCAGAAAATACATTTAATAAACATTTACAAATATCGAATATTAAATAGTGCAGTAGTAAAAACTATCATAACATAAATTTCATGTCTCTAGCACTCTTAGGTCACTGTGTTAAAGTACTTTTAACACTACCCGTTAGGTCATTGTGCTAATTTAATCTTCAGCAGCATGTAACGTAGAATAACTAATAATAAAAGAGAAGGTACTTACCTGTGTGTGGGACCCTTCCTATAAAATACTCAGAAGAGTCACTTACTTTCAGTAAACACTGTGCCTCAGAGAGGCCAGTCAAATCTGGAAACTATCAAACCCTACAAGAGGGTAGTACAAACCAGAGAGAGAGAGATGACAGGTTGAGATATAGTCAAATAGTCAAAGACAGTCAAGAACAAAGTGACAATCTTAATCAAGTCTCAGCATAAAGATCCGGTCAAGGATAAAACTCAGCATAAATGTATCAAACCCAAATACAAACTCAATACTATGGATCAATCATTAACATAATAGATCAGATCTCAAACATGGTACATGGGATCTATATAATATTATAAAATACAATAGGCTGACCACAAGCAACTACTCAAGTATTAGAGTTGTCAGATAATAGAAGATTCGATTTCAACAAACCCTTAGTATGCTCTTAACTCAGGAATTAAGCTTGTGACAGGCAAGAAAAAAACCCTTAATAGGATCACGACTGAATCAATAAGGTGCCAGCAGAGTGCGGATCACTTAGGACAAACCCTAAATAGGTTACGGCTGTCAAGTCTGAGGTTTACTAGTTTACGGCTGAGGTAAAGGGAAGCTTCCAAGGCTCACGCTAGTAGATCGGACCCCTTCTCAGACCACTCAGACATCACAGCAGCAGCTCAGACCTCTTCTCAAGCCAATCAGACATTTCAGCAGTATATCAAACCTCAACAATTTTTCAAACAGGGTTACAACAGCAGACCATGTTGGATCTATAGCAGATCGGGTTGGATCTCAGTCAACAACAATAGATCAGGTTGGATCTCAGTCAGGAACAACAGATTGAGTCTCTTCAAAGTCACAGCTAGGTCACATAGGACACCACCGAAATCTGTTAACACCCAAAAAGTGTTCACTATCTCATCCACCTCATTACTTGGCTCATTTGTCCGTGTTCCTACCATATTTCCCTTAAAAACCCTCAAAATCCCACTAAAAAGCCTCCAAAAGGCCTAAAATGCCTCCAAAAGGCCACAAAACCATCAAAAAAGCCTCAAAAATGCTAAAAAACCCCTTTTTCCTCTAAAAATATCCAAAATTCCTCTAAAAATAGCAAAATCCCTCTAAAAAGGGAATAAAAAATATAAAATAATGAGGAAAAGGAGGAAAAAACCCTATACAGCTGACCTAAACCATTTGGTTCCCAAAACCATGGGACAACACTCCACCACCAAAAAACTATAAATAGGTGATGGAGACCCCTCATTTCATATCCACAATCAAGTATACCCTTACTCTGCCAAAATCTCTCTCGAAACCCTAGCTCACCCTTGAGCTACTTTCACCTTGAGAGTCCCTTTTGGTCCATTCCCACCATTGGAGAAAGAGAAGGAGCACATTGGAGCTTGGAGCAACCCTCTTGGACATTGCAAGAGCTTCACCAACCTTCACATTGGAGGTAAAATTAATACAAAAGCCATTCTTTACATCTTATTTGTTACGTTTCATGCACATGTTTAGAGTAATTTTAATTTATGTTTTAGCATAATAATTTACATTTACTGAACTGCTACTAAGGAGTCCATACTCCTTAGTAGGTGCTCATTTGCACAAGCTAGGGGTAAAACCCTAGCTACAGTTTTGGCGGCTCCGCTGGGGATCGAATTTATGGTTACAATTTTTAAATCTTTTTTCTGTTCGGTTGTCCCTTTCGGCCGCCGTATACCGGGTTTTTTCCCCCCACAGTCGCGTTCCGACCGCATCTTTCAGGCACTTACCTGCGACCCAACTGCGGCTCTCAGACTGTTTCCGGCGACCTGCCGACCGCTTTCAGTCGGTTACCTGCGATTCGGCCGCGGCTATTAGCCTGTTTGGGAAGGTTTGATTGCGGCTATTACCCTCTTTTTTGCGTCCCGCCTGCGGCTTTCGGCCAGTTTTCCGCAACCCGCCGGCGCCTTTCAGCGTCTTTCCTGCGTCTCGCCTGCGGCTTTCGGCCATTTCTCCGCAACCCGCCGGTGCCTTTCGGCGTCTTTCTTGTGTCCCGCCTGCGGCTTTCGGCCAGTTTTCCGCAACCCACCAGCGCCTTTCGGCGTCTTTCTAGCGTCCCACCTGCGGCTTTCGACCAGTTTTCCGCAACCTGCCAGCGTCTTTCGGCGTTTTTTCTGCGTCCCGATTGCGTTTTTCAGCCTAGAACCCGCAACCCGCCTGCGACTGTTCATCTGTTTTCCGCGGTCCGACCGCCCAGATTTCCCAAAAACCCGCGGTCTGATTTCTGCAAAATTTTCCCTGTTTTGAACCCAGCCCCTTTGCTGCACTATTTTATGCCCTAGTACAGCCATCTGTCCTACTTGCAGCCACCCTTCTTTACAGCCTTTTCTGCATTTTTATTTCTGTCTCATTTACATAATCGTTTTTTACATTTTCAGCACTTTAAATTGAAAAAAGAAAATTGTGCATTTTAAAAGTTCATTTTTGTACTGTTATTGCTAGATAGAAAGTTGCCCTCCCTGGTGGCACTTTCTACTTGGGTTCACCATCACCTCACGAGCACACACTCTGTCACATAATTCAAGTGAGCCTTAAAAACTACTTAACTCAACCAATATTCTAACCCCACTTGGGGAACACAAAAGAATTTTTGTAGTTAGGTAGGATCGGGGGGATAGGTTTCCAATAACACCCCTCGGTTACTTACACTTGAGACATAGTTGTTGTCCCATTAAGGAACCAAAATCCCCTAGTACTTTTTGGCAAGGTCACAACCAGTTTACCAGAGGGCCTCTCCCCTAGGAGGGTTGAAGTCGCGAGACTGGTTCCGGAGGCCTGAGTGGAATACTGCACTCCATTCAGTAACCGAAGGGCTACCTTTCGCAGTTCTCGGGATATCCCTGTATAGGGGTATTGCGGTAAAAGGACTAAACGACAGATTCACCTTTCTGGACATGTCATGACGGGGTATCTTAGTTGCCATTCTTCTAGGATTGACTACCCGGTGTCCCTCCCGGTAGGGGGACATCTTAGCCACTTGGCTTTCCTATTCATATTGTCTAACTTGGATTTCATCACCTTGCAGAGGATATGTCTAGTTGAGTCAGAATACTTTTTAGTTAGGTGTTTGCATGCTCCCTTACCTCCTTTTGGTCTAGTGAGTCCACCATTTTTTATTTTTAGGAAACCTGTTGCTTGTTGGTATTCTAACCATTTATGTTGACACTCCACCTATTGTAGCACAGCTGTTACAGTGGGTGTTTTGAGTTGGTTGTTGGCCTGAGTGCCTTGTTTTTTGAGCTCTCCTTCTGCACACTCGGTTGCATTAGGGTTTTTGAGCTGTTTTTTACTCACCTCAACCCACAGAGATTTAACACCATCTGTCACCATTGAGTCCCCAAGACATTCTCGGCGCCTCAGGGGCGAGCCCCCACAGCATGGTTCACTTGACACCACCCTTCATCGCCACAGATCATCATCACTTGATACCACTTATCACAGATCTAGAGCCTTGTCACTTGACTCCACTCGTCAACGGCATAGGACTCCGTCACCAGATATTGATGCCCCCTACTTTACCTCCGATTCTGAAGAAGAGTTTGAGAACCGCATTTATACTGCCCCTACTAGCCCCATGGATGGCACGACTTCCACTCCTTTCCTTGTAGGGACCATTGGTGGCACATCCACCACTACACCGGTTACCACACCTGTTTTGGGTATGCCCTCGATGGGGGCCACGTCCACCATTCCGGTCACCATACCCATTCCAGTACCTGGCATACCTACCACCACTCCACCAGTGACCCACACCACCCATGGTAGTGTAGGACCCTCCTATACCTTAGTTCCCCCACTTGGGGGCAACATATCACACCTTGTCCCTCCACTTGGGGGCATTGGCCCCAACTTGGTCCAACCCACTATTGTGTCACATCCTTCTTCCAGTTTACCATTCATGGCTAGCCTCAACCTGCCCGACCTAGCCAGATTGACCAACGACCCTATCCGACACGACCCTGCATGGCCTCACATGCCTACCAAGCTCCCCTCTGACATCCCTAAGTTCGAGGGCAAGGCAGGTGAGGACCCACAAAACCATATCATGTCCTTCCATCTATGGTGTTCCTCCAACTCCATAGTGGATGACTCTATTCACCTCCGTCTGTTACAGCGCACCTTCATTGGCTCTGCAGCCAAGTGGTATATCGAGCAACCCCATGGGACCCATGCCACCTTTACTTCCCTTGCCTTGACCTTCATGCAGTTCTTCCAATTACCAGTCCGCTACGACGCGGGCGTTGAGATTCTCCTGTCTTGCAGACAAAACACGGCTACCCACATCACGGACCACATTCATGAGTGGCGTAGACGTCGTAGCTTATGCAAGATCAAATTAGACGACCGTATCTTCCTAGATTGGTTCCTCAAGTCCCTTCTTCCTGTCATTGCTAAGGATGTAGCTTCGGAAAGACCCCAGTCTGAAGAAGAGGCCATCCTTAAGGCACAACAGTTCGACCTCATTTATGCCCAGTCGGGTTACCTATATACCATTATACCTGACGCCCCTCGCGGCAAATCCTCCCAGCACGATATGCTGGGGGCATCCCATGCTGCAGATGGCATCATTGGCCGTGTTTCTTCACATCCCCAACCCTTTTCCATAGCACGTCCTACCCCGGGCCCCGACCTTTCGCGAGCTACCTCACAGTCTGGGGCTACCAACTCGTATGCTCCTATGACACATCACCATCATTCCCATGGACCCACCTGTCCACCTCAGTGCTTCGGTCATGCGGCCCCCTCTTACCCCCCCCCGGTCGCACCTCAGCCCTATTACCACCAGCAGGCTACACCAGCTCCTGCGCCTTCTCAGGCCCAACCCGCTTATTACCACCAGCAGGATACACCAGCCCCTGCGCCTTCCCAGGCCCCACCAGCTTATTACCCGCCCCAGGCATCCCCTGCGGCAAACCCACAACCTGCTCCGTAGACATATCAGCAACCTCCTCAAGGTGCCGCACCTGCGCAGCCTCCACCTACATATCATCCACCGCAGCCTGCTCCCGCACCTGCACAACCCCAAAACCCACTTGCTGCCCAAGGGAAAGTGTACGCCCAACAAAATCAGCAGCAAAACCAGAACAACCAGCGCAACCAGGGCCAACAAAACTGCGGCAAGGGCCGTAATCGTGGGAACAACCAACCTACAGACCAAGGTGGTCAACCGGCTAATCCCCCAGACAACAACAATGAGGCACCCGCTAACCAAAACCCTGATTGCCCGCCCAAGCAGGCTAAAAACCCCAACGTACGAACAAACCATCCTTGTTCTATTTGCGGGGTCTATGGCCACTACACACATGCTTGCCCACACTTGGAGCGAGCTCGACAACTTTGGGTTGATGATGCCCATCGCCAAGGACATGCAGCTCCTCAAGCGCAGCCCAACCCCCCACAACCTCAGCAGCCACCTTTGGTGCTGCAAAACCCCTTACCAAACCAAGGCATAGTTAACACTCAGTCGTTGCCCCCCCCTCAAGCCAACGCGCAACCTCAACAACAAATCACTTACGCCGCTCCTGATCAACCCATGTTTGACTCAGGAACCCACCACTTGTTGATGATGTCTTCTGTCGATGTCAACCTTCAGACTCCTCGGAACCAATATGGCTCCACCTCTGAAGCCTCTCCCACTGATAAAACCACCAGCGCTCATCCCACTGATCAGGCGTTGCGTATACCTCCGCCCCCAATAGATGGCACTTCCAAAGCACCTCGCTTCCCACTTTGCCGTATCAACAATAACCCCAATGCGCGCGCTGCGTCAAACTACAGCATTGTAGACGACTTATCCCAATATCCCGCAGCCATGTCTGCGTTAGAAGTCTTGAAGAACTGCCCTTCCCAGCGCAAGACTTTACTCTCGGCCATTGGGGCTATTGACCCAAATGATTCGAATTTGATGGCATTTGATTTGGACCAGTTCGAACCCCGCCTGCCTTCCACCTTAGCATTCCAAGTTTATGTTTCCGTTCGAAATCTTGTCATCCATCGATGCATCATCGATGAAGGTGCCTCCACATGCGTTATGTCTACATTCGTATGGCAGAAGTTGGGATCCCCTACCCTTCAGCAGTCGACCACTGCATTACGTGCCTACGACGGTCGTTCGGCTCAGCCCCAAGGTCTCCTAGCCAATGTCCCCATCCAGTTAGGTGGTAAAACCATCCTCATTGACATAGAGGTCATCAACGCCCAGCTTGATTACAACCTCTTACTTGGTCGCAGCTACATGTATGCTATGCGAGCGGTAGCTTCCTCTGTCTTTCGTACCATGATGTTCCCCCATGATGGACGCGTGGTCAAGATTGACCAACTCACTTACTATGATCCAAATGCTCCCGCTGCACCCGGAAATGTTCTCCCCATGGTTGAACAACCGGTCAGTGGTGCCGCTACCTCATTTGTTTCTTCCTTGGGACCTGGAGTTTACTCAGACTCGCCGATGACATCTACCTTCCAATCCATTCCTCCCCCGTCATCTACGCCGAAGTGTCTGACTTATGTACCTTGTCCCACGATAACCAAACACCTAACAATCAACCACCCTTGTTGCCTAAACCACCACTGGTACCTAGCCACATTGGTGTTACACCTATCCACACAATCCCCTTCCTAGTCCCTCCCTCGGGAGTAGTAAGCACCCTGGTCATGGCTACCCTTAGCCTCCCTGGGTTAACCTTGGGATTGCCCGTATGGTATCTTTCGCCTCCCGTTCCCCCGCCGACACCAAGCGTCGTCCTCCAACCGGTGCAACCCATGGCTACTACCACTCAGCCACCCCCAGGTGTCTCTACCCCGTCGTCCTCCACGAATCCCCCTCCTCCCCTTACCAAGCCCACTGGGGGCAGAGGTCCACAACCTTACACTGCTGTCCCACCTCCCAAGACAGTCAAAACCCCCCCCCCTGTGTTTCGTGCTCCTCCCAAATGCTCGTTGTGCGATGAGTTAGGCCATGCCACTCACCAATGTCCACAGTTATCGGCATTACAGGAACACATGCAGATGCTTGACGATGACCCCAGTTTCCCGGTTGTCAAACTAGATCCCACTCCTAAGCCTCGCGACAAATCACTGCGCACTAACCACCCCTGTGCCATATGCGGTATTTACGGGCATTACTCACATCACTGTCCCGATCTCCCTGATTACAAAGCATCTCTCTATGAGATGAACAATCTGGATCTTGAGACGACACCAACCACCATTGAAGAGATTCACCCCCCGACCTCACCCCCATCAGGGGAGGTCAACACCATTTACATGATCTCTTCAACTACCATTCCCTCGTCAACCGATTTGACGACCCAAACTTTCCATACTAATGAGGAGATTCTTGAGGCACTCACTGCCTCGGAGTATCCCTGGGATGACATGCACCATCGTTTGTATTTCCTCCCAGAAGCATCTTCCTCTAGAACCGCTACCCAATTTGTGGTTGAATCCAAAGATTTTCTTCCTACCAAGGTCGATTGGTTTAAGGACCCTATTCCTGCTCTGGATGCCTTTGAGGAAGGAAACATGGCCAATATTTCACCCGTCATCCACATAGATATCTCTGACCCACTTGGCGTCAATGAATGCATTGCCTTAGGAGCCTCCTGTAGTGAACAAGAGATTGAGGAGTACAAAAAACTCTTCCAAGAATTCTGTGATGTCTTTGCCTGGTCCTATACTGAGATGCCCGGTCTCGACCCCGCCATTATAGAACACCACATTGACACATGGCCTGATGTACCCCCCGTTCGTCAGAAACAATGTCCCATTCATCCCTCAAAGCTCCCAGCTGTCAAAGCAGAGATTGAGAAACTTCGCACGGCAGGATTCATTTATCCTATTGCTTATACCACCTGGGTTTCAAACCCTGTTCCCGTTAACAAGAAACAAGGCACCATTCGAGTATGCACTGACTTCCGCGATTTAAACCGAGCTTGTCCCAAGGACAACTTCCCCACACCATTTATTGACCAGCTCATCGATGCGTGTGCGGGGCATGAAGTCCTCTCTTTCATGGATGGTTTTTCCGGATACAACCAGATTCAGATCCGTAAGGAAGACCAGTACAAAACTGCCTTTACCACCCCATGGGGCACCTTTGCCTATCGCGTCATGCCTTTCGGCCTCAAAAATGCTGGTGCCACCTTCCAGCGGGCCATGACCTATTGCTTTCACGACTTGGTCCATATCTTGCTAGTTTACCTTGATGACCTTACAGCTCGGTCCCGGAAACGATCAGACCACCTTAACGACCTTCGACAAGTTTTTCTGCGTTGTCGCAAATACCAAATCCGCTTGAACCCACACAAGTGTGTCTTTTGCGTTCCGGCAGGCCGATTGTTGGGTTTCATTGTTTCTCAGAAAGGATTGCTGTTGACCGCCTAAAAGTCCAAGCTATCTTAGACCTTCCCTCTCCTCGTACGCTCCGACGTCTCCAAAGTCTGCAGGGGCGATCCAATTTCCTCTGTCGTTTCGTTCCTGATTACGCTACCACTGTCCATGGTTTCTTGCGCCTGCTCCATACCCATGTACCCTTTGTTTGGGATGAGCAAGCAGAAGCTGCATTCAGAGCCCTCAAAAAAGCTCTCACACAAGCCCCCTTGATCTCCCCTCCGGATTTCTCTCAGGATTTCATCCTTTATGTCTCGGCATCCGAGCATGCTGTGTCCGGAGTCCTGGTTCAAGAAGACGCCTCTCACCAAGAGCATGTCATTTACTACATCAGCCAGACCTTGTCTGGTCCACCCCTATGTTACCCATATGAGGAGAGACTAGCCCTAGCTATGGTCTTTTCCGTCCAAAAACTGCGACACTACATCTTACTTAGTCATACTACAGTCGTTGCTGACTCCAACCCCATGGTCTATCTCCTAAACCGGCGACTACTGCCAGGTCGTGTTGCTAAATGGGTCATTATCCTCCAGGAATATGACCTCACTTTCCGAACACCTAAGAGCACTAAATCCCTTGCGCTTGCTCAGCTCATCACTGATCTACCTTCCCTTCTACCGGCCCCACAAATCTCCGATGAGTTACCCGACAATCAGTTGTTCACTATCTCGTCTGATGACCCATGGTACGGTGATATTTTGTTATACATGCGCACGCAGAAGTTCAGACCCAAAGTCACCCGTAATGGACGCCGTCGCATCCGTCACCAGGCCTCTCGATATCTCCTCTTAGGAGATGTCCTTTATTGGCGAGGGGTAGACACAATTCTTCGTCGTTGCCTTACACACGAGGAAGCTGAACACGTCCTTAATGACTGTCATAGCGGTGCCTGCGGTGGCCATTTCTCAGGGATGGCCACTGCCCAAAAGGTCATCCATGTCAGATACTTCTGGCCCACACTGTTCACCGACTGCATCACTGCGGTCAAGCATTGCCATAACTGCCAACTTTTTGCCCCCAAGGCCCGGACACCACCTGCTCCATTACACCCAGTCGTCACCGTTGGTCCCTTTTGTAAGTGGGCCATCGACTTCATGGAGTGTAGACCCCCGTATTCCAACGGCCACAAATACATCATTGTCGCCGTCGATTACTTCACCAAATGGGCCGAAGCCATGCCTATCTTCAATTGTACCACTGACACAGCTGCCCGTTTCCTTTTTAACCATGTTATCACTCGATTCAGGGTTCCTAAACAGTTGGTCTCAGACCACGGTTCACACTTCGAAGATTCCGTTTGGCGCGAGTTATCCACCCTCCTAAAATTCGAACATCGGTTCTCCTCTGCTTACTACCCCCAAGAGAATGGCCAAGTAGAGGCCATCAACAAAATCCTCAAAACCATCCTTCAACGCACCGTTGACCGACATAAGTCCAATTGGCACCACATGCTCTTCCCCGCCTTATGGGCTTACCGTACCTCCACTAAAACCGCCACTGGGTTTACCCTGTTTCACTTAGTTCACGGCGTAGAGTCTGTCCTCCCCATCGAATGTCAGATACCTGCCTTACATATCGCCATTGAGCTTCTTCCCGATACCTCCGCACTTGAGCAACGTCTTCTATCCCTCGAACAAGCCGATGAAGACTGTCGTGCCACTCTCCAGACCATTGAAGCTGCCAAGAACCGCTCCAAAGCTGGTTACGACAAACATGTACACCCTTGCACTTTCCACGAAGGGGACCTTGTCCTCGCCTATGACCAAGCCCATGACAAAACCGGCAAAGAGAAGTTCGAATCCATGTGGCAAGACCCTTACATCGTGCAGACTTGTCTCGGCAAGGGGACATACATTTTAGCTGACTCTGAAGGTCACCCTTTGCGCAAGCCTCGTAATGGGTTGTATCTCAAACGCTTTTATCCCTAAATCACTCGCGGCCTCATTGGTCCGCATTGTACAGTTTAGTCTCTTTTTTGTTTTTCACCTTTTTTACCGCGATCTTACATTCCTCATTTTTGCATGACCACAGATGGACCATATTCCACCTTATTACACTGGCTTCGCTGATGGAGCAAGCCGCTGGTCTCCCAACCTGGCTTCTGCAGCGTGGGTCTTATATTCCCCTTCCCATGAAATGATTCACCTTGACGGAATCTGCATGGGCGCTGCTACCAATAACTAGGCGGAGTATGATGCTGTGACCGGTCTCCTGACTGTTGCCCTCTAGATAGGCATACGTCACCTTCATGTGTTCCTTGACTCCCAGCTGCTTGTTTCCCAGCTCAACAACTGCTACCAGGTGCGTGATCCCTGCCTCTTTAGAAAATTCCTGCGCACAAAACAACTCAGCCGACAGTTTGAATCCATACCATTCACCCATGTCCCAAGAGCTCAAAATAGTGTCGCAGACCAAATGGATAACAACATCCTAGATTGGCACATCAATCACACCATGTAAAACCTCCATCATGCATCATCGTCATATCATAGCATCTCATAAAAATATATAAAAACCCAAAAAGATTGCAAGGGGCATCCACGTGCCTGGCATTGCATCAACATTTGCATCCATGTACATAAACCATAAACCACATTTGTATCCATAGGGGCATCCACGTGCCTAGTCATACATACATCATGTCGCATCACATAAAATACACAAGGGGCATCCATGTGCCCAACATCCTAGACCACTTGCATCCACGTGGAATACAAACATATCACACATCATAAAGCACATCCACGTGCATACAACTAAAACAACATCACAAAAAGATACATCCACGCGCATATTTTATATCATCGGATTCATTTTTCCGAGCCGACGATGATGCTGGAGATCATTTCTCGCTCTCACCCCCAGATTTTTTGGTATATTTTCCAAAACGCCCCCCATCTCCTCGGTTAGCGTGCCACATCAGCAGTTCTCCGTTGTTGACACTTTTTATATCGCCGAATTCAGTTTTCTGAGCTTGTGATGATGCTTGAGATCATTTCTCGCTCTCACCTGATACAATTTCAACATTGTGTCCCAACACCTTGCTGCCTCGGTTTGCGTGCCACATCGACCGCCATCGGATTGTTCCACACTTTTACATAAGCCATTCACTCCTGTCATACTGCAAATGTTTCATTATTTTGCTACCATTTCATTCACCCCGCAAGGAGGCCCACTAGTGTTCCCCCCATCCTCGTTCTTGGTCATCATAAATGTTCCTTGATTGAGCACTTCCTCCTTGCCTGGCCATTCCTTTTGTTCGGTATAATTTTATCCCTTTTTCGGGCCAAACAAGTCCTTTACGAAAAAGGCACTTAGGGAGTTTCTGTTAAGCTCTTTTCTGACTCCTAAAATAATGAAAAGATCGTCGAGCAATCTTGCTTCCTTTCATGCTCGAAAGAGCGTCTATCTGGTATAAGTTTAACCCTTTTCTGGACCTAGTAGATTAATTACGAAAAAGGAATACTCTAGTCACACCGGCTAGAAGAGTTCTTCATTGCATCCTTTTATGCTTCTTTGGGCCTTGGAGACTAACACAAGAAAAAGCAACCCCCTGGAGTCTTCTTATTTGCTTTCAGACTCTCTAAAATTGAAAGCAACCACGAGCATCAACTGTCCTGGGCTCGTAAAATCCACACGACAATGCCATTCCATCATTTCAAAGTTTTCTTATCGCTTTCAGACTCCTTAAAATTGAAAGCACTCACGAGCATGAACTGTCCTGGGCTCGTTTAAATCCACACGACAGTACCATTGTTACACACACTTCTTCTAGTTCCTTAACCCATGAAGAAGTCATCCCATGCCTCTAGGCATTATGATCGATCATCTCGGCAGCACCCCCAATCAGGTCGCCTTTGTTCAGAGTATTCTGCAGTCTCCTGCCATTTTACCCCAGCTTGAGTCTCCCTCAGCCCAGACCCCCTCCCAGATCCAATACAGCTATGATCCCTTTCCCCTCAGTCAGTTTCATATGCTTCCCGATAATCCTCGTTATCATACTCTGAACAAAGGAAGTTTGAGTCCACCCACTCTACTTGCCTAGTTATTCCCCCCAGTTTTTCAGTCTTGCCATCAGTACTATCACATTTCAATTCTCCCCCTCGCGCTCCTGTCAAGGAAACATCATTGGCCTGATAGTTGCAAGTCTCCCTCTGTCGACGACAGCTCCTCTATTCCAGAGGATAGGCCCAGAGGTCCCTGCGCCTTGGACCCATCACCATCTGTGGTGCGTGCCTACGGACCATTTTGAGAGGAGTCATCATTGCCTCTCCGAATGGTTGTTTCTCACATGCTCGACTTCAGCACCTTGATCGCATCATTGAGAATCGCGCAGGATTCACATCCCTACCATTATTTGTCGAAAACCCCGGATTTCCCCCGACTCTAGCACATTGGTGAGTCACTTCGGAACACCCAGTTATATGTTCCCGTGGATGTCCGGGCTGCGTTGGCGATTGTATTCAGAAGCTATCCAGTTATATACTTCCTTGAGTACCCAGTTCGGTCCCAGATCAGTTCCAATTCAGTGTAGCATTGCGAGTGTACCCCTTGTCACTCTGATCCAGCATCTCATCAGTTCCTCTGGTACCACACTCAGTAGAACTGTTGATTGTTCCAGTGTATCAGTTCTTCAGCTCAGACATGGTCAGCCCAGCAGTATGTCCCAGATTTGTGTCCCCTCTGGACCCTTATGAGGTACACAGTGGTTCTCTATGTATCTTACAGGTCCCTCTTTTCGGGCCTCACAGTTTTTTTTATGTATCTTGATACGAGCATGGGTATGCCCGCCTCATTCAGTATTTGAGGTCATGTATTTTTCAGGTCCCCATTTTTTTTGGACCCCATTGTTATTATTATGTTATATCCTGATACGAGCATGGGAATGCCCGCCTCGTCCATATGATCAGATGATTCCTCATCCATTATTGAGGTGATGTACTTTTAGTTTTTGCAGTTGTTCGGGATCGTTGTTCTGGGATTCAGTTTGTTTCTTCTCTTCTCCACACCCCAGGAAAACCATATATGACTTATGATGTCCATCGGCCATACGATGAGCTCCTGCCCTCACCCATCAGGGGGCAATCTGTTACCACCCAAAAAGTGTTCACTATCTCATCCACCTCATTACATGGATCATTTGTCCATGTTCCTACCATATTTCCCTTAAAAACCCTCAAAATCCCACTAAAAAGCCTCCAAAAGGCCTAAAATGCCACCAAAAAGCCACAAAACCATCAAAAAAGCCTCAAAAAGGCTAAAAAACCCCTTTTTCCTCCAAAAATATCCAAAATTCCTCTAAAAATAGCAAAATCCCTCTAAAAAGGGAATAAAAAATATAAAATAATGAGGAAAAGGAGGAAAAAACCCTATACAGCTGACCTAAACCATTTGGTTCCCAAAACCATGGGCCAGCACTCCACCACCAAAAAACTATAAATAGGTGATGGAGACCCCTCATTTCATATCCACAATCAAGTATACCCTTACTCTGCCAAAATCTCTCTCAAAACCCTAGCTCACCCTTGAGCTACTTTCAACTTGAGAGTCCCTTTTGGCCCATTCCCACCATTGGAGAAAGAGAAGGAGCACATTGGAGCTTGGAGCAACCCTCTTGGACATTGCAAGAGCTTCACCAACCTTCACATTGGAGGTAAAATTAATACAAAAGCCATTCTTTACATCTTATTTGTTATGTTTCATGCACATGTTTAGAGTAATTTTAATTTATGTTTTAGCATAATAATTTACATTTACTGAACTGCTACTAAGGAGTCCATACTCCTTAGTAGGTGCTCATTTGCACAAGCTAGGGGTAAAACCCTAGCTACAAACTCTAACAGCATAAAGACCTACAAGAAATCAGATCTGAAATAAGTTGTAATCATCAACAGGTGGGCGGATCAAGCAGGACAGTCCATATACCCTTGACGTCAAGCAAACAATCAAAGCTGAGATGTTGTGTTATCTTATCTTTTTCAAATGAGGAACAAAAGGACTCAATATATAGGATCTTAGATCTTCTAGAAAGAACATTAAATAAATCCTTTAAATTAGGATTCCTTAGAATTAGGAAAGATTAAAAATTAAAAGTTAAAATAATAAAAAATTAGGATCTCATTAAATTAGGGAAATGCCACTTTAAAATAAAATAAAAGATAAATAAATAAAAGATAAAAATAAATAAAAATAATAAAAGATAAAAATAAATAAAAATAATAAAAGATAAAAATAAAAATATAAAACATATAAAAAATAAAAATAAATAAAAGAACCTCAGAAAGTGGACAAACATCTAAAGTACCCATAAGATCAAAACAACAAGGGTGGTATAAATAAAAGGTGGGTCAATGACCCTATTTACCACAAATCAAAGACAGGGTACCACAAGACTAATAAACAACAAGGTGCAAGGACCAAAAGTAAATCACCCAAGGTGGAAAGGTACAACCAGTCATCTCTCTCTCAAATGTACAAATGTTCCATATAACCTGAAAGTTCATCATCATTGTATAAGGAAGGGTTCACACAGATGATGTGATCATGTGGTCCTCTCAACTGCTCCTTAGGTCAAATGTTAGTAGCTTCCACAAGGGGTGGCCAGTCCCTTGAGAAGACCAACCAACTCAACCATCTCGAAGACCTAGGAGAAGAGGACATCACACAACATAATCTTGGTAACTGACCAAGTTCCTCCATTCTCAAGGAATGGCTTCTCAGCCCAAGGCTGAGCCTCAGTCGTAGACTGGGACATGTTGATCAACCATCTGGTCCATGACCAGGTTCTCCATTCTCCTAGAGAATGATCCTCAGCCTCAAGCTGAGCATTCAGTCCTAGGATGAATGTTGAATAACCATCTGTAGGACCTAGGAAGTCTATGTCTCAACCTGCAGGATCTGCTTGGTCATCATGACCAAGAAACCGTCTGGTTCTAGACCAGAATACCCTAGAGACAAATAGGGGCCCTAGCCACATGCTAGGGACTTTGCCATGGCATCAACCTGCTTGGTCCTCGACCAATAACCCCAGGAGACAACTGGGGGCCCTAGGGTACCTTCTAGGGTCTTACTCATTACTCTGCCTGGTTAACTTGACCAGGAACCCTAGTTAACTGACTAGGGTACCATTCTCTCTGAGAATGGGTCTCGCAGCTGCACTAAAAATTAACACTCCCTCTCAGCAAGAGAGGCATTCTCAGCAACGCTAAGCTTGTCAAGGAAAGAGGCTTAGTCCATATATCTGACAACTGTACCATGTCCTAGTAATGGTAAGACAACCTGTCATAGAATACAGGATTTTCATAGAGCTTCAAGTAGCTCTGAATGTTAGTAAATACCTTGATCTTGTAGATCCATTTGGAAGTTACAACTGGCTTCCCTTGCTTTCTGAGAATCATTATCCAATGTCAACCGGATGTCCATTATCATAACATCTTTCCAAACTTGATGTTTGGCTGCCTTCACATAAGTGAATGATCCTGAATCAGTGACATGGCTCTTACTAGAGCACCCTTGAAGCCTCTCAATAGGCTTGTTTAATGAGATCAACTGAAGGCTTCTTGGCCTTCTCCCTCTGTTTCTCTGAACGAGATGTCTCAAGGACTGGTGCTTCTTGCACTTTCATATCTATACCACTGAGAGGTCACATCTCATACCTCTTTTCTGCAATCCCCCTCTGTTGGGGATTCAAGAGCACGTATGGCTCCCTCTTGATCTCTGATCTTCCCAATTGTTTCACAAACAATATGTTAGATTCTCTTTTTGCTGACACATGGGAGAATACAATATTTGATCCTGCAAATTGTGGAGTCTCTTACTCCCTCTGTACTTGAGCACTTAGCTCCCTCTGTAGCTGTGCACTTAACTTGTGCATAAGCAGGATCTGTAAACTTATTATTAGAGAAAGTCACATCAATATTCAACTTCATAGTCAGCAATAATCAATATTGAATTTGCATCCATTCATATATATTGGATAACTATCTAGAATCAATCAAGATCATATAACATGCCATATGTTTCATCATGACAAATTAAAGAATCAAAACTAGTTGGGATAGAAAACTTCTACCCTCTTTATATTTGCCCTTATGCAGAACTCACAGTGTGCATCTTGATCTTGTTATCATACTGAACATGTACTTCTCAAGTGTGTAATGGCATCATAATATCATTCATTAGCACAATCTAGGTTAGATCATAGTCCTAGATATAAGAAATTAGATCATGATAATTGCATGCATGGATGGATACTAAAATTCTTTACACTTACATATTCAGATCACAATGAATCATAAGATTTCTAGAAAGTACTATGATCATGTAAGCTTTTGATTACTAAAGATCAGGTCATATAAAGATTTAGGCTGGCTCCTTACTCACCTCAGAGATACATACCTGAGATAAACCTTCTAGTAATACTAGTAATACTTTTTGGAGAAGGAAGTTTGCAGCCTGCTAAATTTATCATTTATTTTCTGCTGTCATATGGATTAGTAGCTTACTGCCACATCTTTCATTTCCAGCCAATAATACTTCGATGCAATTCTGATTTTCTGATTTCTAATATTCAAATCCTTCTTGCCAACTGGATGAAACCTTTTGAAGTCAAGTTGGTTAGAATTCAAAACCCTATCTTAGGATCTATGTAGACTCTGATAGCCTGCAAAACAGAGTTAGCTACAAGCCCTAAGCTCTGATACCATGTTGAAATTTCATCAAGTTAGGGTTTTGTACAGAAAAATAACAATTCATCATATTCTAATGCAGAAAATACATTTAATAAACATTTACAAATATCGAATATTAAATAGTGCAGTAGTAAAAACTATCATAACATAAATTTCATGTCTCTAGCACTCTCAGGTCACTGTGTTAAAGTACTTTTAACACTACCCTTTAGGTCACTGTGCTAAGTTAATCTTCAGCAGCATGTAACCTAGAATAACTAATAATAAAAGAGAAGGTACTTACCTGTGTGTGGGACCCTTCCTATAAAATACTCAGAAGAGTTACTTACTTTCAGTAAACACTGTGCCTCAGAGAGGCCAGTCAAATCTGGAAACTATCAGACCCTACAAGAGGGTAGTACAAACCAGAGAGAGAGAGATGACAGGTTGAGATACAGTCAAATAGTCAAAGACAGTCAAGAACACAGTGACAATCTTAATCAAGTCTCTGCATAAAGATCTAGTCAAGGATAAAACTCAGCGTAAATGTATCAAACCCAAATACAAACTCAATACTATGGATCAGTCATTAACATAATAGATCAGATCTCAAACATGGTACATGGGATCTATATAATATTATAAAATACAACAGGCTGACCACAAGCAACTACTCAAGTATTAGAGTTGTTAGATAATAGAAGATTCGATTTCAACAAACCCTTAGTATGCTCTTAACTCAGGAATTAAGCTTCTGACAGGAAAGAAAAAAAACCCTTAATAGGATCACGACTCAATCAATAAGGTGCCAGCAGAGTGCGGATCACTTAGGACAAACCCTAAATAGGTCACGGCTGCCAAGTATAAGGTTTACTAGTTTACGGCTGAGGTAAAGGGAAGCTTCCAAGGCTCACACTAGTAGATCGGACCCCTTCTTAGACCACTCAGACATCACAGCAGCAGCTCGGACCTCTTCTCAAGCCAATCAGACATTTCAGCAGTAGATCAAATCTCAGCAATTCTTCAAACAGGGTTACAACAACAGATCAGGTTGGATCTATAGCAGATCGGGTTGGATCTCAGTCAACAACAGCAGATCAGGTTGGATCTCAGTCAGGAACAACAGATCGAGCCTCTTCAAAGTCACAGCTAGGTCACAGAGGACACCACCGAACTCTAACAGCATAAAGACCTACAAGAAATCAGATCTGAAATAAGTTGTAATCTTCAACAGGTGGGCGGATCAAGCAGGACAGTCCATATACCCTTGACGTCAAGCAAACAATCAAAGATGAGATGTTGTGTTATCTTATCTTTTTCAAATGAGGAACAAAAGGACTCAATATATAGGATCTTAGATCTTCTAGAAAGAACATTAAATAAATCCTTTAAATTAGGATTCCTTAGAATTAGGAAAGATTAAAAATTAAAAGTTAAAATAATAAAAAATTAGGATCTCATTAAATTAGGGAAAGGCCACTTTAAAATAAAATAAAAGATAAAAATAAAAATATAAAACATATAAAAAATAAAAATAAATAAAAGAACCTCAAAAAGTGGACAAACATCTAAAGTACCCATAAGATCAAAACAACAAGGGTGGTATAAATAAAAGGTGGGTCAATGACCCTATTTACCACAAATCAAAGACAGGGTACCACAAGACTAATAAACAACAAGGTGCAAAGACCAAAAGTAAATCACCCAAGGTGGAAAGGTATAACCAGTCATCTCTCTCTCAAATGTACAAATGTTCCATATAACCTGAAAATTCATCATCATTGTATAAGGAAGGGTTCACACAGATGATGTGATCATGTGGTCCTCTCAACTGCTCCTTAGGTCAAATGTTAGTAGCTTCCACAAGGGGTGGCCAGTCCCTTGAGAAGACCAACCAACTCAACCATCTCGAAGACCTAGGAGAAGAGGACATCACACATCATAATCTTGGTAACTGACCAAGTTCCTCCATTCTCAAGGAATGGCTTCTCAGCCCAAGGCTGAGCCTCAGTCGTAGACTGGGACATGTTGATCAACCATCTGGTCTATGACTAGGTTCTCCATTCTCCCAGAGAATGATCCTCAGCCTCATGCTGAGCATTCAGTCCTAGGCTGAATGTTGATCAACCATCTGCAGGACCTAGGAAGTCTATGTCTCAACCTGCAGGATCTGCTTGGTCATCATGACCAAGAAACCGTCTGGTTCTAGACCAGAATACCCTAGAGACAAATAGGGGCCCTAGCCACATGCTAGGGACTTTGCCATGGCATCAACCTGCTTGGTCCTCGACCAAGAACCCCAGGAGACAACTGGGGGCCCTAGGGTACCTTCTAGGGTCTTACTCATTACTCTGCCTGGTTAACTTGACCAGGAACCCTAGTTAACTGACTAGGGTACCATTCTCTCTGAGAATGGGTCTCGTAGCTGCACTAAAAATAATCTACTGGAACTGAAAATTCCTGCTGTAGAAATCAGTTCAAAGTGCATTTCAAGTAACTAACTTGTCTTTCAAAACACAAGATATTTCTCCAAATTTCCAGAAAAAAGATTCGAGTCTAAAGCAACTGATAAGCTCTTTAAATGCCAAAGATGCCAGCATGCTACTGATAAGCAGACCAAAAAAGACATGATACCAAACCGGGCCATTTTTTAGTTTGTTGATTCATTTAGATTCTGCATTTCCTTTTCCCTATCAAACACAGACAATGTAGGGGTCAGCACAATTGATCCAACTAAATTGACCAGAAAATGATCAACATTGTTTCAGAAACACATACCTTCCTCGCAAATAGAGCATCTCAGCATAGATATAATTCACATATTCTTCAAGTTTCCTCAATTCAAACTCCATTCCCTGCAGTATTTGATGTAAAACCAAAAAATACAACTGATTACTGAGTATTATTTAAGGTCAATTAACTAACTTCAATTCAAACTCAAATAAACCATCTTCCAATCATACTAAAGTAAATCAAATAGAAATTGAAGAGGCAACATAAAACAACATTACAAACTAATTCTCTGCATCAAGGTTGTGCTTGTGTTTAGGGACTTCATCACTTAGGTGCAAATTTGAGCAGTAACAAGAAGTAGAATAGAACTAGTTGTTTTATTTTCATGTTCTCTTTGGCATTTTGGCTTATGCCTTTCTTTGTAAATCCAATATTGAAAATTTTGAACAAGAACAAATTGGATTGTTATGTGGGGTTTTTGGATGAGAGTCTTGACCTGTCCTACCACATGTTCTCACTTTTCATGTCAGCTCTTAGCAGTTATAGCAAAGATTTATGGAGTTCTCTTGCACTCCATGGAAGAGAACAAGTCCCCATATGGAGCTAGGTGTTACTCATTTTTCATTTTGAGGAACTTGTTTTACAACAGAGCAGATCTGAAGATTATCTTTAGTAGGAGGAGAAGAAAAGACTATTTTCAGAACTGTCCAAGGTAATCTTCAGCACACTGCATACGTACAAATTTTGAAGGATTAGGCCTAGTACTTTTAGACCCACCACCATTTGCAGATTTGCCTCAATAGTCAAGGCACTATTCCAACCTGTTTTTCTCATAGAAAGAAGGTCATTTTGGTATTTTGGAGGCCTTATGTTAGCATCATTTAGTACTTTGCAGCATATCCTAGATCATTGATTAAGGGTTTTATACCATAATTGTACCAAATCAGAAAGGCATTTCTGTTAGAATATCTGAGATATTGACAGTGTTGTCTCCCAAAATGGCATGCGTGTTGTTGAAGCCAAAAATGTAACACACCAGCTGGATGACAACTCTCTCAGGAGAGAGGCCAATGTCACCACACTCCTCTCCTCTTCGCTTCAAGTTGGCTCTCCTCCAACTCTAGGGGGGTATCCCTAAGATAGGATCGCTAAGGCAGGTACAATAAGCGGGCAAGGTGAATGAAGAGGCTGCCTTAGAGAAACAAATGTAACAAAAAGATGTATTTTAAATGGGTGATGGAAAAGAAGGGAAGATCAATCCTCAGGGAAAGACCAGTGCCAATATATCAGAGGGGTGAATGGAGTCAAAAGAGAACTCAAATGGGCCTTGCTGCCAGGTGAATGTAGTGACCAACTAAGAGCTCTTGCACTTGAGAACACCTGAAAGCCGCAAAACTTAAGAGAAAAACATGGGCCAAATAAAGTTGTGCTAGATTGTTAGCCTTCTATTCATATGATCCCAGCTTAAGAATCGAAAGAAATGGACTAAGAGAGGTATCGCCTCGAACAAGATGAAAGATGGAAAACAAAGAAAAATGGCATACAAAGAGAAAAATAACTCTCAATTTATCCAAAGAATCCCATGATATTTTTTCTATTACGCTCAAGGGGAGAAAAATCCCAAGTTTTTCCATCCTGACAATAAGAGAGGCTGGCCTCTTAAAAAGACCAAAATGCCTTCTCAGAAAATAATAATAAAATAAATTGGAAAAAGTGGGATCTCAGATCCACTTTTTCCTCTCCAATCGAATGCATGCCCAACTCACTTTATTAAATGGAACTTGAAGTTAGGCTATCCTATGTAACCCAAGACACCCACATGGAGAATCTTAATGTATAGGTGGCTAAAACAAATGTGGAACCTTTGGTTTGTGTAATCGGCTGTCAGAGAAGAATCCACGTAGAAAAGATGTGCCCAGCAACTGTCAAAATGAAAGGTATGCAATTGGAAACCAATGCAACTCGACTCGGTGTTTTTAGATAGTTGATCTCTCTCAACAGCTCGAAGAAATAGGTGGATATGTGCTGCTCCAAATTTCAGGTATTAAATGTAACTCCTGCTTTAGTTAAGTGGTTCCAACAGAAGAATCCCAACGTAGACCTGCTGCAATTGCCAGAGCTTCGAGCCTCCGGTTCTAACTGAGAGCTGGGCGCTTCTTCCATCACTAAACCGAGACTCACTGAATCTAACTCGGCACTAATCAATTTGCTTGGAGAACTGAACAGCCATTCGATGATGATCTCCGTGAAGTTAGAGAGTCATAAGTCGTTGTTTAATTTAAGAGATCACATTCACATGACGTGACGACTGCCAATGAACATAAACGCGCGGGTAATTGTGTGCAACTGCCAGAAACCCCCAATTTTGCACTAAGACTTAACTCCAATGCTGATTATCGCTAAAAGACCCTGAGCATCGGTGTTGAAGGAAAAATCTTTGCAATCGGCTGAAAACTAGGACTGACCAAAAAACGCGTGGACGGGCTTTATCAGTCGTGACTCTAAAAAAGGTAGCTGAGTGACTAACCGATTTGGTAGCACATAACTGTTTCCGGATTCCACGTAGTCGGAGCTAATAGCCGCGAGTAACTGCCTCGGTCAAGATAATCTTTGCGTGAATAATTTGGAGTTGATGATACGGATTACAAAATGCAACCGGAGCTTCCATGTGGCTGCTTCATTGTCGGCTGCAATGCTTTGTTAACAATTTCTCATGGAATCAACGGAGATCTCCACTCTCTTCTGTAACTCGCACCGACTATGAGACTTGACCACCGATTTTAGGTTCTGCTGTGTGCGGATGACCTTATTCAAAACCCTGGCTCTGTATTGAAGGTAACCTTATCAAAGAATCAATTGCTAGAAATGGAAAATTCATGATCTCTGCCGTTGATGGCGTGATTTTAGCTTTCACCATGCGTTGATCGCTGATATGGATGGCCAACGCCAGAATTATGGTGCACGAAACTCGAGCCTGGATTTTGAAAATAAAACCGCAATCACAAAATCGGCGTAGTATGTTGATTGCCCTGTTAAGATGAACCCTGATTTCATTGTAAATATGGGAAGGATTGGTCTTTTCTTTCTGGGTGCCCTGTGAAGAGGAAAAACGTGCCAAGGCCAAGGGATTGATCTGACGATCTCACCATTGCCTCTTAACTATCTTCCACAAGCGAGGAAAATAATGGATTCTCCTGAGACACGATTGCATCTACAGCAACGGTATCCATATCTGCTTCTGTCATTCATCTCGATGAAGCATGAAAAACCAAATAAAAATTCAGAAATAGCATGGTGAAGATCCTTCATAACACAAAAACAAACCAATGAATCTGCTTCTGCAATTTCTTCCTACTTTTCAAAGTTATACTTGTTCTGTTTGGGCTCATGTGTATTCCAGAAAACATAATTTTCAATAACGCTCGGGCCTCAATCCATAGCTTTCTGAGTAATATTAGGCCATATCTCTGATGTGTTCCGAGGATAATGTATAGAACCAAATGTGAAAATCCCTCATTGGCCATCAATTAGAAGACCTTTGTAGTCATGGGTATCATAGCAGGGAAGTATCCTTTTTTATCGCAGCTAACATAGCAGCATGTCCAACAGCTGTAACCGGAAAGAGCATGAGGATTCCGATTGGTATAACTGAAGCTTAGATTTGTTACAGTCCTCCCAAGAGTTTTCTTTTCCTTTTCAGTCAGCTCATCAAGATTGCTTGTTTCCACATTAGTACTTAGAAGAAGCCAGCACCTGAACGTATATGCTTCATCATGACACATCCAAAAGGTCTTCTTTTGCTGCTCTGTGGATATTTTGCTTCTTGACTGTATTTTCACTTTCTGACAAACACTTCCACCTTCAGCATTCTATCTCTGACAGACAGCTGCAAAATCTAAATGCCATCACTGCTGCAAACGGTGATCTGGACTGTGGACACCCCTGTCAAATGGGGGGGTAACATCTGGCTCCAACTGCGGGACGTGTGCTCACCTCAGTGAGTGCATGAGAACACCAGCTTCTCTTGGTTATCGCAGACCAAACCAAAAACATAGCGCGGTGGGGATGGCTCGATTCACATCCCCATGATCACCACTTATTACATAATTTAAAAAAAAAAAAGACAAAACAAATAACAGCAAATGCTCATGCAAGAGCTTATTTCTTCCTACCTACCTACACTAGCATGGGCCTAGACCCTGTCAAGCGTATGCATACAACTAATGTAACCATTCCAACATCTTATCCTTGTCATTTTTCTTTTTGCTGTGCTTGGTTCTAGACAAAAATGTGGACAGAGTTACCACAAAGCAGAGATGTCTCAGAATTTGTTCATGAATTTGTAATGGCAAGCTGTTAGGATAGAAAAAACCATCAAAATTTTGGTATAAAAACTTAGACCGTGCACATAAAGCCTCTATCCATTGACTGATAGGGCTTAGATATGAACCTCCATCATGACTCTGCTCAAGCTGATCTGTTATACAGGTGTTGTTATCTTTGTTAATGAAATGATCTTCATGTAGGTTCAAACCTTCACCATAAATCTGCTCATGCTGGTTTGTGAAACTGCTATCTTCAATAAAACGATTCCGAGGCAAATCTGGGAACTGCTCAGGAATATTTTCAGTGACATAAATATGAGGAAGAACAAAATTTTTATCATGAAACTGTTCAGAAATATGGGGCAGCTTCAACTCTTCAATGCTTTCTGTTGCAGCAGGAGGTTGTTCAACTGTATTTTCAAACAACAACCCTTGAATTTCTTCTTCGATGGTTTGTCTTTCAAACCCAGAATGGATTCTAGGGATGAGAGCATCATATTTTTTAGCAAGCTGTTCAATCTCATCAACCATCCCATCATGCCAGCGAAGGAGAAACCTCTCGAAAATTTTTGCAACTGAATCTATGGATTCATCCAAAAGACCATAGAACCAATTTTCTGCATCTCCTTCTAAAGTTAAAGCAAAAATGATCATAAGGTTATCCTCACAATAAAAATTAAAATCAACCATCAATTTGCAGAGAGAGGCAACATGATGTGGCTGAAACCCCATTATTTCCACGGAATTCAGGAAGAATGTCGTGCACCTTCCCACAGTCGTAGCACTCATTAGGAAATCCATGGATTTTTGAGAAATCCAATGGGCTGTATGCTTTGTGTAAAGTGGCTTCGTACAGAAGATCACGCACTTTTTCCTTACTATCATCCATAGATCAAACAATGAGGTACAAAAACTAAAACATGCATAAAATCATACCTCATACCAAACTGTGGAGTCGCCAAGGTGAGCTTGAAAGCTTTCCAATGAGTGTGCTCACCTCTACACCCAATAGGATCTTCAAATCTGCAAAAGGACAAGGGCTCTGTCCCTTCATGAAGTCGCCATGTGAGAAGAAGAATCTGCAATATAATCTCCCACAAATGTCGTTAATGAACCATAGTCTTCAAATTTCGGGAACTGGACTTTGTTCCTGGCAACGGCGCCAAAAATGTTGTCTCCCAAAATGGCATGCATGTTGTTGAAGCCCAAAATGTAACACACCAGCTGGATGACAACTCTCTCAGGAGAGAGGCCAATGTCACCACACTCCTCTCCTCTTCACTTCAGGTTGGCTCTCCTCCAACGCTAGGGGGGTATCCCTAAGATAGGATCGCTAAGGCAGGTACAATAAGCGGGCAAGGTGAATGAAGAGGTTGCCTTAGAGAAACAAATGTAACAAAAAGATGTATTTTAAATTGGTGATGGAAAAGAAGGGAAGATAAATCCTCAGGGAAAGACTGGTGCCAATATATCAGAGGGGCGAATGGAGTCAAAAGAGAACTCAAATGGGCCTTGCTGCCAGGTGAATGTAGTGACCAACTAAGAGCTCTTGCACTTGAGAACACCTGAAAGCTGCAAAACTTAAGAGAAAAACATGGGTCAAATAAAGTTGTGCTAGATTGTTATCCTTCTATTCATATGATCCCAGCTTAAGAATCGAAAGAAATGGACTAAGAGAGGTATCGCCTCGGACAAGATGAAAGATGGAAAACAAAGAAAAATGGCATACAAAGAGAAAAATGACTCTCAATTTATCCAAAGAATCCCATGATATTTTTTCTATTACGCTCAAGGGGAGAAAAATCCCAAGTTTTTCCATCCTGACAATAAGAGAGGATGGCCCCTTAAAAAGACCAAAAATCCTTCTTAGAAAATAATAATAAAATAAATTGGAAAAAAGTGGGATCTCAAATCCACTTTTTCCTCTCCAATCGAATGCATGCCCAACTCACTTTATTAAATGGAACTTGAAGTTAGGCTATCCTATGTAACCCAAGACACCCACATGGAGAATATTAATGTACAGGTGGCTAAAACAAATGTGGAACCTTTGGTTTGTGTAATCGGCTGTCAGAGAAGAATCCACGTACAAAAGATGTGTTTTTAGACAGCTGATCTCTCTCAACAGCTCGAAGAAATAGGTGGATATGTGCTGCTCCAAATTTCAGGTATTAAATGTAACTCCTGCTTTAGTTAAGTGGTTCTAACAGAAGAAGCCCAATGTAGACCTGTTCCAATGGCCAGAACTCCGAGCCTCCAGTTCTAAATGAGAGCTGAGCGCCGCTTCCATCACTAAACTGAGACTCACTGAATCTAACTCGGCACTAATCAATTTGCTCGGAGAACTGAACAGCCATTCGATGATGATCTCCATGAAGTTAGATCAACGGAGATCTCCAAGCTCTTATGTAACTCACACCAGCTGTGAGACTTGACCACCGATTTTAGGTTCTGCTGTGTGCGGATGACCTTATTCAAAACCCTGGCTCTGTATTGAAGGTAACCTTATCAAAGAATCGACTACTGGAAATGGAAAATTCATGATCTCTGCCGCTGATGGCGTGATTTTAGCTTTCACCGTGCGCTGATCACTGATATGGATGGCCAACGCCAGAATTATGGTGCACGAAACTCGAGCTTGGCTTTTGAAAATAAAACCGCAATCACAAAATCAGCGTAGTATGTTGATTGCCCTGTTAAGATGAACCCCGATTTCATTGTAAATGTGGGAAGGATTGGTCTTTTCTTTCTGGGTTCCCCGTGAAGAGGAAAAACGTTCCAAGGCCAAGGGAATGATCTGATGATCTCACCATTTCCTCTCAACTATTCGCCACAAGCGAGGCAAATAATGGATTCTCCTGAGACACGATTGCATCTACGGAAACGGTACCCATATCTGCTTCTGTCATTTATCTTGATGAATCACGAAAAACCAAATAAAAATTTAGAAATAGCATGGTGAAGATCCTTCATAACACAAAAACAAACCAATGAATCTGCTTCTGCAATTTCTTCCTGCTTTTCAAAGTTATACTCGTTCTGTTTGGGCTCATGTGTATTCCAAAAAACATAATTTTCAATAACGCCCGGTCCTCAATCCATTGCTTTCTGAGTAAGATTAGGCCATATCTCTAATGTGTTCCGAGGATAATGTATAGAACCAAATGTGAAAATCCCTCGCTGGCCATCAATTAGAAGACCTTTGTAGTCATGGGTATCATAGCAGGGAAGTATCCTTTTTTATTGCAGCTAAATAGCAGCATGTCCAATAGCTGTAACCGGAAAGAGCATGAGGATTCCGATTGGTATAATTGAAGCTTAGATCTGTTAGAGTCCTCCCAAGAGTTTTCTTTTCCTTTTCAGTCAGCTCATCAAGATTGCTTGTTTCCACATTGGTACTTAGAAGAAGCCAGTGCTTGAACGTATATGCTTCATCATGACACACATCCAAAGGGTCTTCTTTTGCTGCTCTATGGATATTTTGCTTCTTGACTGTATTTTCACTTTCTGACAAACACTTCCACCTTCAGCATTCTATCTCTGACAGATAGCTGAAAAATCTAAATGCCATCATTGCTGCAAACGGTGATCTGGACTGTGGAAACCCCTGTCAAATGGGGGGGTAACAGACAGTTTTAAGTTGGAAGCTGTTAGTGCTGCTGTATATGATATTTTTGGACAACTTCAAGTTTGAAATGTATGGATATACTTGAAGAGCTAGGAGGATTAATGACAGAAAGTTTGATATAAGCAAGAATGAAGATAGTGGCATGTTGAAGATCCAGATATGCATCTTTTTACTCCCAAGCTTCAATATCTAGTAGTAAGGGATCCTATAGCATCAGCACTGAAGGCTGATCTGAAACAACAGTTAGAGGGGCACCCTTTCTAGATGCATTTTTTGGGCAGATTCTTCAAACAGAGATGTATCCATTGCAAGTTGGATTTCTATTGCCAGCTCTCACCCTATCGAGATTGGCTTTTGCATTGTTCACATTCAATACTGGAAAATATTACATATTCAGACTTCTAGTGCTTTCTTTAAGAGTATGCACTAAATGAGACATACCACAAGGAATATTAGCTAAATCACGCATAACATTTTCTTGCATTAAAAATTGGATAGATGATTTTCTTAGACTACCTACACCATTTTATAAACTACAACCAAAGGTTCAAAATACCTTACTATTGTTTATAAATACCTTTTTGGGGACAGTAACAACCTAGATACCTTGATGTTGCTTATAAATACTCCATGGGACAATCAACGCCATCACAAACATGGTCTCCAATACCATAAGCTTGTTACTTTGTAGGTCTGAAATGGAGGTACTAAATGTTGCTATGTCCTGCTTGTGCTAGAAAGAAAGCTAAGATGTATTAGATTTCCTTCAAGGTGCAAATTATTTGATGGTAATGTGGTTCTACAAAAAGGAACTTTAGCATGCGTTAGCTTCCTTTGTTAAATTTTCATTAAGTTAGGGTTATATACAGAAAAAATAACAATTCATCATACTTTAATGCACAAAATACATTTAATAAACGTTTACAAATCTTGAATGTTAAATAGTGCAGTAGTAAAATCTATCATAACATAAATTTCATATCTTTAGCACTCTCAGGTCGGTCATTGTGTTAAAGTAATTTTAACACTACCAATTAGGTCACTGTGCTAAATTAATCTCCAGCAACATGTAACGTAGAATAACTAAATTTAACCACATAATAATAAAATATATATGGTTGAAGATACTGACTTGTGTGTGAGACCCTTCCTATAAGAATACTCATAAGAGTTACTTACTTTCAGTAAAGGCTGTGCCTCATAGAGGCTAGTCAAATCTGGAAACTATCAGACCCTACAAGAGGGTAGTACAAACCAGAGAGAGAGAGAGTGGGGTTGAGATACAGTCAATCACGAATGGTAAATGATAGTCAAAACACAGTGACAGTCTCAAGCATAAAAGATCAGACCTCAAAAAGTCTCAGCGCATTACTCTAACCACAAGCAAGTATTCAACACATAGTAAAGACCACAGACATGTCTCGATGTATAGGTTAGATCAAAGGAAAGGTTCAACATGCATACAACAGACTCAAATAAAATATCAATAAACAGATCTGACTCACAGAGGTTACAATCTTCACATAAAGGATAAGATCAGATCCATATGGCACATAAACTCCACATGTGTGCACACAGTAGGCAGATAGCACCTCAGCAGATAACAAACAGGTAGATCAAGCTAGGAGGGGTTTACAGCCTCCACCAAGGAGTTCACGACTAGCAATATAGGATCACAACTACCATGTGTATGCCTTCAACAAGCTGCGGCCTCAACAATAAGATAGATCAAACCCCAGGCAGACCCTCTACACACAGATCGGACCTCTGAATCAACAGATCAGATCCCAATCAGGCCAATAGTGTAACGCCCCATATTTTGACTAGGCATGTTTACGAGTTAGACACCTTTCACTTTAATTGCTTATTACCTGTTGGACTCAGCTAGACAGAGTGAACTATATTTTCGGCATGATAGACATGATGATATGTTGCCACTGTGTTAATGATGTTACTCTATTCATGCAGTTATTAAGTTATGATTATCATGAGATTCTTTTATTTCATAATGACAGTGTATGTTTGATAATCGTCCTAGAGGAAATGTGATATATATGATGTGGTCATTATGCTGTGATCGATTCGATGATTTTATGTGATGAAATAAATGATGCTGACAAAATGGATCAGACAATGATAGAATGGAAAATATATGTCTTAGCGTTTTCATTGATGAAATGTGAAATATATGGCATTGTACGTGGATGCCATCCTATGATGAAATTGATAGAACTGTTATATTCCATACATACCTGTGATGTGATAAAATTGTGACGTGAAATAAAATGATGTTGATGATATGGATCAATTGGTGATCGAATGGAAATGCTTGTTATAAAATGTGTATTCTGCGGAATACTAACCTACAGGACACGAGGGCTATGGGATAGCCGGATACTTGATCTGATATATGGATAAGAGCTTATCCATGCAGGGAACCTTAGCAACTGAAACTGATGATACGATGACATAGACCGATAATCTCGAGAGCAGCAGAGTATGATTTGATAAGGGCGTAGGCCCAGTATGTTGAGAGGGATGGATGTGTTTCGCACCCTATGTTCCTATGATACCCGAGATCGTGGGAGGGCCGTGCTGAGACACGCTCCCCATGTATGTGTGATGACGATGGTCGGATGCCTGCTAGGAGAGGATAGGTCCACTGTTCAGTCGACGCTATCGCTCTCAAGTTCTATGTGGTCAGGTCGATGAGTCCGACATCCAATTTTGTACTAGCAGAGGAGGGATAGGGAGGATGTGGCAGTAGGTTAGGATGGGAGGATATGATAGTTAGTACTGTGAGGGTTGGGTATTCCTTAACCCGGATTTAGTGGTAGTAGGTATCTCCCCTTGCACCTGAATAATTGATCAAATGTAATCATAAAAATAACGAAAGGAAATCTTAAAGGTTAACTGATAAAATAACAGATGATGTTTTAGTAATATTATGATGAATGTATACTTGTTCAGTTTGCATAAAGTATTATTAGTGTTAGTTAGCTGTTATGCATAGGATATATGTATGACATATGTTTATAGTACATGTCTGTCTTGTGCATACGCTGGCCACGCATGCACATTATGCACATGCACAATAATATTGGTTTACAACCTACTTATCAAGATTTAACAATGTTATAAGTTATCATGGATAAGTCAATTAAGTATTTAATGAATGATCTAATTAGCAAAAGATTATCAAGTTCTAACGTATAAAATAAGTTAATTAATCTTGTATGTGAACATTGTAATGAACAATTAAGATAAGAGTCGTTACTTGTAAGTACCCTCAAATGAAGGTGTCGTCAATATGAAGTATGATAGATGAATATTAATACTAGAAGAGTGTGCTAGATAATTGTTGATCATGATTAAATAAACCGTTAAGTATATTTCATTAACTATACATAGAAGTACTATGTTGATACTTATTGATTAAACAAATAAACATTTTAATTACTATTCACAATTTATTGAATTACTATTATTATTAATTATCATTGTTGTTATTGTTATTATTTAATCAATAATAGAATAATAAACCCTTTTATAAAAACATAATGGCTTGAATAAATTATTAAATAGATTATTCATTTAAATTAAGGGACGGAATCATTCCAAAATAGATTAAAAAGGATTTGTTTAAATGAATTATTGAATGGTCCCACTGCTCGAGAGAACTTGGATGATTTAAAAATAATATATAATCCACCTTTTTGCCTTAAAAAGGGGATGCACTAATGATTTGTACTTTCAAAAGACCATGACAGCTAGGGCGGTGTAGTGATAAGGAAGTTGACTTTAGGAAGGAGGTGGATTCCTATAAAGAGGGATTTTAACAAAGTAGTAAGGGGGTTATTGTGGGAGAACCATGAGTTTTTTTTTATGTGGGTGAAAGAGGAGGAATGTCGAGGAGGGGGTTAACTCGAAGCTTTGAGGAGGTGTGAAACTCAAAGGAAAAGACCGAGGAGGGGGTTAACTCAGCAAAATATTACCATGGAAAGGGTTCGATGGAAAGTTGTTGTCGGGATTATCGGTCTGTGGGCTCGGGGGCTAGGAAATCCGTTGATTTCCTAGGGTCAGCACGATAATAGCTGATCGGCAGGGTGGACACATCATTTCGGGTTGTTAAGGTAACCTACAGAATCCATTACAGAAACCTTCTTATCTTACCGAAAATCGACGGATTCAGGTATTTTTTTGAACCAACTTAAATAGAAGGTATTTTTCTGTTATTTTCCAATTATGCATGTCAAAGGAATAGAGTAGAATGAAAAGTTTTAAGATTATGTTTTATTTAATTGCAGAGACATGTAATTATATAGAAACAGACAATTAATCATTTAGAAAATAGAAACAGAGACGGTTGAATCTTTGGTTTTCTCCAGAGAACAAACTGGGAAGAACTTAGTACTTACATAAAAGGAATGGAGACCCAGTGCCTAGCAGGGGCACTACAAATAGCAGCAGATCGGAGCTCAAATACAGGCAAGTCAGACCCTTATCTGGCAGATCGGGCTCTCATACAGGAAGACCAGACTTCATACAATAGATTGAACCCAAATTAAACTTCAACAAGCAGATTTGAACCCATTCAGACCTTAAACAAGTAGATCGAAGGCAACAGCAGCAAGATACACCAAAACGCCAGCCCTAAATAATTATTCAAAGCAGATCTGAGATGAAAGGTGGACTTCAGCAAGTAGGTGGCCTCAAAACAATTGAATAAGCAGCAACAACATAAACCCTTAACATCAAGCATGAAGGAGAGCTAAGATATATATAAATTATCTTCAAAAGATATCAATATATAGGAACTTAAAGAATTAAATTAATCCTTTAAGTTAGGGCTCCATAGATTTAGGGGAGAATAAAAAAGATAAAAATAAAATATAAAGTAAGATAAATAAATAAAAAAATAAAAAATAAAAAATAAATAAAATAAATAAAAAATAAAAATAAAAAATAAAAATAAATAAAAAATAATTAAAGTGTCTTAAGTGGTTGTCAACCCATAGAATATAAGATTGTGTAATTTAGGTGGGTACTAGGGTACAAAGACAGGATGGGTACATGACCCAAAACCCTAGTACTAAGGGGTGTACCACAAAGGTGGTCACACAACCCCAAATACATCAAAACAACTCAAGGTGGGTAAACAACACAAAGTACCACAAGACCAAGAACAATAAGGTGTAAGGACCAAGAGTAAATCAATCAGGGTGGAGAAGGTGCAACCAATCATCTCTCTCTCAAATGTACAACTGTTCCATATAACTTGAAAGTTCATCATCATTGTATAAGGAAGGGTTCACACAGATGATGTGATCATGTGGTCCTCTCAACTGCTCCTTAGGTCAAATGCTAGTAGCTTCCACAAGGGGTGGCCAGTCCCTTGAGAAGACCAACCAACTTATCCATCTCGAAGACCTAGGAGAAGAGGACATCACACATCATAATCTTGGTAACTGACCAAGTGCCTCCATTCTCAAGGAATGGCTTCTCAGCCCAAGGCTGAGCCTCAGTCCTAGACTGGGACATGTTGATCAACCATCTGTAGGACCTAGGATGTCTCTGTCTCAACCTGCAGGATCTGCTTGGTCCTCGTGACCAAGAAACTGTCTGGTCCAAGACCAGAATACCCTAGAGACAAATAGGGGCCCTAGCTACATGCTAGGGACTTTTCCATGGCATCAATCTGCTTGGTCCTCGACCAAGAACACCAGGAGACAGCTGGGGGCCCTAGGGTATCTTCTAGGGTCTTACTCATTACTATGCCTGGTTAACTTGACTAGGAACCCTAGTTAACTGACTAGGGTACCATTCTCTCTAAGAATGGGTCTCGCAGCTGCACTAAAAAATTAACATCCTTCATTGTAGAATGTTGTTGTAAGAAATGCCCTTGTGCTAGAAGGAAAGTTAACATGCTAGAATGAAAGTTAACATGCGTTAGATTTCCTTCATGGTGCAATGTATTTGATGGTAATGTGGTTGTACCCATAGAAAAGCTAACATGCATTAGCTTTCATTCACAATGCAATGTTGTTGTTAAAACCCAACATGCGTTAGCTTTCCTTTATTGTGTAAAGTTGTTATAAGAATGCCCTTGTGCTTGTGCTAGAAGAAAAACTAACATCCATTAGATTTCCTTCATGGTGCAATGTATTTGATGGCAATGTGGTTGTACCCATATGAAAGCTAATACATGTTAGCTTTCATTCACCATGCAATGTTGTTGTTAGAAATGCCCTTGTGCTTGTGCTAGAATGAAAGCTAACATGCATTAGATTTCCTTCATGGTGCAATGTATTTGATGGCAATGTGGTTGTATCGATAGGAAAGCTAACATGTGTTAGTTTTCATTCACCATGCAATGTTGTTGTTAGAAATGCCCTTGTGCTTGTGCTAAAAAGAAAGCTAACATGTGTTAGCTTTCCTTCACTATGTAATGTTGTTGTAAGAAATTCCCTTATGCTTGTGCTAGAAGGAAAGCTAACATGCGTTAGATTTCCTTCACAATGTAATGTATTTGATTGCGCCGAGAGGCGCTCTACAACCCAGTATGAGGGATATCTTGTTAGTCGAGTGTTTGTCGATATTATTGGCCATAAATAACATTTGTATGAGAGAGATATTGTAAGTCGAGTGTTTGTCGATATTGTCGGCCATAAACAAAATAATACAAAGTAAACAAAAAAGAATAATACAAAGTAAAAAGTAATAAATATTATGTCGACCATAAACAAAAAAGAATAATACAAAGTAAAAAGTAAATATGAGACTTAAACTAGAGACTTTAGAGCTTAGGATTAGGTAATAAATATTATGTCGGTCATAAACAAAAAAGAATAATACAAAGTAAAAAGTAAATATGAGACTTAAACTAGAGACTTTACTTTTTACTTTTAATACAAAGTAAAAAGTAAACATGAGATTTTAGAGTGTTTGTCCAGTAATAAAATAATACAAAGTAAACAAAAAAGAATAATACAAAGGAAAAAGTAATAAATATTATGTCGGCCATAAACAAAAAATAATAATACAAAGTAAAAAGTAAATATGAGACTTAAACTAGAGACTTTAGAGCTTAGGATTAGGTGGCTCAGGTTGCACTCAGAGCTAGTCAAGGAGAGGTTTGCACCTCTAGAGATTTGATCCCTCTCGGCGCTTGATAGAGCCTAGGATTTGAATCTATGCTGGTGGCAATGCAGTTGTACTAGTAGGAAAGCTAACATGCATTAGCTTTCATTCAACATGCAATGTTGTTGTTAGAAATGCTCTTATGCTTGTGGTAGAAGGAAAGATAACAACATGTGTTAGCTTTCCTTCATTGTGCAATGTTGATGCAATCGATGCCCTTATGCTTGTGCTAGAAGGAAAGCTAGCATGCGTTAGATTTCCTTCATGGTGCAATGTATTTGATGGCAATGTGGTTGTACTGGTAGGAAAACTAATACGCGGTAGTTTTCATTCACCATGCAATGCTGTTGTTAGAATTTCCCTCGTTCTTGTGCTAGAAGAAAAGCTAATATGCGTTAGATTTCCTTCACTGTGCAATGTTGTTATTAAAAATGCCCATATGCTTGTGCTAGAATGAAAACTGACATGCGTTAGTATCCTTCATGGTGCAATGTATTTGATGGCAATATGGTTGTACCGGTAGGAAAACTAACACATGTTAGCTTTCATTTACCATGTAATGTTGTTGTTAGAAATGCCCTTGTGCTTAAAGGAACGCTAACATGTGTTAGATTTTATTCATAGTGCAATGTTGTTGTAAGAAATGCCCTTATGTTTGTGTTAGAAAGAATGCTAACATGCGTTAGATTTTCTTCATGGTGGAATGTATTTGTACCGGTACGAAATCTAACACGTGTTAGCTTTCATTCACCATGCAATGTTGTTGTTAGAAATAGTTTTGTGCTTGTGCTAGAATGATTATGAGAATACAAGTCATCATCACCAAGACATCCATGCATATCAAGAAGACTTAGCTCATTTATGAGTTGCTCCAACTTGTAGAAGTAGCTCAACACTCAAAGCTCACAAATTTTCTCATGCAAATTTGTTGGTAACAAGTACCATAAGAATTTAGCAAATCAATTCTTAAAGTTGGCGAAATTGTACTTGAATATTCGATAATGCACACATCGGAAAGAGATGCAGATAATCTCTAGGTGATTCATAGATTAACATAGTGCACCTAATATAATGCAATAAAATTATTAGTTCTATTGCATTCATTTTTTACACTATTGGAGATTTTTGTTAATAGTGAATCTTAGAACAAAAAAAATTGAATCAAACATTCATTCAATCATTGCCATATTGAGCTCTTCAAAGAAAATAGAACAATCACTTTATCAACAAGTGTACCATTGATTTGAGCTTTCCTAAGCCCATTTTCAACTATAAACCAAATATGAAGGCTTTGATAAAGGAAATTTTTGGTTTGCAGAGCATTTTGAATTTACAAATCTACATACATTTCCTAGAAGCTACTACAACTTCTACACCAAGTTCTAGTGACTATTGTAACTAAGCCATAGCCTTGCTATAAGGTAGCCATAGATTCTACCTTTAATAGAGAAGACAGATTTACCATTTTTCCATGACCAGTCCATCCATAAAGGATTACAACTAATGGTGACTTGCATAATATTTTCTTATCTTTTCTTTTAGTATGAATTTTGGGCTAAGACCCTAGGACTATATTATGATCCTGTTATACCATTATAGACTATAATTACATTTAACAAATAAATCTAGAGTGGTTTCTTTGGAGCTCTCAAGAAAAATTCTCATAGGAAAAACATCATAAGCAATTGAGTTTCTTAACCACCTTGATAGCTAAGATATAAGCCCAAGGCAGTTTTATAGGCTAATCACTGAAGCTAAATAATTTGTTGTTGTACAACAATAATCTTATTGGATTCATCCTAAGGCATTTAAATATTATCACACGCATGCAAGGATCACATTTGTTAAGTAACATGCTAACCAGATTGATTCCTAAAGGGTTTTTGATGCTCAGAAGGTTGATAGTTCTACACCTATTTCTTAATAAGCTCCCCAGATACACCCCTGAGGGAATTGGTGACCTTCCTAGATTGAATACTTTCACTATATGGAACAATTACTTCATAGGAAGCCTCCCTCAGCAGCTGGGGAGAAATTGTAGGCTAGAATGGTTGGATGCATCTTTCAATAAATTAACAAAACCAATCCCTATTGACTTGTTGCACCAAGAGGAGTGAGGTGCTCTACATCTCAATATGGGGGAGATGTTACCATAATTAAAAAAAATTCATGTCGGCTCATAAAATATGAAAAGTAATTAAAAAAATCCATGTCTGCTCATGATTTTTTTTTATGAAAAGTAATTAAAAAATCCATGTCAACTCATAAAACATTTTTTTATGAAAAGTAATTAAAAAAATTGATATCCAAAATATAAAATTAAAAGTTAAAATCTAATTTATCAAGAAAAAGAGGAATTAAAACAATTATGAAAATCCATGTCCAAAATAGAAAATTAAAACTTATCTATCAAGTAAAAGAGGAATCAAATTTCTTGAGTTCAAGATAAAAAAAAAAATACACCTCAAGAAATTGGATCCCTCTCAGTGCTGGATAGATCCAGGATTAAGATGGATCTATGTTGGTGTAAAGACAACAAGTTAACCGTACTTATTCTCTTTTCCAATTAGTTCAGTGGAGAAACACCCTATAGTCTTGCAAATTTCTCCACTTTGAGTAGAACCTACATTCATCGAAACAATCTTAGTGGTCACATTCCTTTCAGATTTGGAAAGCTTAAAATTTTATCCTATGTAGACTTATTAAGGAACAATTTTAGTGGACATTTTCCTTATGATCTCTGCAATGCACCTAGATTGGAGTACCTCAATGTTTCTTATAATCCCCTTGAAGGCAATTTTTGTCAAATATCTACAAATATTTTCAATAGCTTTTGTAAATTTATTAGGCAAGCTTCCTTCCTTTGAAAATTGCAATTCTATATACAAGCTTGAATGATAGGGAAATAGGATTTCTAGTAGCATCCCCCAAAACATTGCCAAATGCAAAAATCTCTTGTACATTGAATTGAGACAAAATGCGTTGATTGGAGTGAGCACCTTTTCTCCTTGTTTGTGTACAAAACACTAGTTGGGAGTATGGACAATTATCACCCTTATATTTTCTTGTCTTAATGTGTATTAGAAATTTTCAGGAATCGATTGGTAATAGAACTAAACCAGCCTAGATCCAAATCCTAGGCTCTATCAAGCGCCGAGAGGGATCAAATCTCCCGAGGTGCAAACCTCTTCTCAGGTATTGCACTCAAGGAGCTTTTACAAGATCTCCCTCATTATTACTTTTTACTTTTTATTATTACCTTTTATTTATGGCTGACAATATCGACAAACACTCGACTCACAAGATCTCCCTCATATTATTACTTTTTACTTTTAATTATTACATTTTATTTATGGCCGAAAATATTGACAAACACTCGACTCACAAGATCTCCCTCATACTGGGTTGTAGAGCACCTCTCGGCGCAATGAGGAGTTGTATTTTTGACAAAATTTATTACACTTGTGGCTGCTAGCATTGTACACTAATACCATGTTCACCTTTATTACTTGCATTCCTTGGGATATTAATAGTCTAGTAGAATGATGAACAAACAAAGGAGTTTTTTTGTAGATTGTTTTTTATGTTCATAGACCTTTTTGTAGACAAATAAAGTTGACAGTATTTTTTATGGGACCAAGATATACATCATTGTTTTGGTGCTTTCAAAAGGAAACTCTAGTGTGCAATAATTTAGCTCCCATTTGATTTGATTTATTTTATTCTAATGAGGATGTGGAAAATATTTGTCATGATACACTAGGGCTTGGTTTTTTAAAATGCTACTCGCAATACTCTAGGAGAATTATCCTAGGAAATTGCCTTCAGTCCTTGGTAGGAAATTGTATGTTGTATGCCAAAGAATATTTAAACTATGTAGTGAGAATATGTGATGAGATTCAACAAATTGTTTTTTATGTCGATATTGACATAACATATAAAAATATTCAAAAGGAGGTCTAGAAGGAACAAATAACATGATACGTCACTATATTTTAGTTGCTCGTAAAGAGGAAGAAAACACTAGACAATTAAAATCAAAGGTAATAGATCCTTAGTAGTGTTCATTGTCATCCATGGAAATTGCTAGGGAAATGAGAAAAAAGTGATAACTAACAAAATTCATTTAGTGATGCAAGGGAAGGGATGGTTAGCATGACGATAATAGAACCTAGAATAGAAAAATTACTCGTGCTGAAGAAAATTTGAGATTAAATTGAAGGTGAAAATGTATTGAATGCAACATATATTGGAATTAGACCTTTTAAACCATAAGTTGATGATTCAATGCTGAAAATGAATTGCTTTCGTTATAAAGACAATAATTTACATATACAACATTTCCTAGTTTCTCACCAAGACCGTTGCACTTTCACTAAATGAGCATATAAATACAAATGGACATCGTGATTTCCATACTAATTAAAATTACTTTAGTTTTGGAGATACAAATTTCACATATAGCATTATTTATTCAACAAACCTATGCACTTTCACTAAATGAGCACATAAACACAAACGAATAGCTCATGGGATCCATATTAATTACATTTACAAGGGCTCTCCTCCAGAGGCAAAAGCCAATAATGTTCTCAAAAATCATTTGAAAATCTAGTGAATCTCTTTCCATAGTTGAGAAAAAAATCACCAAAAAAGCAAAAACATCAAGGTCAAAGAAAAACTATTACCTAGAAAAACCAAAGTAAATGGTGAGGAAAACACAGAGGAGGGGGTTTTGCCCCTACAACCAATCCTCAGTGTCCTCGATTCAAGCACCCTTTCCCCTTGTCTATGTAAAAAGTTGGGAGAATGTAAGATTAGCTCCCTTCTAGTTTTCTTGTCTTATCATGTATTAGCAATTTCTAGAAATTAGTTGGCAATAGAACTAGATGGGGACATATTTTTTGGTAGAATTTATTGTGCTAGTGGCTGCTAGTATTGAACATAGATACCATGCTTCACCTTTACTATTTGAATTCCTTGGGCTATTAACAATCTAGTAGAAGAAGGAAACAAACAAAGGAGCTTCTTTGTAGTTTGTTTTTTGGTGTTTATAGAGGTTTTGTGATATTAATAAAGGTGAAGGTGCTTTTCATGGGCCCAAGATAAACATCACTATTTTGATCTTTTGAAACTGAAACTTTAGTGTGCAATAATTCCACTTCATTTTTCAACTTCCCATTTGGTTTGATTTATTTTACTATAATGAGGATGAGGAAAAGACTTGTCATGATACATTGGGACATAGTTAGTTGTATAAAATGCTACTTGTAGTACTCCAAGGGAATTATGCAAGGAATTGGCCCTTTTGGTCTAGTCTTGGATAGGAGATTGTATTCCTTATGCCAAAGAAGTCTTTAGATAGTGCATTGAGAATATCTGATGAGATTCATCAAGATAATTTTTATATTGATGTTGATACAACAAATAAATATATTGAAAGAGGTGTAGAAGGAACATATAGCATGACACAACTGTATTTTAGTTGTTGGTAAAGAGGAAGCAGGCATTGGACATAATTAAAAGAAAAGGTGATAGATCCTCAGTGGTGTTCATTATCAACCATTTTCAATTTGTTATAAAACATGATGCAACTTTGATATGATTCCCCCTTTACTACTATTATGAATGTTGAGAATAGCTTGTTGCCATTATGTACATGAAATGGGTGATCCACCCTTCTTGTGACTCCATGTCAAGAAAACATCAAGGAGTGCTTGCAACCTATTCCTAACTCCCCTTCTCTCCAATCTCCAATCTAATAAAACATGGTTGCATCCTTGGGTAACATTATTACTTGTTGATTCAAATTGTTTATTCTTCAAATTTCTAAGTTTTGAACTTAATTTTAATAACTGGGCTTTCAAATCTCATTGACCACTTTTCTATTGCAACATTAAACTCTTTAGAATTTTATTTTTGAGAGTGCCTATAAATGTCTTAGAAATCAAACTAGGATTTTCTGTGAAGTACCCTCTTAATCAACTCTATATCATGCTTCAATGCAAGGATAAAATCTATGACAACAATCAATAACATTCATCACTATAGTTTTATTTTTCAGATGTAGGGACTTCACCATTCATATAGTTTGAACCAATATAAATAAATGACTCTTTGTATGATCTAATTCTATACCCAACTAGAGGCCATTTTTTATCAACACTTGGTTAGAATGCTTGATGTTTGATCCTCCACTAACTTCATTTTTTGTAAAACAATTAGGCATTGACATGATTTTATAATTATTCTAATATTTATCATTATTGGAGTGTTGTACCTCAAATTGTCACTTATGACCCGACATGCTTCATCACCATGAGAAGCATGGGTTGTGATGTTCCCTAGGTGTGCTAGGGTCCATCATCTTGTGTTTTACCTAGTCCCTAGTCATGTTTGGGAAGGTCCTTTGACATTTGGAGGTCGAAGAACTACTTCAACAAACCCCAATTTGAGCCTTGAATGGAGAATGTCGCTCCCTCAAAGTTTCCCAAGGAGTGAAAATTACAAGGTTGTTGCCCCTTGCATGCCTTCAGGGGATCGAAAATTGCACCTTTTTCGCTCTGTACTCAGCCTTATGGGAGTGACAATCCTGTTTTAGGATCACCTTATTTCTCGAATTTCGATTCAAAGTAACATGAATATCTTCTAATCCACCTTATCCTCACTTGATCCAAATCCTTCTCCATGGTATTTGAGCCTCCCAAATTCTATATAATGAAGGCTTTCCATGGACAAAAGAGGAGATCTTGAAGGCATCACACTTATGATTGTGTGATTCTCAAGGGGCTTAAAAGGGAAAAAGGCTTAGAGCGGTGGTCCTTATGATCTTGTGGTGATCAAAGGGATTTGGAAGGAGACTTTGAAAGACATGCTGTTGTAGAGTTAGGTATACTTTCGTACATGTTGTTCATGCCTTTCTTTCTAATATAAAATTTGGCTTATTCTCCCATTTCATGTCTCTGTTGATGGATGTATGAATATGTCTACTAATTGGTAGTTAGACCTTGTTTAATACACTTGGTGCAATTAGAAGGTGTTGTTTCTTGTCTTTGTGTGCATGCTCACAAGTTTGGGTCTGCAATCTAGGAGCAGGATCAAGAAGGAGCAGCGAGGACAACTGTCAGGGCATTGGTAGGACATCTACCTTCTTCCATCTTTCTTATGCTTGTGTTTGCTTGTGTATGAACTGGATCTAGGAGATGTTGTGTACCATTTGTTTTGCTTCTATCTTGGATTAGGTGTCTAGGGAGCCTTACTATGTCCATGAGAAATCTAACCTATTCATAGGGAAGATTTTTGAACACATGGAGACATGAGTATGCCTTTTTGGACTGCACATCACCTTTAAATGCAATATGGCACTTATGTGATGATGAACTTGAAAAGTTGATAAGCACTGGCTTGGCCTTAAACATTTATCTCATTATTGCAAACTATAGGATGCAAGCGTGAATGATGGAGTTATCACATAGGATTACAAAGGTCTATTCTAGATGTTAACATAGTTCTAGGTGTTAACAAAATCCCTCTCCCCTATTGCTTTAAAGGGTGCTAGCTCAGTGGAAGAGCACTTGCTTTGCGAGCAACATGTTGGTGGTTTGATTCCTCCGTGCCCTACTCAAATTAACATGATATTGTACTGTATTATTAAGAAGATGATCTTGAAGTTAGTTTATTATAGTGGCAATCCATTGGATTTTATACATTGTTTTATATAATCTCTAGGGATATAAGAGTCTTAGTCTTGGGAGAGAGAAATATTACATATATTTACATTTTATAGTGTCCTTAGAGAGATTTTTTCTAGTATTTGGAGTTTGATGAACAAGTTCCAAAATTTATAAATATTAAATTCCAAATGCTCCACCATATTTAACTGAAGTAGGATTGGTGTAACCTCTGCCATTAACATGTCACAATGTTCACATAATGGTTGGTATGATAATGATGCCAAGCCTAATGCCATCACCGCTTCCTCATCGACATGGGTAGAATTATAACAACAATAGTAAAAAAGTGGTGACTTCTATTAATAATTACAATGACATTTTGAACAATCATTTTTCTTCTAATGATGTCCATTCTTTCTTCTAATTATGTCCATAATAGTCCGTTAATGAGGGCAAGGTGAATTATATAATTGGAGAAAATAATGACTGTATAGGAATGTAAGACCCCCGGTCCTTGATAATCTTAGTTTATCAATAACTAATCATTTATTTCTGTTTACACTCTGTGTCAGTTTTTGTTTTTTGTTTTGTTTTGTCGGTTTGTGTTCAATTTTAGGTCTGTAAAAAAATAACAATTACATTTACAGGTTTTGAAAATAGATATATTTACTGTTTTATCTACCTCTAACCAGTTTTGTTTGTGCAGGGGTAAGAGCATATAACTTTAATTGTTTCCATAACCTAAAATCAAATTTGACAAGGGTAGAAATGATAAATATACTTGCTGAAAAATACCTGTAGATAGCTAGTAGATCCACCCTTGTTGCTGTCCCCTTTGTTCCCTTTTTTTCGAATGCCTTGTTTGTTGTTTCTCTGCAACCAAAAGCCTTTCCCCAAACTTTTGAAACTCAACCGACAAAACAAGTGTGCCACCCTACCAACTGGCGAGGTCTCGCCAACTACCTAGCTCCAAAGGTACCCCTTTGGACCCCCGAGCCCAAACCGAGTCCAAGCCAACTTGTTATATCCCTTCAGAAAATCTCCAACAAAAACCCCATTTCAGATCTGCTCTAAACTTTCTATCTCTGCTCTCCAGAAAATTCTCCCAAAACAATAACTAAGGTAAAACATCTCCCAAGTGAAGAAGACCCCTTCTCCTCCTTGTCCTCTCGACCTTATTCCCCCCCTTTGTCCTTCCACCGACTCCTCCTATCATAACTACCTCTATCCTCCTCATTAATTTTATCCAACCCCCCCATTCCTCCTCGAGCCCCTCACCATTTGACTCATAAACCAAAAGTTGTATTATTTTATTAAATTTTGGGTTGGTTCATCTTCCAACCTTAAGTGCTTCCCACTCAATCGACAACCTCTCGACAATATTCTAACATTCTTTCCTTTTTTCAAAATTATAATTAATAATTAATAAAATGTTATATTATAAAATTAAAGTTTTACCCCAATAATTACTAGTCCACTCTCGGTGACTTCATAATTAAATGTTCCATAATTAATTTATAATTAATTCATCATTTTTATTAAACAACTACAAATGTACATTCTGACACTTGTTTATCAATTGCATAATATATCTATTTCTAATTTACCCTAGGTTCTAATTAACTTAGACATGATCATAATTAAATTAATAGTTATAAATTAATTCTTATCCATATGTTTTAATTAATTAACTAACATTGTAATTAATACTAACCTATCAGATTAATATTACTTTAATTAATATTACAATAACCATTTAACATTTTAACCCTTACCCTTGACTAATTAAATTCATTAATAATCAATCGAGCATTACTAATCAATTACATTAGTTGCTAATTAGGTTAACCATAGTTTGTTTATTAATCAACACTATTAATCATTAACTGATAATAATTAACATTAATCAACATTACTAACATTAATCGACGATATTTAATATTATTATTCGGTATTATTCACATTAATCAACGATAATTACATTAATCAATATTCTTAACATTAATCGACAATATTTAACATTAATCAACATTATTAATCATTAATCAACAATGAATAACATTAATCAATGTTATTAACATTAATCGACAATAATTAACACTATTACTAAATCATCTTTCATTACCACCTAATTTACTCTATTATCTTATTCAGTTTTTTTTTAAACCAAAATTTACGAACTCGGTGTATTAACTTAATCTCCTATTTAGATAAGTAGTAACGATGTAATTAATGCCTAAACATTATAGTTCAGTTTTATTTCACGCAATTTATAAATATGCAGGTGAGTTATGTAAGCGTAGCTACTGCTTACATACCTCGCGTAAGTACACTAACAGTAATAAATCGCACACATCAATCAAAATTACGAAACTTATTGTTTACTCACACAAGTTTAAACATAGTTTGCGAGGTACATTCTTTTACCGAAAGACATCTTATTAAGTTACAACAATTCATACATTACCGAGTTACGACACATAATCAATCAAATATTTTCCAACAAACACAGTTAGATCGCATTTTCTTTTCGGCTTCAAGCTACACCTATCTACCTACATCATCTAGCTAATCACAACTAACTTCCACATCCTATCCTTTCCTCTGCTAGACTACCCTGAAGTGTCAAGCCATGACCGAATCTAGCTAGAACCCGTAAGCAGAAGTGTCGACTACATCGACCAAGCTTCCCCAGTAGGCAACCACCAGTCATCATCACACACCTTGGGGAACGCGCCATAGCACAACCCTCCCATGACTCTGAGTTTCGGGGATAAATGGTGGGTAAATCCTCCACCCCCCTAATGGAACAAGGGACTATGTCTACCTAACATAATAACTGCATTGCACCTGTACTCGGTTTGTCATCGTTTAACCAATCTAGGTAGTTGAGTTTCCTGAAACCCTACCCCACCCATACATCATAATAACAACATAATAATCATGCAAAAGTAAATAATGCATCACCTGCATACCGTTTATCGTTCGGATTCCATGTCCCCAAGGCTCTCCCACCTTGTAGGATCCAACTATCACTTAGCCATTTTAACCTGTAAGTCAGTCCTCGACATACAATCTTGAATATCGTGCACAAATCCTCAACATGTACACTTACATTTCGTCATCACATAACCACAATAATCAATTTATTATTTTCACCATGCACCTGGTATACCATTCTTTCATTCAACAATAACTTTAACGGTATCCACGTACCCATCATTCCTTAACTTGCATATGTGAGACATAACTAACACATGATACATATCTAACATGACTATGTATCCTAATACTAACATCAAACACACACACACACACACACATATATATATCGACCAAATAATAGAACCACATGTCCACAGTGTCGTCAAACTGACGAAGTCTCATAATCAAGCAAGTACAACATATAATAATAGTTTAGGTAGTAATGTCAAAACGGGGCATTACATACACCCACCCTTCAGGAAACTTCGTCCCGAAGTTATGGTCAAGATAGTGTAGAACAATCATGAAGCATGATCTATGCGTCCTCCCAGGTGGCTGAACCTAGGGTGTACTTCCCCTACTGGGCCACCTCCTAAATATACATAACGACATCTACAAAGTCTATTCATTTAATCTTATTGGAGTTGTTCTTATATTTCGTTTAACATTCGCATAGGTTGTTGGTTTGACTACTCAAGGTTCATTACCATTCTTAATCCATCGAATATTCAACATCCTTGTTAAATTAAACTAACTTGCACGTTCTATAATGTGATTCATAAGAATACCTTACCTTACATATAACTTTTAATTTAATTCTTAGTCATTGTCATGACTCTTTAATCAGATCTCATCTTTAATTAATTTCACTTTGACTTACGCCATTTCTCTATATCAAGATTTATTATTAGTGATAAATTATGAAGCCATCATGCTCTTTATTTAAATGTTGTTGGTTTAAATGATACACCCATTGAGACTACAATTTAAACATTAAGGAGAAATTCCATATCATCATTAACAACTTTCCAAGTTCAAGTAGAACTTATCTTCGACTGCATTTCCATTTATCTTGTAATCCTCACATCATTGTCCTATGTTTGGTACTATTTCCCTAACTATCCCTTACGTTGATATACCCCTTTCCTTCATTCACGCCTTTATGTTGTCTCACTAATCCTATCTACCTTATTACTCTTAGTATCTAAGTTACACTTATTAGTTCTTCTTATTTATAATCCATTAATTACACAAGATGATGACTCTTACTTATTTTTGCACACTAACATTGTAGTCCTTACTCATAATTACGTATATTGCATTAACAATACTCTCATCACAATATGAAAATGAGCTCATCTGATCTTATCACACCATACCAAATACTATGGTTGTTTCTCACGCTGTTTAACCCCTTTACTTATTTTAATGGTCATTTGTCATTGACATGGCTATAATTGATATGCTGCGATTGTGTTGTTGTTAACATACATAAATTCATTCAATGTCCAATATTATTTGTTGTGCGATCCCTTTTATTACTCATACATGAAGTGTACATGAATAGGAGAAAGCTCGAAACTAACTCATCATCAACAACATATGCTAACGTGAGGTACCTTAGGTAATTCCAAACTAGGCACACTCAACAATGTCCTTCAAAACACTTTATAACCATACTTAAGGCTAACACTTAGGTTAAAATCAAGTCGAATTCATTCCAAAATCCCAATTATCCATTAAGTAAACGACTACTTCTAAGTCATACATTACACACCATTTTCCCATCAATGTATTACATTATGAACCACTTTCAAGAAATCTGACTTATGCATCTTGCGACATATTATTTTTGTTGTTTACAACTTAAATTATGACATAAGGTCATTCCCTTACAGGATAGCATCACACCCTCACAAATTTCCTCCTAGCATGACTACATAGGTTTCTTATAAAATTTTACAATTTTACCACCCTGTCTATTGTTGATCAACTTTTAATTTATCCTCGTAGAGTGAAGATGAAGACCATGTATTTACTTGGCGTACCAAAATTAATTTTATGTCCTACCATGTCTTGATGAATCATGCACATATTCTTCTATTATGATCTTCTCTTTACTATTACTACCAACTACTTTAGTTGTCGCAACCTCTCACGAATATATCTTGTGTCATTATGCTCTTCCAGTTAGGGACTAAGTTAAATGTCTGAATGCATTTGTGTTACTTTACGCTATTGCTACCTCATACAATCGTTGGTTTGATATCTATCTGCTTCACACATTTTAGACGTAATGATAATGCCACTTATTTTTTTTATTCGTAGTCATTATCTATACATCATTCGCCAACTACTGCTCCTTATTTAATTATCTCATCGTTTATGTTATTCTCAACTCCTAGCCCACCCACGCCTTTGAGTACTTTTCGTGCACAACTCTATCTTCTGATGTGGTGTTAGTTTCGTTATCTACCTTCATTACAACTATCATATCTCCTATTACTTATATAATGTCACCCAACAACTACCACATATTTAATAGTAACTTCAATAACGGACACACTTTCTATATTATTTCATTTAGCTTGCATGCCTACCATATCATTCTGTTGCAACAAAATTTATAATTCACTTATCCATTCACTTCCTTCCACACTAGGTTTGAAATACTTCTTCTTTTTGTACCACTCTTTCTATCACTAACACTCTTATGGTAATCATGTGTCATTGAAACATCTTGTCCTTGAATTTATGTTGTCCTTACTTATCACATATATTTACCTAGATTGATATCATTTTAGTCCTTACAAATTTACATGCCTAATCCTCATTTTGGATTCTTCCCTTTAACGCTCTTTACAATGTATCAACACACTTTTAATGTTTCCATTAATTCACACATATCACTTGCAATACTACTCTCTCTCTCTCTCTCTCTATATATATATATATTAAACAATGCCATCACTCATGTGTCCCATGAATCCTGACCTACTATACCTACATAGGTACTTCATACAACCATATGATTGACATTCATAACTTAGGGCATCCTTAAAAGATGAATGGAACCTTTAGATAACGTAATATTTTGTTTACTCACTTGACACACATGACTAGTCATGAGACAAGCATACTAATCCATAATTAATCTCATCATCTTATATACTAGGAATGTCTTAAGGTGATTACTACATAATCTTAATGAAGCTCTCATTACCATTTTATTTTAACACGTCCACTTGTTAATTAGTTAATCCACATATGCCCTTCCTTATTACTCGAGGTCATCACTGCACTAGACTTGACTAATTATCATTGAATAACAACCCAATTACTTATCCATTGGATATATACTAGTCTTTTGTTACAACTTTTATTGCTTAAGCCAACTTTGAAAGGGGTTCCCCCTTTAGTTGGTAGTTGATACCACACATAGAACACCCTTGAAGAGTTTGGAATACAACCATCTTCCTTAACTTATGAACATTTACCAAGATATTACTCTAATTGTTATTTACAAATATAGAGACTTTAGAGTTTCTTGTTTGTCCCTATTAATCAAGCTCTCTTTACTAGTAATATAGCTCATATTCTAACAGGGAAAAGACAAGGTTTATGATTTTTCTTCTTCCTAGCTATGACACATATTGTAAGATATGACTTAGTTATCCATAGGTCCATTAATATAATTTATATCCACGATTGTGCACCTCTTATTATTTCAATTAAATATATTATTCTCTTAAATTAAGTTTTGTATGGTTTCCTCTATACCTTATACTTACATCTTATTGACCACAATGGTCCCTGGTCCTTATCACATATCCCAAGTTCCCTTGAGATCTAGTCATACAATGATTTCCTTGGCTTTGAAATATAGGAATAAATATCTATGGGTAATTTTCATCATATCTAAGGCACACCATGTCCCCATGAACAAGAATTTTACAACCACAAACATAATTTAAGAAATGACTTCCTACATGGATCCATGACTGCAATATATAATTACTATCATGCAATTATTACTGAAAAAATGACTTGTCCTTAGTAATTTATTCTCAAGCTACAACTTTAGTCATATGCGACACTAGCCACTTATGGCCTCCAACCCCTTAGTTGTACCTATCTGGATACTTTAGTTCATTACAATTATTACAAATTACCATTATCGATAGAATGAACATCCTCCTTGTTCACAGTTAGATTCAATAACCTATTAATGATTTTCACTCATCATGACACACTAAGTCTTAATGTCGTGAGTCGCGGGTATGACATTATGGCTTAGGAAAAAGGTGGGGTATCACATTGTTCTCATGGCTTAGGTAGTCGTCTATGCCCGCATCTACCGTTGGGGTCACACTTGTCATGGTTTCCTGAATAAACCTACTATGTTACCCGATTTGACTTAAATTCGGTTTTTTTGGTGCCACCTCCTAACTATATATCCAAATCAAATTACTTTTCCATTTAAAACTTTATAATTTAAAAAAAAAATCTTGTAATAAACTTATAAGTTTAAATTGTAAAGTTAATTACTTAATTGATTAGAGCTATTTTAATCCAACATAAGACTTAAATCTTAATTAATTTAATCTCATGATATAAGATATTAACAATTTAAATTTAACTAAATTTAAATAGTTAACAATTTAAATAATTAAGTTTAATAATTAACAAATTAAATAATTAAATTTAACATATATGATATATATATATATACATAGTTTAATTAACCTAAATTAAATATCAACTAATTTAATTTAATTTTAACAAATTAGACAAATTTACTAATAGTTTTCATTAAACGTATTAAACCTATCTAGTTTAACTTGGGCCCTTGCATGAGGAGCCACGCGTTCCCTCCTCATATATCCATGATATACAATCATTAATTAAATAATCACGTGAGACGGTGATCAAAACCCTTTGTCTCTCCCTACCGGAGACATTTCTTCTCCAAACTTTTAGCAAGAGGGTGTTGCTCTGCATGTAGCTCCTTTAGGGTTTTCGATTAGTTTAGGGTTTCATAAGAGAGAGTCTAAGCGGCCATGGGAGGTGGAATGCTTAGCTTCTTTTAGCTCAACCCACAGCATTCTTCTCAGGTGAAATCTTCCCCGACCTTGTCTATTTCTTTTACTATTACTATCACTCGTTTATTTTTTTTTACATGGAGCTCGGAGCAGAGGTAGCCTAGCTGGGCGCCCTCCTTTCCTTCCCTTCACTCTGCGTTGGTCGGGGATTTTCCCCACTGTTAGCCCATGGCCACAGGCCATGAATTTTTTTTTCATGTAGATTTTCTTTTGTATCATAAATATTTTTCGACCCTTTTGGAAGGTAACGGTTCATATAGAGTATGCTTTTACATGGTAAACTAGCACAGGATCTCGGTATGGATCTTAAACTATACCAGCTTCTAGATAATCTGATACTTGGTCATAAATTGGCATTGTAACTAAGCGAGATGATGGTGGAAAAACTACTGCGTAAGGTGCTTTCTCTGCCACTTGCTCTTTTGCCTTGGTTGGTGGTTCTGATTCACAGGATCAATTGGTTAAGGACCAACCGCTTCGGGTGCTTATGGATAAACACTAAGTAAACTGGCGGCTACTTATGCCCCCCCAAAAAAACGGCTAGAGACTTAATAAACTGGATTACCGGGTTCTTACTCTACCTCCATTACCTACGCTGTATCTACTCCCGCTACCTTTGTTGCTAGTGGTTCAAATAATGCTTAAGATACTCATGCTTCTTTATGACGCTGGTAAGTAACTGGTTTTGGATATGCCCAACCTGTGGCTGCGCGGCTGCTGCTCCAAGGCCGCCATGGCCGCATATATTTGCTTAGTTAAGAGAGATTTAGAGACAGTTTCCGAAGATTGATTTACTTATCAAGAAGGGGTTTTGTTTTTTTTCGTATTTGATCTTTATTTTATTTTTATTTTTTTATATACATTTTTTTTTTCACAGAGGAGCTTGGAGTGGCGGCAGCCCAACTGGGTGCCCCTTCCTGCTACTCTCTGTACCCACCTGGACGGGGCCTTCCCCCTGGCTGAGGCCGCAGGCTTGGCTGCGCCATGGCCGTAGACCATGGCTGCGCAGAGGCCACAGGCCCATGGCCGCGGACCTCTCGCTGTGCCATCTTCACTGGCCTAGCCATGCCAAAGCCGTAGGCCATGGCTGCGTAGAGGCCGTAGGCTCATGGCCGCGGTCCTCTCACTGCGTCATGTCCGCTGGCCTGGCTGTGCCCAGCAACCCAAAAACAAAATTTTAATTAAAAAAACATTATTATATTTTTTTGTTTAAGGTCAACTATGGAATAATAAAAAAAATGTTTTAATATTTTTTTTTTGGTTTAACAATTATATATATGTTTTTTTTTATTTTTATATATAATTCCTATTTCATATATATATATATGTTTGTTTAGTTATTTTATAAATAACTAATTTTTTTTTTCTACTATGTAAAATTTTGTTTATCACCTAAAATTTTATTTTATCCTCCTTTTTTTATATAGTTCTATATACATATATGTATATTATTTTATTTTTATATTAGAGAATAAAACCAGAATAAAAATGTAAGTGTTATTTTTATATATAAACACTATATATGTATTTCTTTTACATGTAAATGTTATATATATATATATATTTAAACAACATTATGTATATATTTTTAAATGTGATGTTGTATATATGTATGTTTTTTTTCATATATACATCTTATTTCGATATAATGCCTATTTCGTATGTATATATCACGTATATTTAGTAGTAGTTTTTGTTTTTGTAGTTTAGTTTTTGAATGTAAAACACTTTTGTTTTTGTTTTTTTTAATAAAAAAAAATATTGTAATTCTCAAACTCTTATTTGTGTTTCTTGCAGGTCAAACACTTGCACAAGAGTCATGTTTTACGGTAATTTTTTTTTTTACTGTTCTGTTCAATATAGTGAGCCCTCTGGTTCCAGATTTGGAACCATGGCTCTGATACCATGTGTAAGACCCCCGGTCCTTGATAATATTAGTTTATCAATAACTAATCATTTATTTCTGTTTACACTCTATGTTAAATTTTTTTTTTTTGGTCGGTTTGTGTTCAATTTTAGGTCTGTAAAAAAATAACAATTACATTTACAGGTTTTGAAAATAGATATATTTACTGTTTTATCTACCTCTAATCAGTTTTGTTTGTGCAGGGGTAAGAACATATAACTTTAATTGTTTCCATAGCCTAAAATCAAATTTGACAAGGGTAGAAATGATAAATATACCTGCTGAAAATTACTTGTAGATAGCTAGTAGATCCACCCTTGTTGCTTTCCCCTTTGTTCCCTTTTTTTCGAATGCCTTGTTTGTTGTTTCTTTGCAACCAAAAGCCTTTCCCCAAACTTTTGAAACTCAACCAACCAAACAAGTGTTCCACCCTACCAACTGGTGAGGTCTCGCCGACCACCCAGCTCCAAAGGTACCCCTTTGGACCCCCGAGCCCAAACCGAGTACAAGCCAACCTGTTATATCCCTTCAGAAAATCTCCAACAAAAACCCCATTTCAGATATGCTCTAAAATTTCTATCTCTGCTCTCCAAAAAATTCTCCCAAAACAATAACTAAGGTAAAAGATCTCCCAAGTGAAGAAGACCCCTTCTCCTCCTTGTCCTCTCGACCTTATTCCCCCCTTTGTCCTTCCACCGACTCCTCCTATCATAACTACCCCTATCCTCCTCATTAATTTTTGTTTGGATATCCACGTCATCTTTTTCAGGATCTTGCATGCAATTAGGGTTTGCATGCAGAATCTAGGGTTTGCATGCACCTGCATGCACTTGCATGCATCCCAGTCAACAGTTTGATGCCTCCAGCACCTTAGCCACCTCATTCTAGCACCCGGGAGCCACTTACTACAGATTTTTAGCCCTCCTAGGCTGAAAGGTGCCCACTTCTCACCTACTGCCAGAGAAGGGCGCACTTGTTCACCTACCACTGCAGTTCCACTTCAGTTACACTCAGTTAGCTCCGATTCTCCCTGATTTGAGGCTAGTTTCACTCCCGACTGACTGTTTCACTTCCGTTGGACCTCCAGATTGACTAGATGACTTGTTCTGACTTCAGTTAGCCTCCCATGCGCCCCCACTGAGCCTCCCTCTCCTTAATCAGTGCTACACACTTCAATTACACTTGTTACACTCAGTTAGACTCAGATTGACACCTGGATGACTGGTTCTTGTGCATTGATGACCACCACCGATTGATGATGAGGAATCCTAGTTGGAGTCAAGCTACTCCATTCACTGATTTGAATGAACTTCTTAGGCAATTCGAATTGCTCATTGACAGATATTGTATTCTATTGTAATTCATTCACCCTTTCTGGGATATTGAGCACTGCTGCATGTTTTGCACAGTTTTACACCATATTTTCTATATTCATCTGTTGTGATTGATTTACTTGTTCATTAGATCTGCTGTGACTAATTTTACATGGTATCAAATCCATTCAGGGACAAGATCTCTTTTCTACAGGTGTTTCTACAAGAAGATTTGACTGAATTGCTCAAAAATTGCAAAAAGTTTGGCATGAGATATCTCAAGGGCATTTGCTCATGTGCATGCAAAGCTTGAAAATACATCCAATACCACTCCAGAAGCTTGAGTTTCCACATAATTCCTGGATCTGATACATTGGACCCATTCAACATTGTTTGATCTCCAATCCCAGGTGTGATGCAACTCTAAAAGGGTGGATTGTTCGACCTTACGGTTCTTGGTTTGATTGTGATTTGCAGGTTATCAAGCTCCTCTCTTGCATTCGCTATACTGTGCATGCAAACTCCTCTTTTGCATTCGCTACTCTATGCATGCAAGCTCATCTACATCAGTTTGACTCGCTCCTAGCAATGGAATACTCTTCTTCAAAGCCTATCCTCACCCCATTCAATTATTTTGATTGGAAAGATGATATGGAGATCATATTACGTTCAAAAGGTTACTACCGAGTCACTCTTGGTCTTGAATTGGAGCCAAATAATGTGTCAGATCGAACCAAACACTACAACAAGCTTGATGAAGCTTATGGTCTTCTTTGTCTCTCCATCTCCAAAGATCTTCACTTCCATCTTAGCGGATTGAAGACTCCAAAAGCTATATGGGAGCAACTTGAAACACTATTTGGCAAGCAGGATGAGCTTAGGGCTTTTCAATTAGAGAATGAATTGATTGCCCTTAGTCCTGAGAATTTCGAGACCATCAATGAATTCTTCAAAAAATTCAAGAACTTGAACTTGCAATTGAAGAACAGTGGAGTTATCAAAGAGGATAAATAATTGATCCTCTCCATTCTAAGCAAGCTTGGGAAAGATTATTCGGTATTTGTCTCTACTTTCAATTCCGGTCGGCTAACTACCCCGAATTGGAAGATGCCTACCTTGAATGCCTTCATTGAGTCCGTCACAAAAGAGCATGACAAGTTGATTCAAATGGGGTCCATAAGCTCCAAATATTCATCCCTATATGTTCAAGGACCCAAGATCTCGAATGGTAAAGGAAAGCAAAAGAAGGAGAAGCCCAAATTCGAGCCTCACAAGCAAAAAGACAAAGGCAAGCAAACGGATGCACCATCCAGTTCGAAATCCAAGCAAAAGGGCAAAGAAGGTAACCAAAAATCTAAATGTACTTATTGTAACCGTGGCTTTCATCCCGAAAGTTCATGTATGAAGAAGACTATAGATCAAATGACCCTCCTTTTGGAAAAGAACAACATAACCCTTCCTGACGGTGCAAGGAAGAAGGATAGGAATGATGATCATGAAAGAGGACAAGCACTCATGGCAACGGTTTCGAAGCCCACTACTCTCTTGATAGATTTGGGTGCATCAAATCATATGGCTGCCAATATTGATTCTTTTTCCTCATTCGATCCAAACAGCTCCATCCCCATCCATTTGGGAGATGACTCAAAAATTTCTTCAAAGGGCAAAGGTACGATTCATGTAGAACATGGAAGCTTTCAGAATGTTCTCTATGTGCCTTCCTTGGCTTCAAATCTCCTTTCTGTGTATCAAATGACACATACTGGTTAACCAAAGCAAGTTACATTCAGCCCTAATACAGTTGAAATTTCTGATATCAAAAGTGGAAGACTAGTTGCAGTCGGAAAGGCAAACCACACTGCAAAATGCTATGAGTTTTCACACTTTATTCCGCTTGCAAAGCCCACTGCTCTTCGCACACATGGTAATGAGGTTAGTAGGATTTGGCATGAAAGATTTGGACATCTTAATTATAAGTATTTTCTGCTGTTATCAAACAAATCCATGGTAGATGGGCTTCCACAACTCCGTTCCTCGAAGGGAATATGCACTGGTTGCATCATTGGGAAGCACCCCGAGCACAGATTCGACCGCGGCAAAGCTAGCAGAGCTTCTACTATTTTGGGATTGATCCATTCTGATATCAGTGGTCCGCTGCCCCATATGTCATTAAATGGTTCAAGGTATGTTTTGACATTTATTGATGATTTTTCCCACTTTACATGGGTATTCTTTCTAAAAAACAAGTCAGAAGTGCTTGGAAAATTCAAGGATTTTAAGGCTTCTATTGAGACCACCACTGAGAGCAAGATCAAAGCTCTTAGATCTGATAATGGTGGGGAATATATCAAGTCCGAGTTGCTGCAACTTTGTGCCCAAAGCGGAATTAAGATCCAACATACAGTTCCCTACACACCCCAGCAGAACGGTGTAGCGGAAAGGAAAAATCGGTCACTGAAAGAGATGGCTACATGCATGATTGAATCGAAAGGTTTGGCTGCAAATATTTGGGCTGAAGCAATCAATGTTGCTGCATATATACAGAACCGTGTTCCACATTCATCCGTGAAAGGTATGACTCCTTTCGAAGCATTCTTTGGTCACAAACTGGATGTGTCAAATTTGAGAGTTTTTGGCTCTACTGCACGGGCTAGAATTCCTTCTGAGAAGAGACGAGCTTTGGATCCACAAAGTATCGAGTGCATATTGATAGGATATGGGGAAGAATCAAAAGCATATAAACTCATGGATATCAGATCTAAAAAGATATTCATAGAGCGCAGTGTGCAATTTGAAGAACCGCTTCAAGAATTGCAACTAGTCGAGGAGAAGACTGCCGATTCACCGCCTTCACCAGAAGAAGATCCGAGCAGCGATAATGAAGGTATGAGTTCTGATATTTCTGATATTGTAGTAGCATATGATGATCATGACATATCAGGTTCGGAATCCGACCATTATGATCCTCCTCAGTTACCGAAGTGGGCCCAAAACACTCTACATTCTACTGGTTCGAATCTTGGAAATCCTGCTGATCAGAGACGAACAAGAGGAGACTTTCAAAGAGCAGGTATGGCTCTTTCTATTGCTGATCCATTTATTCCTGATATTTTTTATTTGATGGCTAGTTCAGATCCTACATCATACTATTCTTCTCATTGAGATCCGAGATGGAAAAGTGCCATGGATGAAGAGTACAGTTCTCTTCAAAAGAACAACACATGGGAGCTAGTTTCTCTTCCACCTGGAAGAAAATTAGTGAAGTGTAAATGGGTCTACCGTACTAAAGTTGCTGCTGATGGCACTATCAGCAAATATAAAGCAAGTTTGGTGGAAAAAGGTTTCTCCCAAGTCCAAGGAGTGGACTACACTGAGACCTTTGCACCAGTTGCAAAGATGGATTCCATCCGCCTTGTTTTAGCTATTGCCGCATCCAAGCACTGGGAAGTGCACCACATGGATGTGAAGAGTGCATTTTTACATGGAGACCTTGCTGAAGAGGTCTATATGCAGCAGCCATAGGTTTACACATCAGATCCATCATTGGTTTGTAGATTGAAGAAATCTTTGTACGGGTTAAAACAGGCCCCAAGAGCTTGGTATGCAAAGATGGACTCCTTCCTTCTTTCTCAGAATTTCCAAAGGTGCAAATCTGATCCGAATGTGTATCTTCAGCGAGTTAAAGGTAATATGTTGGTTATTGTACTTTATGTTGATGATCTGCTCATTACTGGTAGCACACTTACTTCAATAAACAAGCTAAAATCTGCCTTAAATCTAGCTTTTGACATGAGCGATTTGGGCTTGCTGAGTCATTTTTTGGGCTTGGAGACAGCTCAAAATTTTGATGGGATCACTATATCTCAGCAAAAATATTCTTCCGACCTGTTATTGAAGTTTAATATGGCTGAATGTAAGGCAGCCCCATTCCCATTCCTCTCAGGAATCAGTCTTGAGGAGGGAGATTCCACACCGCTTGCAGATTGCAGTATGTATTGACAGTTGATTGGTTCACTACTTTATTTGACACACTCACGGCCTGATATCTCATATGCCATGAGTGCCGTGTCAAGATATATGCAGCAACCACATGAGCTTCATTGGCGAGCAACCAAGCGGATCTTGCAGTATGTGCAAGGTACGAGACAGTTTGGCATACATTATGCTGCAGATTCTGAGCTAGATTTCATTGGTTTTACTGATTCAGATTGGGTAGGTGATAGCATTAATCGGAAGTCCACTTCTGGTTATGTTTTCATGATTGGTCATGGTGCTATTTGCTGGTCCAACAAAAAGCAAGCAGCCATTGAACTTTCTTCAGCAGAGGCGGAGTATCGAGGGGCAGTCAATGCCTGCATTCAGGCAGTTTGGTTGCAGGGTATTCTTTCCGAGTTTGGTTTTGATGGCACTACTTCGACTGTCCTATTTTGTGACAATCAAAGTGCTATCAAGATCTCCACAGATCCAGTTCAGCGGCAGAGGACCAAACACATTGAGATTCATATGCATTACATTCGACAGTTGGTGCATGACCGCACCATCATTCTGCAATATTGCCCTACTGATGAGCAAATTGCAGACATCTTCACCAAGAGCTTCACTGAGAAGAAGTTCTCTTACCTTCGTTCACTGTTGGGGGTGAGTTCCATCATGGTGGAGACAGATTGATTCATTATTATGCTTTAGCTTGAGGGGGGTCTTTCTTCCCACTGGGTTTTCCTTCTTTCCTCACTTAGTTTATTTTCAGCATTTTTTGGATTATTGTATTGGGGTGACCTTTGGTCTTAGTTACCAGGGCCCCACATTATTTTTGTTGGCACATCATAGTCTAGCTTGAGGGGGGGTGTTCGGATATCCACATCATCTTTTTCAGGATCTTGCATGCAATTAGGGTTTGCATGCAGAATCTAGGGTTTGCATGCACCTGCATGCACTTGCATGCATCCCAGTCAACAGTTTGATGCCTCCAGCACCTTAGCCACCTCATTCTAGCACCCGGGAGCCACTTACTACAGAGTTTTAGCCCTCCTAGGCTGAAAGGCGCCCACTTCTCACCTACTGCCAGAGAAGGGCGCACTTGTTCACCTACCACTGCAGTTCCACTTCAGTTACACTCAGTTAGCTCCGATTCTCCCTGATTTGAGGCTAGTTTCACTCCCGACTGACTGTTTCACTTCCGTTGGACCTCCAGATTGACTAGATGACTTGTTCTAACTTCAGTTAGCCTCCCATGCGCCCCCACTGAGCCTCCCTCTCCTTAATCAGTGCTACACACTTCCGTTACACTTGTTACACTCAGTTAGACTCAGATTGACACCTGGATGTCTGGTTCTTGTGCATTGATGACCACCACCGATTGATGATGAGGAATCCTAGTTGGAGTCAAGCTACTCCATTCAGTGATTCGAATGACCTTCTTAGGCAATTTGAATTGCTCATTGACAGATATTGTATTCTATTGTAATTCATTCACCCTTTCTGGGATATTGAGCACTGCTGCATGTTTTGCACAGTTTTACACCATATTTTCTATATTCATCTGTTGTGATTGATTTACTTGTTCATTAGATCTGCTGTGACTAATTTTACAATTTTATCCAACCCCCCCATTCCTCCTCGAGCCCCTCACCATTTGACTCATAAACCAAAAGTTGTATTATTTTATTATTAAATTAAATTTTGGGTTGGTTCATCTTCCAACCTTAAGTGCTTCCCACTCAATCGACAACCTCTCGACAATATTCTAACATTCTTTCCTTTTTTCAAAATTATAATTAATAATTAATAAAATCTTATATTATAAAATTAAAGTTTTACCCCAATAATTACTAGTCCACTCTCGGTGACTTCATAATTAAATGTTCCATAATTAATTTATAATTAATTCATCATTTTTATTAAACAACTACAAATGTACATTCCGACACTTGTTTATCAATTGCATAATATATCTATTTGTAATTTACCCTAGGTTCTAATTAACTTAGAAATGATCATAATTAAATTAATAGTTATAAATTAATTCTTATCCATATGTTTTAATTAATTAACTAACATTGTAATTAATACTAACCTATCAGATTAATATTACTTTAATTAATATTACAATAACCATTTAACATTTTAACCCTTACCCTTGACTAATTAAATTCATTAATAATCAATCGAGCATTACTAATCAATTACATTAGTTGCTAATTAGGTTAACCATAGTTTGTTTATTAATCAACACTATTAATCATTAACTGATAATAATTAACATTAATCAACATTACTAACATTAATCGACCATATTTAACATTATTATTCAGTATTATTCACATTAATCAACAATAATTACATTAATCAATATTCTTAACATTAATCGACAATATTTAACATCAATCAACATTATTAATCATTCATCAACAATGACTAACATTAATCAATGTTATTAACATTAATCGACAATAATTAACACTATTACTAAATCGTCTTTCATTACCACCTAATTTACTCTATTATCTTATTCAGTTTTTTTTAAACCAAAATTTACTAACTCGGCGTATTAACTTAATCTCCTATTTAGATAAGTAGTAACGATGTAATTAATGCCTAAACATTATAGTTCAGTTTTATTTCACGCAATTTATAAATATGTAGGCGAGTTATGTAAGCGTAGCTACTTCTTACATACCTCGCGTAAGTACACTAACAGTAATAAATCGCACACATCAATCAAAATTACGAAACTTATTGTTTACTCACACAGGTTTAAACATAGTTTGCAAGGTACATTCTTTTACCGAAAGACATCTTATTAAGTTACAACAATTCATACATTACTGAGTTACGACACATAATCAATCAAATATTTTCCAACAAACACAGTTAGATCGCGTTTTCTTTTCGGCTTCAAGCTACACCTATCTAACTACATCATCTATCTAATCACAACTAACTTCCACATCCTATCCTTTCCTCTGCTAGACTAACCTGAATGTCAAGCCATGACCGAATCCAGCTAGAACTCGTAAGCGGAAGTGTTGACTACATCGACCAAGCTTCCCCAATAGGCAACCATTAGTCATCATCACACACCTTGGCGAGCGTGCCGTAGCACAGCCCTCCCATGACTCTGGGTTTCGGGGATAAACGATGGGTAAATCCTCCACCCCCCTAATGGAACAAGGGACTATGTCTACCTGACATAATAACTGCGTTGCACCTGTACTCGGTTTGTCATCGTATAACCAATCTGGGTGGTTGAGTTTCCTGAAACCCTACCCCACCCATACATCATAATAACAACATAATAATCATGCAAAAGTAAATAATGCATCACCTTCATACCGTTTATCTTTCGTATTCCATGTCCCCAAGGCTCTCCCACCTCGTAGGATCCAGCTATCACTTAGCCATTTTAACCTGTAAGTCAGTCCTCGACATACAATCTCGAATATCGTGCACAAATCCTCAACATGTACACTTACATTTCGTCATCACATAACCACAATAATCAATTTAGTATTTTCACCATGCACCTGGTATAACATTCCTTCATTCAACAATAACTTTAACGGTATCCACGTACCCATCATTCTTTAACATGCATAAATGAGACATAACTAACACATGATACACATCTAACATGACTATGTATCCTAATACTAACATCACACACACACACACACACATATATATCGGCCAAATAATAGAACCACATGTCCACAGTGTCGTAAAACCGACGAAGTCTCATAATCAAGCAAGTACAACATATAATAATAGTTTAGGTAGTAATGTCAAAACGGGGCGTTACAAGGAAGACGAGAACAACAACTTGCATTTTCTTTGCTTATCAATGTGTGCAATTGCTTCAACTTATTCATGATGTTCAACTTATGATTCTAAGTATTTTTTGAATTTGATTATGTTTCAACAAAATCCAGGCTTCTTTGTTCTATGTGGTTGGATGCATAGATTCCATCCCTAGGTGATGCAAAGTTTATCCAACTAACATCTCTGCTTGGCAATTTTCCTTCAAAAAATTGCCTCTATATGCAGAACAATATATGATGCATCGTTGCTTAGTTTCTACTCTTTTCTTGGCCTTTTTTTCTCCAAAACGCCCCTATATATCTATGGATCAAACCTTCACTAAAGGCAACCTAACCATGATCATAACCTAGTTATTCCAATAGGTGCTTGCTACACTCAAAGCTCAAAACCGAGACAAAAGTAAAGCACAAAGTTTTATAGTTTCTTTTTCATTATTCTTAAACTACTTTAATTTGTTTAAATTCACTTCGACAAACCTTTTTTCTGATAATTTTAGAAATACAAAAGCCATGAATTTATATCCAAGAGAAAACTTCAATGATCAACCCTTAAAATTAAGTATAAAAGAAATTCAAGTTATGTGTATGCCAAAGTTTTACGAAAATTTTGCATGTTACTTTAGTTTTTAAACCCATTGCAGTTGTTCTTAATTTTCATATTAAAAAAATTGTGAAACTCTACTTCAGAGTCATTAGGTATATCAAGACCTGTATTTGATATATTTAACTTCAACGAGTCCTTTCCATTTCATCGATAGTTATTGGATTTTGGAACAAAATATATGGACATCTACAACCTACAATTCATTCGAATGTGGAAGTTAAGTTTTATAGATTCAATGGGTATTATTAAATATTTACAAAAAACTCAATGTGAATGCAGTCCTTGTAATAGGATTTCTTCCATTTGTGCTATCTTATTTTCATATATAACATAATTTAATAATATAATTTTTTCTACTACTTTTGTCACCTCAAATATAGATAAAGAACCTCTTGCATTAAAGCATGCAATTATGTATGCAACTTCATTGGATTATTCCTATATAATATATCTCAACGTCTCAACGGTCTTAACATTTAGCAAATTAAGTATATTCATAGATTCATCATGATTTATGGCCTACCCATCTAGTTCTATTTGAGATGCAACATTTCATTTTGAATGCTTGAATACTAAAGTTTAACTTGAAGTAATAAAAACTATTAATCGAGGAAATAGTTCTCCAGATTAATTTTTCCAAATTTAATGCAATAGTTCTTTGAGTTAATTTTTCTAGATTTAATGGAATATATTATTTAAAGATTTACAAAAAACTCAATGTTGATGAAGTTCTCGTAATAGAAAGTAGATTTACCATAGTTTATTACCATACCAGTTGCTTTACAAAAACTGTCAAGGGTCTTTTTTACTACTAAGTCTTCCTCCTTTGAGTCTCTCAGGAATAAAAGGACATCATCCACCAACAAAGTATGTCTTACACTTACCTCATTTCCAAAAATTAAACCCTGAATTCGTCTATCCATTTTGGCTAGATTCAGTGCTCTGCTTAATACCTCCATTACCAGTAATAAAAGATATGGTTCCATCGGGAAACCCTGCCACAATCCCCTCAATGGTGTAAAAAATTTCGATGTCACTCCATTGATGATAACTACAAAGCTAACTGATGTCATACTGGTCCAGATCCAATTTACTAATTCCACAGAAAATCCACTTTAAATGAGAACTAACCTTATATAATTCCATCTTGTGCGATTGTAAGCTTTCGACAAACCCATATTTAACACCTTTGAGGAAACCTCTTTAGTCTTTAAGCAATGTGGACATTCTTTTGCAGTTCCCACTGCTTCATGTATATTTCTTTTAGCCAAAAATCCAAACTGTTCTGGAGATATAAAGGAGGAAAGAAAAGGTTTCAATCTTTCCATGATTATTTTTGAAATGATCTTGTATAGTGCATTACATAATGATATTGGACGAAAGTACCCAACGGAAGCATGTTTTCCACTTTAGGTATTAGCACTATAAAAGTTCATTTAAAACAAGGAAGTATCCTACTTGATGTTTTGGTTCCTTCAATCACTCTTAACAAGTTTGTTCCCAACAAGTCAAAAAATGCTAGGAAAAATTCATATGTCCACTTGTCTAGATCGAGACTTGTTTCCTTTTTAAATTTTCCCAAAGTTGCCTCTAGTTCCTCCAAAGTAATATGTGCATAAAATTTTTCATTGTCTTCTTCTATAATCCATCTTTGGAAGTAAGAACATGCTTATACTATATCTGCAAGGTTGTTACTTGCAGGTTCGTTATAAATTTATTTGAAAAATTTAACTCCTTCAGCTAAATTATCAAATCCCCTTACTGTTTCTCCTCCTCCTTTATCTAGATCCCAAATTGTATTTCTTCTTTTCCTATTACTTGCAAAATTGTGAAAGAACACATTGTTCTCATCCCCCAAGGCCAACCACACTGCTATACTTTTCATTATGATTTCTGTTAGAAAAATAAGATTGTGGAGCAATAAAAATAAACAAGATGCAAATATAAAACACATAAACACAATACAAGAGATGCACCAATATACGTGGTTCAACCAATCTGGGATACATCCACGAAGAAATTTCCAATCCTTTTATTATACCATCCAACAAAACGAAGGGATACAACCTGCAACACATCCGCTGCAATTTCCTCTTCACTCTCTCATAGTCTCTCTTACACAATCATAGAAATATTTACAATACTACAACACATAACTATATTACAATTCCTTCATTTTAAACATATATTACCATGGAAAAATACCACGGGATACACAATACCATGGGCCCGTAAATCACCCATTATTGATCAAGTCATGACTATGAAATTACAACATTTTACAAGGCATTTTTTTTTTCCTGAAATTTTCGCTATAGAGGCACTTCCCCCGAAACCCCACCACGGGGGGGATCCTAAAATGTAGTCATCGCCCCACCTGGACCCCCCATGGAAACTATAGTGTGGGGGGGAAGAATTCCCCCCACACCCTCCTGTAATGGGCTGGGATCCATACATGACTGAAACAGGATCTCTGAATAAGGAAGATTAGGCTCCACAACCAACAATTTCCACCTCCTTTTTCTCTAAGTATCTCATTCTTTACCCTCTCTAGGTCTGCCAATACCAATAGATTTTTCCCACTTATGGTTCCATCTTGATTTAGATAAATTTCCTCAATCTTGCTTTCAGTCTCTTTTAACCTTCTATCTCTACTTTTCAATTAATTCATTGACCATTCTATTGATAATTTCTTTACACAGTTTAGTGAATTGGAAAATTGTCTACTGAATGAAATGTTCACATTTCTATCAGAAGCCTTGCACTTTGTCCTTATCAGATTCACATAATCTTTGTTTTCCAACCGGTGTGGATTGAATTTAAATGGAGCAGCAGGTTTATTCCCCCCTTTATTCATTTGGAATAGGATTGGTAGATGGTCATAGCCACCTCCCGTAACCCTCCAGGTCCTACAACTTTCCACCTTTCTCAACAAATAGCTAGACAACAAAACTCTATCTAGCCTCTTTGCTATGGTTACTTCTCCATTTCTTCTGCTAAACCATGTAGATTTTATTTATGTAGATTCAATATCTATTAAATCCTTAGCCTCCAACTAGAACTGAAAAAATATATTTTAATGGATCCGATCTAGCATAGGTGCCCCAAACTTCTGTTTTTTTAAGTGTGAAATTTAAATATCCTACAATCATATAAATATGTTCCTTATATAAATTGAGCCTAAGAATTTTTTCCTAGAAATCCAATTTTTTATTATATGGCTTGTAGATGTTGAAGATGGTAAATTGAATATTTAAATCATTGCTTTCAAAGCTTGTTCCAAGACATGAGTTAACATAAAAACTATTTTTAATTTCCAGATGCAATCCCAACCTGTCAGTAACCCTCCCGATAAACCTTTCCCATCATACCAGGAAAAATTCCATCCCACCATCATTCGCTTCAAAATGTCTACTAAAAATTTACCAGTACTCATAGTTTCTTGGATAACTATAACATTTGGACTATGTAATTCTACCAATCTAACCAGTGTCAGTATTTTTAGGTTGTTGGTCAACCCTCTACAATTTAAGGATAGAAGTTTCATTTCTCACCCTTATACAAGGGCTTAACTCTAAGCACCCTGCAGGAGATTGAAGCAGCTTTCAGTTCTTTAGTGGATTTCCTATTCTTCTGTTTTCCTTTCTTGCCCCTATCTAGTGTGATAAAACCTAATCCCATAACCTCATTACAACCTTCTAACCCTAAGGCTCCTTTAGATCTTAGTGCATAGGGATTGTTTTGTTATTCATTAATATTTATTATTATGTTTTGATTGTTTTTTTAATTCATTAATTTTTCCATGAAAAAAACATTTTTATTTACTAGAGAGTAAACCAAAACACTTTTGAAATGCAAAAACATCCATGGATCTTTTGATATTTATTATTTTTTCTAAGTTTCTTAATCTTTGATTTTTTTTTTTTTTTGTTAAATTTAGATTAATTTTTTTATGATAAAAAAGGTTTCATTTGTTCAATTATTAAAGTAAATTAATAAATATACTATTTCATAAATATATTTTAGAGTGCAAACACTTGGGAAAAGTTTGTACCTAGAGGGATATAGGATCTGATTTACCGAAAACCCTAGATAGTTTTTTGTTTGCAACTGACTTGGAGTCAAGCCGGCAGAGTTTGTTGGCCTAGTACCAACCAAGTGAAAAAAAGTGGGTGCTAGGTTTTTGGTCCTTTCTGTTGCATTTTCACTATTTTTATTTTATTTTATTTTTCTATTTTTTGGTTAGTACTTTTCCTCCTCTAGATTTTGTTTTTCTCTCTATTTTCTACACCATTTTTGGTGGTTGGTTTATTTCCTTGGTGGTCTTTCACATGGGACATGGTGGGGTTCTTTGCTAGGTGAAAAACCAAAGGGATGTGACAGATTCCACAAACCCTAGTCGTGACCTGTCCTGCCAGTCACTCTCAAAGGATTTTTTTTGATGGTGTTGCACAAATTGAGGATTTTCTCCTAGAACTTGTTCGAAATCATCTCCTCTGAAACATAATTCTTTGGGATTTAAACATTTCAATGTTGAATGTATTGGGACGGTAGGAGTGGGGATTCATGGACTTAATGGGACATTTCATACACAATGAATAAACTTTCAGGTGCTAAGGATCGGGTGCGACGGAAGGTTAAAGCTTACAAGGTGAAAACGAGTCTGGAGTAGTTTGTTGTAGGTAGAGATGTGAATATGGATAGGGTTGCTATTTTCTTGAAATGTGCAGCGGTGGGACATATTGAGTATGCAAAGGTTAAACGTTCAGAACTTATAGAATAGGTGAATACAAATTGGTTGCCAGAATTTGGCATAGCTCTGTGGACCAGTATGTTGATTAATTGATGGGTATGTTTTGTCTTTTCTAAGAAGGAAGATATCTCAAAATTTCTGGGTAGGGTATGCTTGATAAGGGAGGGGTATTTAAGAAAAAATGACAAAGAGGAACCTTTGGGTACTCTTGCCAAGGTTTCCTATTGAGTTGTGGATGCAGAATATCTTCGAAGCCCTAACAAATTTCCTTGGCCGACTCATAAAATTGGAGAAGAAAATGCTATTTGGGGTTGAAAAACATATGGATTTTTTCAGGGTTGAGATTGACATCAAAAAAGGTTTACTGGCTAAAGTGGAAATCCTATGGGGTGAGAGGGTAATTAATCAACATTTGGATTATCTGCATATTCCTTTTTGATGTCATTATTCTCGTGAGACCGGACATCTAAAAGCTAAATGGCCTCATTTGATGATGCTGAAGGAAGTGGAAGTTCTTTCAGATGAGGATTCTGATAAGTATGGTTCAAACTTGAATATGAAGGCATCTAGGTCTTCACCATCCCTAAATCTCAATACTCCCAAACTTGAAGGTATTTCTCTCTCTGATTCACCTACTTTGTATGAAGGTGTTTTGTGGGATGAGTTGAATTTTTATCTTTCTGTTGAGAAGCAAGTTGTAAAAAGAAAGTCGAGTTTAGGTTGTGGGGATGCGAAGATTGATTATATTGGGGTTTTTGATGTTAATTCTTTGAGGGGACAAAATGTGACAAAAATTGATCGAGATTTGGATATTTCTAGTATTATTTTAGGATAGAACTCTGTAAATTTTATGTTTTCATCCCTCTTGCAAGTTTCCTTAGAGCCAAACTCATCTATCTTGAAGGAAGGGGATCCCATTGGTCATAATGATCTAAATTTTACCCCTCAACTGTGTGAAGAATCTGCTTAGTCTGTTTCTATGGCACACTCCTCATCCCCCACAGATTTCCTTTTATTGAATCCTCCTCCGGATAGGTTCGAGAAGATTCCCATTCCAATTTATTTCAATAAAACTTCCACAAACTTTATGAGTTTGATTCATCATGCATTTATATGTTTTTAATGAAAGATTCATTTGATTATTAATATTAACAATGTATTCAAGGTTGGGAGCGTTGGTTGCGTGCACCTGAACTAGATCAACGTTGGTTGCGTGTACCTGAACATGATCTACGCTTTAGGCAGCGTGAGATGGACTGGGCATAGTGCAGGGAAGTTGCTGCAGGCCCTCCTAGCCATTCTTCTCCTGAGTGCAAGGCTGCTTGAAGGGATTCCTTCTGGATCTTCTTCTTTCTTAATTCCCGATCCTTCTTCCAGGGCATGCCCCAGCCTCCAATGGCGTCGGGAGCAGTCAGCCCTCCTTCAGACCTGTCTAAATTTTTGAATCTGATAGCCACTCAGGGCAAGAAGCCTCTTTCCTCTTCTCAGTAGAAGTTCGTGAAGAAGCTTAACAAGATCCCAACGATAGCTTTACCGATTGATCTATCTTGCAGGACAACCCTAAACCCGTCGGATCGTGGATTGATCGGTCAGTTCACAGGACTATGGCCCTCTCCAAAGTATACCGAACATTGGGTGCAAGAGAATTGGAGACCCCTAATCACGGAAGACATGAAATTCTTCTTTTTGGGTAAAGGATATTTTGCATTCGTGTTCGAAAGAAAACTGGATCATGAGATCATCTTCAGAAACATACCCTACTTTATGGGACCTCAGGGACTCTATATGAATAAATGGACTCCGAACTTTGATCCAACCCCTGACATCCCCTCTGCTGTCCCCATCTGGGTGAGACTGCCCCATATACCCCTTTACTGCTGGAATTCTGAATCTGTAGAAGCTATCAGAAATGCCCTGGGTAAATACATCGACCAAGATGATCGGATAGATCAATATGCATGCGTGAGAATTTGTGTTGAAGTAGACTTGGAACATGGACTTCCGGAATCAATAAACCTTACCGTGGAATATTGGTCCCATATTCAAGAACTTGACTACGAACAAATCCCCTTTAAATGCCGATTCTACCATGAGTATGGTCACTTTTCCCGTTCCTGCAAAAAGAAGCCCGTGGATCCAGAATCAGAAGGGAAGAAAGAACAATGGACGACCATCCAGAAAAATAATAAATCGGGAGCAAAATCCCACTCAAAAAGTCTAAATACCAAGAAATCAGACCATCAACACCAAGATCCGATGACAACGAATAACAGGAATAGTTTCAAAGTATTAGAAATATCAGAGAACCAATACACCCCTGAGATCAAAGAAGAAGGAGAAATACGCGAACAACAAGACTCTCAAGCTATTCCCCCCGACTTAGAAGATCTGAATACTCCCTTTCCTCAGAACACATCCATCTCCACCAGATCTATCCCGATCAAAGATGCTCCCTCCTATGCTGAAATCACCAAAGTTGGACCTCCCAACTCCCCCTCTTCCTCAGAAGAAATCATATATAAATCTTTCAAAAATCTTGGTCGGAAATCAATCAAAGATTTGAGAGAAGAAGAAGCTGAGCATGAGAAAGTCCAAGGATCCCAAGCCACTATAGATATGGTCTTCAACATAAATACTAGAGCCAGACAAGCAGGAAAGACAAATGGAGACCTAGCAGGAGGAACCCCCTCCTCCATCTATGATCCTAAATGATGAAGATGGTCTCTTGGAATTGTAGAGGTCTTGGCAGCCCTAGCAAGCTTGAAGCAATAAAAGATCTTCAAAGAATTGATATGCCGGATCTCCTATTACTCCAAGAGACCAAGCTCGACGATAATGCTGTCTTAGCTATTGGAAAAGAAAAATGGAAGAAAAACATTGGTTATGCAGTTAGCGCTAGGGGAGCTTCTGGCGGCCTGGAAACCTTATGGTATCCCAAAAAATTCCATCTCCACAACTCCTTCGCTACGCAGCATTGGATTTATATGGATCTCACTCATATTCAAAGCAACAAGCAATTCGCCCTCTTCAACATGTACGTTCCCAATCTTTACTTTGAGAAAAAAGACTGCTGGAACCTTCTTGAAGATTTTCTGTGGGCTCTCTTGAAGCTATCTAATTTGATATGGAAGATCAACGCATTGAAGCTAGAACGCTGCAGGAAGAATTCAAACACCAAACCAATGCCTTTCATGCATTTCGAACTGAAGAAGAGTATTGGAGGCTTAAGTCGTGGAGCACCTGGCTCAAAGCTGGTGATAAAAATATCGCTTACTTTCACAAGCAATTCAAAGTCAGACAATCAATTAATTATATCGCTGAGATCAAACTTGAAGATGGCATGATTGTCAAAGGGAACTCGAATATCAAAAATGCAGCTCATACTCATTTCTCCAAGTTATTCACGGAAGATGACAGGACTGGTGGAGAGGAGGATATTACTTTCTTGGAACACATCCCTAAGAGGATTACGCCAGAGGATAATCTCAACATGCACAAACCATTTACAGAACAGGAAGTGCTCAAAACAATCCATTCCTTCGAATTTGACAAAGCACCGGGCCCCGATGGTTACTCGATCCACTTTTACAAATCTTGCTGGAAGTATATCAAAAAATATTTCATGAGAATGATAAGGAACTTTCACTCAAAGGCAAAAATCAGAGGCTGCACTAATTCAATGTTCCTAGCTCATTCAGCAGATTCAGACCGATCTCGTTATGTAATTCCTCCTACAAAATTATCTCCAAGATATTAGCTATTCAAATGAAGCCTTTACTCAAAAATATCATTTCTAACAACCAAGGTGGATTCCTGGAAGGAAGGCAAATACTTGACAATTCTAGTCTTGTGCAAGAAGCAATCCATTCCAGCAAGGCCCGAAAGGAAAAAGGTATGTTAATCAAGCTAGATATGGCAAATGCATTTGATCGTGTCAAACATTCTTTCCTTTTTAAAATTCTGAAATGCTGTGGTTTTGAAGACACACTCATCAGCTGGATCTCAACATGTATTTGCAAGCCATGGATCGCACCCCTCATTAATGGATGCCCAAGTGATTTATTCCAAGCCACACATGGAATTAGACAAGGTTGCCCCTCGTCCCCCTTCTTGTACATCATCCTTGCAGACTCTCTTAGTCGAAAGCTGAACCATAAGTTGACTTCAGGAACCCTTCCTGGCTTACATCTAACCTCTGACTCCCATCCCCTCAATCATACCCTTTTCGTCGATGATTCACTACTATTGGGTGGTGCCTCCTCCATCATAGCTCATAAATTCAATCAAAATCTAAATTGGTGTTGCAATGCATCTGGAGGCAAGATCAACCCGCATAAAAGTGTTATCTACTGTTGGAACCTAAATAACAATGTTGCAACCAAAATCAGCAGAATACTCGGCATCAAAGTCCACAACCACTGGGACAAATTCATGTATCTCGGCCTGCCAATCACATAGGGTCTCTCAAAAGATGGAAATTGGGATGATATGATAAACAAAATAAAAAATAGGATTAGAAGATTGGGAGGGTATTGGCTCAGTAAGGCTGGAAAATTGATCCTTATAAACTCTGTCCTCTCCGCGTTGCCTATCTAACAATTCTCCATCCTCCTAGCTCCAAAAGGAGTGTCAGATTTGATAAGTAAACTTTTGAGAGACTTCCTTTGGTCTGTTGGGAAAAAAATGAAAAAAAAATCCACTTAGTGAAGTGGAAGATCATAAAGCAACCTAAATCCTCAAGAGGCCTTCAAATTCATGATCCCTTCCATGCAAATTTAGCATTAGGCGGCAAGCTTCTATGGAAAATCATGCACAACAAAAGCCATCAAGTCAATCTTGTCCTCAGAAAGAAATATTTACAGGGTAATAGGTTAAGATGTCTTGACCAAAAGCCAACAACCAAAGGCTCCAACACCTGGACATTATGCAAGGCAACATGGAAGTTCTTTTCAAATGGCCTTTACTGGGTACCCGACAATGGCAGCAAAATAGACATCATCATGGATAGGATCATGAACAACGATACTCTACAAAGAACTCATGAATTATGTAATATTTCAACATGGCTTAAGCAAAATGGGACCACTACCTTGAATGATTTCAGTGCCTAGGACAACTGGAAAAGCTAGAGCAATAGACCCAACACCCCACATCTTGAGTTTTCTAAAAACATCCTCATAGACAAATTGAAAGGTTGCGCCCCCATACATCTGCTGGCCAAAGACGATCGGGGTTGGGGTCCCACTGGTTCCTATACCTCTATTCTCGGGTACAAAGCTATGCAAACTCATGAAAATGAAAGAAAAGATATATGGAAACTAGTATGGGATCTTTTAGGACTCCCTAAAATCAATTTCTTTACCTGGACTTTAATCCATTGCAAAGTTCTCACCAGAGAAAATCTCACCAAGAGAGGTTTCCATGGGCCTTTCTGGTGTCCTTTCTGCAGAAACAGTGATGAAACTCTTCATAACCTCTTTATAGATTGTAAGTATACCAAGTTTTTCTGGAATCACACGCTCCTTGATCTTAATTTCTCCATGCCGTCCTTCTCTTCCATCACCCAACTTTTTAAAGACTGGAAATACTTGTATCCTTCTTCCCTTTCCAAAAAGAAAACCTGGCATCATATTTGGTTGTCCATCCCTAAATACATATGTTGGAAAGTCTGGATCACAAGAAACAATATAATCTTCCAGGACAAAGCACTACACTCCATTACAAATCACAGGCAAAGCCAAAGGCCTGCTGATTGAATCTCTCATCAACACCAATTACAAGTCAGACGCAACTCTCAGCATAGATGAAAAGAATTAGATTGGAGTTACACTCCCTAGCCCAAGCAAAATTATCCAAGAACGAAAACCTCCAGAATGGCAAATTAGATTATCTATTCCCGAATTTCTTGTTTGGAGAAACAACCAAGCAATGGAAAACCTTCATTTCGATGGTGCCTCCAAGAGAAGTCCTGGTGTTGCAGGAGCTGGAGGAGTCTTGTGGCTAAGTGGAGGAACATTGAGTCTGAAGTATAGATGGGGTTTAGGCATTTGCTCAAATAACACAATGAAAGAATTAGCCTTGTTGAAAGGATCCCAGATCGCCAAAGAGCATAAGATCGATAAATTACAAGTGTTTGGAGACTCTATGATAATTATCAGATCCATCAACTCAAACAACAATCTCAATAATCTTACACTATATCGAATTATTCAACGAATACAGTGCATTGCAAGTACATTTGCGAAGTTCAGGGCCTATCACATCTTAAGAAACTTAAACAACGAAGCGGATATAGAAGCATTGCTGGCTCCAATCTCAGCTAGGGCACTCTTAGAATTTCCAACAACGTTAGTAAATCACACCAAATTCCTTGATTCTGCTGCATAGCTCAGAATACAGTGCACTCGGCTTAAAGAGCTCGCCTTTGTCCTCAATGTTTCCAACACAAGATACATAGTATCGATTACCTCGACAATCGAAGGATCAATGACCAATTCAGAATTATGGTAGCCTGACAAGCGACCTGCTCCAATGTTCCCAACGCATGAAGTTTAGAATCGACTTCTCCAACAATTCCAAGATCAATGATCAATTCAGGAATTTGGTTGCTTGACAAGCGTTCTGGAAACAATCAAATACTTTAAAGGGATGGTGAAAGAAGTATGAATACTTTGCTGTATTTTGATTTTGGACCAAAAAAAACAACAGAAAACCTAGAGTAGTAATGGAATATTGAAAACGCAGCATATGATGCTGAGCATGGAATGAAAGACCAAATTGTAGCATATGAAAAAGAAAATTTTGGATTAAGGAGTACATAAAATGTAGCAATTGAAGCTGATATTTGAATGATGGATCAACCCGGGAATTGAAGGAATCAAGATCAAAACAGAGATTTGAAGTCCATGCAGTTCATGTGACAAACATTTGCAGCACCGATTAATGATCATACTTAAAGGAATTCATTGGGTTATAGAGCAACTTGGATTATAGAAGTCAATTTCTATATGAAAATGCCTAAATATCAGTTAATTTCTATATGAAATTGCCTAAATATCAGTTAATAGAGAAAATGCTGATGATTACTTTGATCATTGTATTTAATCGGATTTGGCTATAGCCACAACTCATTTACTTTTTTTTTAATATCAAATATCCGTTTCAGTTAAAAAATAAAATAAACCTTCCACAAACCCTAACATATTGATTGTGCCTTCAATCAAGCACAAAGACATTACTATCAGTAGTACGAAGAAAAAGGGTAATATTAAAGCCTCCTCTCCTTGTAACCCTGAAAATAATTTTCCTTATATTCCTCTCTCTACGATACTTTCAGAGGCAGCTAGGAATAACACCCGACACAGGTGCTTAATGTCTATTTTATCATTCAATATTCGCGGGGTTGGGAGAGCTATGAAGGTTAGGGATCTTTCTCCATTGTTAAAATATACTAACCCTGATATGGTTTTGCTTCAATAATCAATGTGTTGTGAATCCCAAGCGGTAGAAGTACTTTCTAGAATATTTCCAGGGTGGAATATTTTTGCACTAGACTCTAAATGGTTTATCTGGGGGTATCATTTCTTGTTGGAATACCCGTGTCTCTAATTTTAAACCTTATAAAACTTGTGGTAGTATTATTTTGGAAGGAAAAGTTAACGATTGCAGTAGAATAGTGGATATATTGAACTGTTGTGGTCCATATCGAGAACGAGAGAAGTTTTAGAATGGGATGGAAAATTGTGGTTTATCGAGGAGCCCAAATCTGATACTTGCTGGTGAGAAATTTTTTACCTTTACTATATATGAAGTTTGTGGGTAGAGAGCTTGTTGGATCCTTTATTGGTTTTTTTCAACAATATTTTTCTTAGAAATAATCCTATTGATGTCACTCCTATCAAAATGGTCCTTACTTGGAGTAATGGGAGATGTGATGAAGCATGTAGTAGCAAAACACTAGACATGTTCATTATGTCTGAAGATTTGGTTGTGTCTTTGCAGAGATTTAGATCTTGGGTCTTTAGATCAACGATTGCGTATTATTTTCCTATCATCATGCAAATTGAGGGATGCAATTTCCCTCAAAATTACCCCTTTAATTTTATAAATATGTGGCTTAAGGATGAGGACTTCTGCTTGAAGTTCAAAAAAATTGGAAGTATGTTATTATTCCTGAGGAATCTAGACCTATGGAGGATATGGTTTTAAAGCTAAATGGCCTAAACAAAATGGCTGTGTTATGGGATAAAGTAAAAAAGAGGAAAGATTTCGAATAACTATTGCATATTAAGAAGTTACTGGACTGAATTTTGAATTCCAATCCTTCAGGGATATTTATTGAGGAAGAAAAAATGAAATTATTGGACTTGGAGAAGCAAACGGATACACTACTTAAAAAAGAGGAAATGGATTGGATATTAAAGAGTAGATCCATATGGGTGGCTCTTGGGGATAACAACACCATATGTTTTCACAATTATGATTCTTATAGAAGGAACATCGACTCTATATGGGATTTTAAGGATGAGTGGGGGAATCAATTTCATTCTCATCAAGAATTGAAAGTGGAAGCACAATCTGATTTTGTAAATCTTTTTAAAGATCTAGGAACAAATGATATTGATTCTCAGCTAAAGGTGATCAATTACTTTCCCTCTTTCATTTCCAATGAAGAAGGAGATGCCATTGGTGATCCTATCACTCTTGAGGAAATTGAAGGTGTATTAAAATAGTTTGATAGAGATAAGATTCCAGGGCCAGATGGTTGGCCCATGGAACTCTTCACTTCTTTTTTTGATATTATGGGGGAGGATTTATTGCAGATGGTGGAACAATCCAAGGTGGAGGGATATGTTTCTGGTGCACTTAATTCTACCTTCTTAGCATTCATTTCTAAAACTAATAATTCTGATAGTTTTAGTCAATTTAGACCTATATCACTGTGCAACCTTTCCTATAAAATCATTGCAAATCATTTGAGGCCTAAATTAGCTGAGATGGTGTCTAATGAGCAATTTGGTTTCTTGGTTAATGATAAGATATTGGATGTTGTTGGTGTTACCGAAGAAGTTAGACACTCTATAAAAACACATAATTTGGATGGCCTTATCCTGAAAATGGACCTGGTGAAAGCCTATGATAGGGCCAATTGGAATTTTTTAAGACTCCTTTTGTTACATATTGGGTTACCCATTTCTGTCACAAACGAGATCATGGCTTGTATTTTCTCGGAAAATTTCTTAGTCCTCGTGAATGGATCTCCTACCATCTTCTTTAAAAGTTCGAGAGGACTTCACCAAGGATTCCCTCTGTCTCCATTATTATTCATTTTTGTGATTGAAGTTCTTAGTATAATTATTAATAGTGCAAAAACTGAAGGGAAATTGAAGGAATTAAAATATCATCTTCTGTTTTAATTTCTCACTTATTATTTGTTGATGATGTTGTCTTATTCAAGAAGGGTTCAAAAGAGGAATGGAAATGTTTTGTTCAGATTACTAAACTTTTTTGTGCGGCTTCTGGTATGGAGTTTGGTGTCTCCAAATTAGTTTTGATCATCCATAAAGTGGAAGAAGACATTATGAATCAGATTTATTTTTTCTTCCTTTTCAAAGGAAAGATTTGAATGATGGATTCAAATACCTAGGATACTCCTTGAAGCCAAATTGTTATAGGATTATTGATTGGATCCGGTTGGTTAAAAAATTTGAAAAGAGGATTGGACACTAGACTTTTACATTTTTTTCTTTAGGTAGTAGGATGACCCTTATAAAAGTTGTACTTACTAGCATTCCACTTTATTGGTTCTCCTTGGCACAAATTCCACAATCTATACTGAATATGATGAGAAGGAATATGCTCACCTTCTTGTGGGATGGGAATAATTATGGGGGGAAAGGTTCATCTTGCCAGTTGGGAAATGCTATCTAAGCCAAAACATCTCGGAGAATGGGATATAAAAATTCTCATTTGGTTCAATATTGCTTTGAGCACGAAAAGTTTGTGGCATGGTCTTTTTGGAAAAGGACTATAGTGTGAAGAGTTGATAGGGAAATATCTCAAAGTGTACGTATTAAGATGGATTAGGAGTCCCAACAAAATTGTTAAAAGTGATTCAAATTTTTTGGTGGATTTGTTAAATCCTTCCTATAAGTCAAGGATTAACATAGAAGGTTGGTACAGGTTCAAAGGTTATTATTGGATCTGATCCCGTGGATGGGAATAAAGAAGGTTCCTCTTTATCCCAATACATCTTGGATTATTTGGAAGAGTTGGGATTCACTACTCTTGCTCATATAAAAAGACCTTTGTGGCTTCAACACTCGGACTCATATTGGTTGGATGCGAAAGATTTAGGACTAGTGGGAAATGTTTGGGCCTCCAAATGGACAAATTATATTACTGTCTTATCAAATTGGGTGTTAGACATAATTCTAATGAAGATGAGCTAGTTTGGACTAATAATCAGACTTTTGGGCAAGTCTCTGCAAATTTAGCTTATTCAACAATTGCAAATTATGCCTCATTTGACATTCCAAAACGGTAGTTTGTAAAATTATGGAATGGCATATACCATTGAAACTTAAATGTTTCTTATGGTTGTCCTTTGAAAATTGCATGTTGACATGGTACAATTTACAACGTAGTGTTGATGTATATGTAACTTCGGAATGTATTTCATCTATGTATATTGTACTCCTATAGAGATGTATTATTCCTCTATACGGAAGTGTCGTCATTTGTATTGACAAGTGTCGCAAGTGTTGTAACTTGCTGTGATGGGTTATTAGACCACCTAGTGAGGGGTCAGCCCGGATTAATGTAACCATGGGTTATTAGACTCTTCTATAGAAGTTGGCCCTGCTAGTGTATTAGGCAAGTCAGAACAAGTATAAATAGAGAGCAGAAGATCTCTATTTGTTCATCTCATTATTCACTCCTACATCACTTGGAAAGTGGCGCACTAGTTGAGGAGGAGGAGTAGGTGCTAGTAGAAGACTATCTCTTGTACTTTGGTTGTATCATTGCTCTTTCTATCTCTGAGGAAGTTGTGGGGTTTTTCACCTTTATGGTTTTCCCCAATGAAACTCTGTGTGTCTATTATCTCATGTGATTGCTTGGTGTGATTGATATGCATTGTTATACTTTATATGCTATACATGTTATTCTCCCAGTAAAGATCCTAGAGTATATTGAATTAATGCTAAAAAATTAACATGGTATCAGAGCTAACCTGAGATGAAGACATTGTGCAATGGTGGAAACTAGGGTTTCTTGTTTATTGGGTTTCTCTCCATAGATTTTGGAAAAGCAGCAAGGTATATTGACTCTACCCATCAAGGAGAATCTTTCTGTCCAATCATAATTCAATTCTGGGCACTTTCATTTTTGGCCCTAAAAATTAGGGTTTCCACAAAAATAGGAATTTCTGAAATATGAAGACATATCTAGAAGCTCCTTGGAGAGATCGAAGTTTACAGCTTTGGATCGTATCTTTTGGTTGGGTGAAGCTCTGGGAAACGCAAACCCTAATTTAGGGTCCTCCTAGTGAATCCGGGAAGACTAAAAAGCATTTCTGAAGGGTGAAACTTTGCAGTTCTCAATTTCTGAGTACACCAGGTTGATCAGCTCATCAAGGTGCATCTTTCTATCCTTTCAGAAATTTGAAATTCACATTTTGAATTTTTAGGGTTTCTCTGACAAATCCTAATCCGGGACCAGATCTTTTCAGCAAATCAAGTGGTAAGACCTAAATTTTTTCTATTTCCATTTGAAGTACTCTTTAAGATGTCTCACCACACCAAGCTTGAAGATAAGCTTGAAGGGGCTGATAACTTTCGAGCATGGAAGTATAGGATTGGGTTAATTCTGGAAGAAAATGAGTTGGACTCTTACATAAGCTTTGAGGTCCTTGTCCTAGAAGGAGAAGAGGCTAAAGCCCTTCACAAGAAGAACTTGGTAAAGGAAAAGAGGATCATTGCTAATTCTATCAAGGACCATCTCATCTCACATGTGTCATCTCTGAAGACACCCAAGGAGATGTTTGATTCCCTGACCAAGCTATTTGAAGGGAAGAACATAAATCGGAAGATGAATCTACGGAACCAATTGAAAGGGGTAAAGCTTCAGAATGGAGAGACCATTCAATACTATTTCTCTAAGGTCTCTCAGATCAAGGAACAACTTGAAGCTATGGATGAGGTAGTAGATAATGGTGAAGTTGTTATGACCACATTGAATGGCCTACCTAGTCATGGGATTCCTTTATCCAAGGAATATGTGCAAGAAAGAAACTAATCTCCTTCAGTAGACTATGGGAGGAATTCTCTCAAGAAGAAGCAAGGATTGTGGCACGAGAAGAAAATATGGAGAATGAAGATCAAGCTCTCACAGCACACACCAATAAAGGGAAGCCCAAGAGAGAGCCATCTCACTTCAAGAAATCTTCACACCACCATAGAGAAAGGAGAATATGTTTCACCTGTAATGAGAAGGGACATATTGCTGTAAATTGTCCCAAGAACAAAAAGGACAACAACAACTTCAACAACAAGAAGAAGAACAACAAAAGGAGATATCATGATCATGCTGCTGAGGATGATGAACCTCCCAAGAAGAAGGCTAGAGCAGAAAGTGATGATTCATCAAGTGAAGATGAATATGTTCTAATATTTTCCCTCAGAGGTACTATCACTCCTGGATGTAATGATTGGCTCATTGATAGTGGGGCTTCCAAACACATGACTGGGTTTAAAGAATCTTTTGTAAATCGATCTGAACATGAATCACCCCATAAGGTGAAACTTGGGGATGATTATCAATATCCTATCAAAGGAAGTGGTGAAGCCTCCTACAACCTAGACTCTAGAAAATCCTTGAAGATGAAAGATGTGTTATTTGTACCTGGGATGAATAAGAACCTACTCTCCATATCTGCAGTGGATGCAAAAGGAATGAGGGTTTCATTTGTAGATGGCCAAGTCCTAATGTGGCCAAAGGGTAAAACCATAGATGATGCAGTAGTGATTGGAGAGCAAGAGGGAGGATTGTACAAATTGAAGGGACAACCTGAACATGCCATGATACATGAATCCATGGAGCCAAGTGAACTTTGGCATAGAAGGCTTGCACATGTGCACTACAGAGCACTATCAATTGCAAGCAAAGCTGTAGAAGGTCTTACTGAAATCAAGTCAAAGCATGAAGGTGTTTGTAAAGGATGTGCAAAAGGAAAGAACATTAAGAAGGCATTTCCAAGAAGTGAAAGCAAAGCAAAAGGGATCTTGGAAATGATCCACTCCGATGTATGTGGTCCGATGTCATCCAGTTCTCTGAGTGGGCATGTATACTATGTCTCTTTCATTGATGATTTCTCTAGGAAGACTTGGGTCTACTTCTTGAAGAACAAAGATGAAGTATTTGACAAGTTCAAGGAATTCAAAACCTTGATGGAAAATCAAACTGATAAGAAGATCAAGATTTTCAGATCCGACAATGGCGGAGAATTCACTTCAGGTGATTTCAAGAAACTATGCAGTGATTCAGGGATTAAGGGGGAGCTGACTACTCCCTACAATCCACAACATAATGGAGTTGCAGAAAGAAAGAATAGAACAATCATTGAGGCAGCATGGGAAATGTTGCATGACCAGGATCTACCTATGCATCTATGGGCAGAAGCAACTAGGACAGCTGTGTATGTACAAAATAGAACACCTCACAAGATATTGGACAACAAGACACCAGAAGAAGTCTTCACTGGTAAGAAACCTGAGGTCAGCCATCTCAGAATATTCGATTGTCTAGTATATACACATGTTCCAAAGGAAAAGAGAACAAAGCTAGATCCTTCATGAAAGAAGGGTATCTTTGTGGGGTACATTGAAAGCTCGAAGGATTACAAAATATACTTTCCAAGGTTCAAGAAGATTGATGTCAGCAGGGATGTAACATTTGATGAAAACTCAGCTTTCATCAAGTCAAGGAGTGAACCTGTTAAAGATCATGAAGAACCAAAGGAAACCAAATTTCAAGACACCACCATGACTGAAGCAATTCCAGAAGCAGATCGTGAAATTGAAGATCCACAAGAACCAGTAGATCCACCCCGTGAGAAGGACTCTCACAAGAGGAAACCTACATGGGCTAGATAACTCATTCAAGATGTATAAAGGTATGGAATTCTAGAAGAAGAACATAGAGCAAGGAAGAGAACTATATCACACACTAGTTATGTTGCCTTACTCTGTGACATTATGAACAAAGAACCTTCCAGTTATGAAGAAGCAGCGAAAAAGAAAGAATGGAAGGATGCCATGGTCGAGGAGTATCAGTCGATCATGAAGAATGATGTTTGGGATGTAGTCCCAAGACCTGAAGGGAAGTCAGTTGTGACTTCCAAGTGGATCTACAAGATCAAGCATGCTGCAGATGGCAGCATAGAGAAATACAAAGCGAGATTTGTAACTCATGGCTTCTCCCAGAAAGAGGGGATAGACTATGAAGAAAATTTTTCTCTTATATCCAGGTACACTTCTATCATATCAATACTTGATCTGGCTGTAGTGATGAAATGGAAGATACACTAGATGGATGTTAAGATAGCTTTCTTGAATGGTGTAGTCGAGGAGGAAGTGTATGTGGAGTAGCCACTTGGTTTTGAGACACATGACAGGGAGTCATACGTGTGTCGGTTGAAGAAATCCTTGTATGGCTTGAAGCAAGCTCCTAGGACTTGGTATGGTAGGATGGACAACTTTCTATCCAGTTTGGGGTTTACCAAAAGTAAAGCAGATTCCAACCTTTACTACAAGGTTGAGGAAGGCAATCCAGTGATACTACTTATGTATGTGGATGAGCTGTTTGTTACAGGAGAAGATAGTTTGATTGTTGATACCAAGAGAAAGCTTGCTGCCGAGTTCAAGATGAAGGACTTGGGGATGATGCACTATTTTCTAGGCATGGAGGTGTGGCAGAGTGCAGATGGGATCTTCCTTGGACAAGGGAAGTATGCAGTAGAGATCCTGAAGAGGTTCGGGATGATGGGCTGCAAGGCCATGGCCACACCTATGGAATTGAACTTTAATCTTCTATGTGATGCTTAATTTGAGCCAGTTGATGTCACTATGTATCATTAGATGATTGGGTCCTTGATGTACTTGACGAACATGAGACTAGATATTTGCTTTGCGGTGAACACATTGAGCCAGTTCCTGATAGATCCGAGGAGTGTTCACCTGGTTGCTGTAAAGCATATTTTGAGGTACCTGAAGGGTAGAGTTGATTATGGGCTCAAGTATGATGCGAATCAAAAGTTTAACCTGCAAGATTATGTTGATTTAGACTGGGCAGGAAGTGTTGCAGATAGGAATAACACATCTGGGTGCTGCTTCAGTATGGGATCAGATGTGATCTCTTGGTTTAGCAGGAAGCAGTCCTGCGTAGCACTGAGTACAGCCGAAGCAGAGTATGTTGCAGCTTGTTCGGCTAGTTGTGAGGCAGTATGGCTCCGGAAGCTACTATCTGAGTTATTTGATCTCCCATTGGAGGCTACTGGTATCTTTTGTGACAACTAGAGTTGTGTGAAGCTATCTGAGAACCCGGTGTTCCATGACAGGTCGAAGCACATTGAGATCAAATATCACTATATCAGGGATATGGTGCAGAGAGGAGCAGTGAAGCTTCTGTATGTTGCGACGGATGAGTAGGTTGTAGATGTGCTGACGAAACCACTAACCAGAGTGAAGTTCGAGTACTTCAGAGAGAGGCTTGGTGTTCTTTAGATTGACGACACTTCGAGGAAGAAGTGGACACATTTGCTGAAGCCATTCCAAGCATGATGAGAGGAGGATCCTTCACATGGCTGTGGATGTAAGCGCTGGATGATGAGCATCAAACGATGCTCTAGTTACTGTTCTGTATATGCATCATGTTGGATGCTTGTTATGATCAGGTGGATCATTTATTTTTGTATGTATCAGGTGGATACATTGTATGATTAGGTGGATCATGTATGATGATATGTATCAGGTGGATACATTGTATGATTAGGTTGATCATGGATGATGAGTATCAGGATGATGCTCCAGACGACATGCATTAGGACGATGATCAGGATGATCATGGGATGATGACATGCATCAGGACGATGCAGTGATGATGATCAGGATGATCATGTGATGATGTACATCAGGATGATGTATGGTGAGTATCAGGTTGATACTCTGTGGCCATGGATAGGTTGTGCAGATGAGCATGTAAGTTGACCTGGGAGATCTGACAGGTAGAGCTGTGTGCTCGTAACAGCCTGGGATGCTCTTTCGAGGCATTGCTCTGGGAGGACATATAATAATGCCTTGGGAGATCCGACAGGTAGACTTGTGTGATCGTAACATCCTGGGATGCTCTTTCGAGGTTTTGTCCTATGGCATGTAATGTGTCCTTGGAGATCCGACAGGTGGAGCTGTGTACTCGTAACAACTTGGGATGCTCTTGCAAGGTTTTGCCATGACCACATGTAATGTGTTCTTGGGAGATCCGACAGGTAGAGCTATGTGCTCGTAACAACCTAGGATGCTCTTGCAAGGTTTTGTGGTAAGACCACATATAATATGTCCTTGGGAGGTCTGACAGGTATAGCTGTGTGCGCGTAGCAGCCTGGGATGCTCTTGCAAGGTTTTGTGGTGGGGTCACATGTAATATGCTCTTGGGAGATCCGACAGGTAGAGCTGTGTGCTTGTAATAACCTGGGATGCTATATCCAGGTTTTGCGACACACGTAATAAGTCCTAAGGATTCCACAGTATGGCCAGTGATGATGAAGACCTGCAGATGGTGGGCCTACATCCAGTATGAAAAAGGACTAGCTCTGTAGAGCTTCCTATGACGAGTAGATTGGAGATTGATTGAGATAGAAGCAGCCGTGACGATGACGATGATTCGATGACAATGATACATTGACGATGATCCAGAGAAGAAGACTTGTGCTAGTAGATCTGTGTCGAGAAATACCTTCCTATTTAAGAGGGAGTGTTGATGTATATGTAACTTCGAAATGTATTTCATATATGTATATTGTACTCCTATAGAGATGTATTATTCCTCTATACGGAAGTGTCATCATTTGTATTGACAAGTGTCGCAAGTGTTGTAACTTGCTGTGATGGGTTATTAGACCACCTAGTGAGGGGTCGACCCAGATTAATGTAACCATGGGTTATTAGACTCTTCTAGAGAAGTCGGCCCTGCTAGTGTATTAGGCAAGTCGGAACAAGTATAAATAGAGAGCAGAATATCTCTATTTGTTCATCTCATTTTTCACTCCCACATCACTCGGAAAGTGGCGCACTAGTTGAGGAGGAGGAGTAGCTTCTAGTAGAAGACTATCTTTTGTAGTTTGGTTGTATCGTTGCTTTTTCTATCTCTAAGGAAGTTGTGGGGTTTTTCACCTTTATGGTTTTCCCCAGTGAAACTCTGTGTCTATTGTCTCATGTGATTGCTTGGTGTGATTGATATGCATTGTTATACTTGATATGCTGTACATGTTATTCTCTCAGTAAAGATCCTAAAGTATATAAAATTATGCTAAAAAATTAACACGTAGATGTTGGGTGGGTCCAAATATTTTATTTTTATGTTTTTTGCAGGGGATTCCATTAATCATTTGTTTGTCTATTGTACTTTTAGTCAAAATATTTGGAAGGCGATCTCTGAAATTCTAAAATTTCCTCAAGTTTGGGGTTTGGACTCTTTTGAAGTGGTATACAAATTCTACCAAACATAGGCTTCTCCCTACTTTCATATGTTGGGATATTTGGAAAAAAAGGAACTATGCTATATTTGAAGATAAACCTATCAATATATTTGCTAGTTGTTTGATGATTTTGAGCAACTATAAAGACTATGCCCCAGTGATGGTAAAAGTTAAGAATTTGAGGCAGGTTCCTATTATCCAGTTTCCTCGGGAGTTACAGGTCATTTTGATGAAGCTTCCCAGTTTGGTTGATGCAAAGCAGGTATATATTTGAAAATCAATTATGGGCACTAGTACAAGCTAAAATTGAACTGTGGTAAAGGTACAAATACAAAAGCTGAGCTTTTAGCTCTTTGATGTCTAGTCAAGTTTTCCTCTACTCTAGGCATTGATACTATGAATGTTTTTGGAGACTCGTTGGTCATTGTGAACTAGGCTAAAAAGTTGGGCTCTCTACAAGGGCTAGTGCAAGGTAATGATACCCACTTATGGTGCATTAGTTACAATGGCATGTTAGAAAAACAAAAATCTCATCATTAAAATGAATTATTAGAGGTACCTACAAATTTTTTTAGAATTAGGTGTAAAAAGATGAAACGTAGACAATCAGATCACCTTTCGGGATATATAACTTTTATTTATGGAAAAGTGACATAACCACCCCAAAATGTCATTATTCTAAGATTGGTATGTTATTTTTTCTCTAAACCTAATGCATATGTTCCCGTTGGTCCACTGGTTTCTTATGTAAATTGTCAAATTATGCGGGAAAAAATATGTAGAGGTGTAGGCAATAGGAAGATCTTGTGTAGGGCTATTTTTCCAAAATTTTAAAAGTGAATTTTATATTTTTTTAAGATGAAGAAATCCAATGGAGCCCTAAAATTACATGGTCAAGCATTGGTCCACCCCATCATGGCCTTAACATAATCAATCAACTTTATTTTTACCCTGTAGGTCTTCTTGTACTCTTGTGTGGGTTCTTTTCCATTTTCGAAATAGGTAAGCCACTCAAAAAGTTATAGCCAAAATAAATGACCTATGTTTTATATAGATTTGACATGAGTGCAATTAAAAATGACTTAAAAATAGAAAACAATAATAGATTTATTCAAAAAATAAATAGTTAGAATCTGCACACAGAGCTGGACAAGTGTGTGATGTTTCATCAATAGTGCACAAGTGGAGCATATGTGGAACGAAGGGTGAAAAGCATGAAGTTACAAAAATTGGTGTGTTTTTCTATAACTCCTTCCGAGCCTCAAGGTTTGGTAATCCGAACCTAGTACCCAACCTGCAAGGGCACAAAAAAATAATTGAATTTAAGCACGCGTACGTGCAAATGCACACACGCGCACTTCCGCGTACGTGCAAATGCACGCACGTGCACTTCCGCGTACGTGTTGTTTGATACCCTCATTTTTTTTTCTTCTTCTCCCTAAACCCCCCCTCCCTCTCTATAACCCCACCCCCCTCTCTCTTCCTATTCATCCAATCCCCCCTCTCTCTTCCACTACACCCAATCCCTCCTCTCTCCCTCACCCCCTCTCTCCTTAACCATAAGGGTTAGGAGATTTAGTCATTCATTTCCATGAATAACACCTAAAGCCATGACATAGAATTTTCTGAGTCTATCCTTGATTCCAAGTATGAATATGGGTGTGGCCATTCTAATGTCTTGGATTCTAGGTATGGGTTTTGGGAACTTATACATGGTTGAGGGATGGAACCTTGGCTTTAATCCCTAAAATAAGAATGTAATCATCCAAGTTCAAGAACAACATCTTATTCCACTACACATGACCTCTTAAGCATATACTTTTCTATGTATAGCGATACTAATGATATTAGGAATGTATTATCACCAGGTATATGTTTAAGGGTCTTAGACATGGTTGATGGAGAAAATTGAGGCCTTATTCCCTAATGAAGATGGTAGAAATATATGCTCAAGATCGATGCCTCAAACCTAAAAAATGACCTCCCAAGGGGATATGGGCACCATTATGAGTTTCCGAGCAGAGGATATGAGTCATGAGGCCCTTAAGAAGGTGATGGGAGGAAACCTAGGCAGTAGTCCCTAAAGGATAATTTTGCACATCCAGAGCCAAAAAAAATGTCGTGAACCTACAAAAATGACCTCCCAAGATAAATCTTCACCTTTGAGTTAGCATATTAGCACCATTAGTTTTTTTGGTGAACTAGGCAATGATCTCAAGGTTTGGATCAAGATTAAGCAATGAAACTCAATCATTAGGCCCAAAAAGTATCTCCTAGGGCTCAAAATCCATCAACAAGGCCTCAAAACCACCATACATGAGTTATTTATGGAATCTTTGTCTTCCAATGGAAATACGACCACCATTAGAAGGTGTTTTAGCACCAAGAATGGGTTGTGGCACCATGGACATTGATAAGGGAGGAAACCCAATCCTTGTGACTTAAATTATGCTTTTAGGAATCCAACTCAGAGAATAATTCCTTAGACCACCATCAATGGTTTCGTGAGAGTATCATCTACCTCTAAGTTGGGATATGGGCACCATAGGGAGGTTTTTAGCACTTGGTATAGGTTATGGTACCTTGACCATGGATAGTGGATGAAACTTGGGCCTTATGCCCTAAAGGTTGCTTTTAGGAGTCAAGGGACATGGACAAGGCCTTAAAGCACCAAACAATACCTTTCTATGGAATCTATGGCCTCTCAGAAGGGATATGGGCTCTATAAGAAGGTTTTTAGTAAGTTAGAATTGTGTCATGGCAGCATAAACATGGTAAGGGGTAGGAACATAGGCCTTAGTAGGAACTAAAAGAAGCTTATATGCATCTAGGAATAAGAATGTTTCCAAGAAACACCACACAGCATCTCTTGAGTGTATCCTTGACATTTGAGGGTGGATATGGGTACCATTATCGGTTGGTGAGCACCATGGATGGGTGCCCTGGTGTTAACCATGGTTGGTGAAGGAAGCTCGGGCATTAGGCTCTTAAAAAGACCACTATAGGGATCATGGTCTTGGAATGATTCCTTGAACCACCAAAGATGACTTCTTGAGGGTATTTATGGCCTTCAAATGGGGATATGGGAAGGATTCAATTTTTTTATGCAATAGGTAATTTCCTGGTACTGGGGTTTTAAACACGTTCAAGTGAGTAAACTTGGGCCTTAGGTCCCAAAGGAAGTAAAGATACATCTCAATCCATGAGTGACACATTGAGCCGTCATAGAGGACCTTTCTAAGGTATCCATGGAATTGAAGTGGGTATATTAGTGCCACTAGGAGCTTTTCAGTACCTAGTATCTAGGTGTCCGAGCCTTTGGTGAGATCTATGGCCACTGAGAGGGGGTATGAGCTCCATTAGAAGGTTTTTAGTACTAGGATTGGGTCATGACTGCATAGACATGGTAGAGGGTAGGAACATATGCCTTAGTAGGCCCTAAAAGAACCTTCTAGGCATATAGGACTAATAATCTCACTAGAAACCACCACACACCGTCTCTTGAGTGTATCCTTGACCTTTGAGGGTGGATATGGGTACCATTATTAGTTTGTGAGCACCATGGATGGGTTCCTGGGTGTTAACCATGGTTGGTGAAGGAAGCTTGGGCATTAGGATCTTATAAATACGACTATAGGTCTCCTGGTCTTAGAATGATGCGTTGAACCACCATAGATGACTTCTTGAGGGTATTTATGGCCTTCAAATTGGGATATGGGAAACATTCAAATTTTTTGTGCACTAGGTATGCATGGTACTAGGGGTTCAAACACGGTCTAGGGAGTAAAATTTGGCCTTAGGTCCCAAAGTAAGTAAAGCTACATCTAAATCCATGAACGACACATTGAGTCATCACAAAGGACCTTTCTAGGGTATACATGGACTTGAAGTGGGTATATTGGTGCCACTAGGAGGTTTTCAATACCCAGTATCCAAGTGTTAGAACCTTTGGTGGGATTTATGGCCTATGAGATGGAGTATGGTCTCCATCAGAAGGTTTTTAGTACTAGGATTGGGTCATGGTAGCATAGACATGTTAGGGGGTATGAACATATGCCTTAGTAAGCCCTAAAAGAAGCTTCCAGGAATCTAGGACTAAGAATTTCACCAGGAACCACCACACACCGTCTCTTGAGTGTATCCTTGACCTTTGAGGGTGGATATGGGTACCATTATCAGTTTGTGAGCACCAAAGATGGGTGCCTTGGTATTAACCATGGTTGGTGAAGAAAGCTCGAGAATTAGGATCTTATAAAGACCATTATAGGGCTCATGGTATTGGAATGGTGTCTTGAACCACCATAGATGACTTCTTGAGGGTATTTACGGCATTCAAATGGGGATTTGAGCAACATTCAAAATTTTTGTGCACTAGGTATGCATGGTACTGGGGCTTTAAACACAGTCAAGGGAGTAAAATTGGGCCTTAGGTCCCAAAGGAAGTAAAGATACATCTAAATCCATGAATGACACATTAAACCATGACAAAGGACCTTTCCAGGGTATCCATGGACTTGAAGTGGATATATTGGTGCCACTAGGAGGTTTTCAATACCCAATATCCAGGTGTTCGAGCCATTGGTGGTATCTATGGCCTCTGAGAGGGGGTATCAGATCCATTAGAAGGTTTTTAGTACTAGGATTGGGCCATGATATAATATACACGATAGGGGGTAGGAACATAGGCCTTAGTAGGCCCTAAAAGAAGCTTCCAAAGCTATAATTTTAAGAAATGCATGTGTATGGTGCATAAACATAAAATGCACCAAAATTGACAACTAAATTCACATGCTCTCTTAGCCTAGTCTATTTTCTCTCGCGTGTAGCCAATTTTCTCACCATGTAGCATTACATACATATCATTCAACCATCATATCCACGAAACTCTCTACTACCAAACACAACATAAGGAAGGACTTCCCTTTCTTTGCTCTAGAATCCCTTAGAGAACCCTTCCTTTCTAGACCTCTTTAGGGTGTGTAGAAAGAGGAAAAAATATTGGGTGCTTGCAAGAATTGATTTTAAAATAAAATCGTAGCTTTTCAATCATTCAAAGAGAATCAAATGTATAGTGGGTAAAGGTTCCAAACTTTCCCAACCTCTATGCTCACCTACAACTGTCATTCTTCACTCTAATATCTATAATTTTTTCCTTTGTAATGATGGTTCTAGTTAATTTCTCATTTTGATAAGTGTTGGCAATGATAGAACAACATGAACTATGTAGTGCAGGAAATTTTGCATAGAGAGTGAGTGATAGATTCAAATGGAAAAATTGAGAGGATTCATGAAAAAATAAATAACATTGCTTCACCACTACTTATGACAATAGAATGAAGGACTCTTACAATCTTCTTATGGAATATATTAAGCCTGTGGATCCATAACTACATGAAAATACTTGCTCACCAACCTCTCTCCTGCATTCAATGATTGATTTAATAATTCAAATGAGTTAAATGGATTATTTAAGGAACATAGTAGAAACTAGTTGAGTTATAAGGCTAACACATGGCACGGGAGGATTTACTTTCCTATAGGCCCCATTTCCTCTCCAACAAAATGTTTACATAGATTTTCCCCATGACAAGCCAATCACATTGCCCATACATTCTTATTTACATCATAGATGCCTAGTCATACATTAGTTGATCCTTGGTCTTGAGCATTTATTACATTCTTAGATATATAGAGGTCTAGTCATAACTCCTCAATATGTATCACATGATGCATATGCCAATACAATACCAAATCTTAATGAGACATTCATATGACACCATTATATGTGGGACACAACAATAACACTGACCTATAGGAATAGAAAATGTAGAGTTACGAGTCCACAATAAGATGATGATAGTTGTACTATGATTTAAGCAACAAGAATCGCATGTGATACATGTGGAAGAAGTATAAGAAATGTGGAAGAGCAAAGTTGAATTCAATCACTAACATGTATACACATTATGCTTTATTCATAATAACACCATGCTTGTGAAGATTGTCTCTTTTGTAGCCATGGAATTTGCATAAGCAATATTTTATTCTAAATAAAACATATATTGAAAGACTAAATTATAGAACTATAAATTTTTACTAAAAAAAAACTATTTTTTTAATTTCAAAATATTTCAAATTTCAAATTTTAATTATAGAGTATATAAAAATATTAAATACTTTATATTCTTAACCCTATTACTATTAAAAAATAAGTATTTATTTATAGAAAATTAAATAGTATTTATAAACATCACATTAAATATCCATTCATTGTGATCCCATCCCAATCTCACATAGTAAAATCATTGTTATAACCTTTACTTGTATGGACTTTATAAGAATTTAGTAGTGTGCAAGTGAAACATTGTTATAGCTTGGAAATATAATGCAATGGTTCTTGGATATGTTTTATACCGAGAGAATATATATAGGTTTGGTTTTTTCCTTGAATTGTAATTTTTTTTCCTCTTAATTATCTCACTTCTAACCATACTTCCATTGTGAAATGGCATCTAACTATTAGATGGTAAATTCTTTCCCCAAATTATATACCCTAATCCTTAAATCCTAATTAACCCCAAACACCCAAACCCCCTAACCCACAAGCCCTAAATCCCAAAACCCCTAAGAACCTAATCACACAAGCACTTGGGGAATATGGTTTAGTTAAGGGCTTAAAGGCCTTTAGGGGGGAGGGGCTCTAGGAATCAACAGACAAATAGGGCAATAAATGCACAAAATGTTACCCACCGAACAAAGCAACGTTATACAGTGGCCTGCACACATTAGTAGTGCATAACCACTCTTTCCGCGAGTGCACCCCTGCTGAACATGACAATTTCCAAATGACCCATGTTCTTCTCCTGCATTTTTTTCTCTCAATTCCCGTGATCTGTATTTGCAACACACACAACTCGATAGTCTTTTGCATTTTGGATTGAATTCACACACCTCTTGGAGTTTATTTGGAAATTTGCATGAATACACACACTAGTTGGACTCTATTTGGATCTTTAGATTGAATTCTCATGCTGCTTGGACACACTTGAACTTTGCTTACATCTAGTGGATACATCAAAATACCATTCTACATTGCAAGCAAAGAGCAATCCTTGAGGTATGGTGACATTTTTTCCTTATGAATTGTATTTTAGTCTTTATCCACTTTGTTTGAATTGTAGTTTTTCCTTATGAATTGTATGACAAATGTATTTTAGTCTTCTTAATCTTCATCATAGACAATAAAAAACATCTTACCACAAAAAAACTACAACATGCAAAAAACAATGCTTTCAACCTTTCATAAAGATAACCAAAAAAACATGCATCACCACCAATAACCTTTCATAATTACATAACTCCATCCAATACACAAACATTTGTTGAATTCCTCATGATTTCACTACAACAATTAACACAAACACCAAAAGGAACAAATTCTTAATCTTTAGGGGCGATTTCCCCTTATCCAAAACATGAAAATGAAGTGACTAGGATCTTCTCCTTTTATAGGAAAGGTGCTCCTACTAACACCCCATACCACCATTCAATACCATCTATTAACCCAAACTACTGTAAAAAAACATGTGCCAAGTGCCAAGCTACCAAAATGAGGCTCATTGGTGATTGTTTCAAGATGAAAAGAAAACATTTCAAATTGAGGTCCTAGAGGTGATGTTGTTGTTAATTCTAGGGCATTCTCAATAGCTTTTAAATATGCGAATATGCCCCAAGTTATAGGTATATTCATATCTTCATATAGTGATATGAATCTAGTTTATCTCATTGTTTTCTATTGTTTAGAGATGTGTTGTTTACAATGAGTTTCAACAAGTTTTTCTAGGTATACAAGTAACACAAGATCTATGTATGTATATATTAATGGGATTTTTCGTATTCAATTTGGAAAGTTATTTTGTATCCAATAATGGTATTGGAGACCAAAATCAAGTAAAGTTTATTACCTACAAGAACATGGAAATGATTTAAATAGATTATGGAATTCTTAAATGAAGTAACAGACCATTACACTCATTGTTGGAAGGGTGGTATTGACAAAAGAGTCAAACAATATATTGTAACCCAACATATCACAAGAATTCAGAGCAAACATCATGGGTCTCTAGAAAAACAACCCTCTATACTATGTGAAGGAGAGAACCACTAAAATCATAAATGGTAGGGTTAAATCAACTTCAAATTACAATATCACAACAAGACCACTCACATTGAAGGAAATTTTGACTATGTGGCTAAGAGTGCATGCCCTGGTGAATTAAGTAAGTTTGGGGGCCCAAGGGAGGATCCCCAACTAACTAATAGCCCAATAGCAGTTAAGGCCCAAGTGGTATCCTAATTAGCAAGAGAGATACCCAAGTGGGTTGGCCTAAGATGTAATTTTTAAACCTGTGTAGAGAATCAAATCATAGAAATTATTTTAAGAAAAATAAAGATTACACCACAACATTCATACATAATACACACAGATTTACCCTAGAAACCCTTAACTGGGAAAACCAACAAAACTTAGATCTTGTTAGGAACCCATGTCTTTACTTTGTTAGTATGTTGTTGTTGGACGCATATGCTTTGTAAGTTGTCCCGTAGTATTTGTTGATCAATAGTTTGTGTTATTGTTGTTGGCGCATACGCTTTGTAAGTCGCCCGTAGTATTGTTGATCCATAGTTTGTAACGGCCCATGGTTTCGACCCATAGTATTGGCGCATAGAATTAGTATATAAGTGTGTGTTGAGACCTATGAAGGCACCGTGAAGTTATTTGTATTGAGCTTGCCCCCTCGAAGTGGCCTGTGATCAATATAAAAGTGATTCTGAGTTCTGCCATTTCTACTATTTCACATATTTTTATTAAGTAATTGTTGCAGGTGCGTCACATCTGGTATCAGAGCACTTTCTTGGGCTTGCTGGGTGAAATTTCTGCCAAAATTTTTTTTCGCATCTGTTGCAGGTTCAGATTTGGGAATAATCCCTATCCGCTTAACTGTGGGAAGTACTTGGGCATAAGCCCTAAACTGTTAGGAAGCCGCACATACCTGGGGTCCATATCTACTTTCAGTTGAACTATTGTCGATCACTGCTGCGCCGTTTTAGATCCATTTTGCAAGCCGTTCTAGATCCAGCCGTTCGACGTTGTTCCAGATTCCTTCTGAGCCGTATCCACTCCAGTCTGTAAAAAAAAAAAAAAAAAAAAAAAAAAAAACCGAGCCTAAGCCGCTCTAGTCTGAAAAAAAATAAAAATTCAGTTTTTTCTCCATATCTCCCTTGTTTTACCTATGTTTCCCTTGAAATTTTCAGGGAACCACTGTCATTCCATTCTACATATTTCATTCCCGAGGACCCTATCCTCAATTCCCCTTCCTACAGCCCGAAATCCCACATTTGTCTATTTTTAGGGTTTGCCATAACTTCCTCAGATTTCACCCAATCACCTTCAAATTTTACCACAGAGTTGCTTTCTAAATTATGCTTCTTTGTTCCCCTCTGCCAAATTTTCCAATTCTTTCACCCCGCTTCTGAAATCCTCATTTTTGCTTCCCTGTCTATCCAACAGTGTCCAAAACCTAGTCAAACCCCAATTACCCTTCTGATTTTTTCCCAAATCCAAATTTTCCCTTACTAAAGAGTTCCTGTTTTTGTTTTCCTACCCAGTCAACAAAAAAAAATAAAAAATCCTGGTTATGGTTGTCACCCGTGCAGGAGCAAAAACCATGGAGGAATCACTTGCAGCCATCCAAGCCAAACTCCAGGATCTGGATGAAAAATTTCTCGGTCTCCATCTTGAACATTCAGCTATGAACAACAAACGGCAGTCCGAGTCTTCAACAGACAATGGGTTCTCTTCTTCCAGAAATTTCCGTGGTTCGAAGCTTGATTTTCCTCGCTTCAATGGTACCGATCCAACTGGATGGATCTATCGTGCAGAACAGTATTTCAGTCTGCATAATACTTTTGATGTCAACAAAGTTCCATTGGCATCCTTTCATTTGGAACAGGAAGCTCTTCAATGGTATCGTTGGTACATCAAGGCTCATCCAGAGCCCAACTGGCCAGACTTTTGCTAGCTCCTTTTGCAACGATTTGGTCCTAGTGCTTTTGATGACTTCACAGGAGCCCTCACTAAACTTCGCCAAACTGGCACTATGAGAGAGTATCAAACCGAATTTGAGAATCTAGCCAACCACACCGAAGGATTGTCTGATGAATTTTACCGGAGTTGTTTTTTCAGTGGTCTAAAGGATGCCATCTGCTTCCGCAGTTTCGGAGCAATTCGCCGAATGCTTCCGCAACTGCGGAAGTCATTCGGGAATTCTTTCCGAAACAGACTTAAACGGATTTTCGAAAACACTTAGGAAATTTTAACAAACAGAAATCATTTCTAGCCATGCTCAACATTCAAGTTCATGCATTCAAGCATCATGGTCATTCAAGGAACATGGATTCATCATTAATCAAGGTCTCAAGCACATGATGCATCATCTCCTATGCACAACAATTAACAACAAAACAACAAAACAACTTAAGATGGCAGAGGTTGCCCATGCTCCTTTCTCTGTTTCATAGAATGCCATCAATGCAACTAATGCAAGCAGCTTGCAAAAATCCCCAAACAGTCATGGAAGTGATTTCCCATTCCATCAAATAAAAGCCATGCAATCTTGAGGTTTCTTTAATGCATTTTAGTTCCGAATACAAAATGCATGTACACACAAAATGCATTTTAGTTCCATTTAATGCATTTACACACAATGATTTATATCTCTGTGAAGGCCCAACATCCGTAGTGTTGAACCTAGAGCTCTGATACCATTCTGTCACATCCCCTCCCATCTTACCAGCTAGATGGAGGGGATCCTGAGGCCATGGCCGGGCATCTAGCCCCATAAACTTTTTAACCAAGCATTCACATAATTTAAAAGAGATATGGGATGTAAAATTATAAGCAAAACACAGCGGAAATAATCAATTACACACCCATTATACAGTCAGTATATTCATGCCGTTCATCAATCTAAACGATATCAAATTAGCAAATGAGAATACTTATCTTAAACCAAGTAATCCCTGAGCAATCAGCTACGCTTCTGCAACGTTCCACCCAACCGTAGGCCAGTGAGCTCCTTAATCTCTCAGCACCACTGCCACCCCCGAGCTGGGCATGATCTCCACAAGGAACTAGGGAACCACAGGGTCTCACATAACCATGGGTACACCAGAGTCAGCCATACCAACCAGCAGTCGGGTTTCTGGGGCTGCTGGGAGATGGATGCATTTAACAGCAAAAACTGTAAGTGCTGGGCATGAGAGAAACGTTTCAACAGTGGGAGGCATGAGATGGCGTTTCTTGAGCTTCAAAAAAACGTGGGTAGGCTCAAACGAATTGGAAAATTGGGAAAATTCGACTGGGAGAGCAACACATTTCAGAAAAATGCCCCAAGGGCAAAAACAACCCCTCCCTCAGCCCAAAATCGCGTCCCTCCTTTCCCAGCTACTTCACAATACCAAAAACGAGTTCCTGGACATGGAAAAACGCAGGGTTATGGTGAAAAACGTGAGGATAAACTCCAACAAGTTCATACTGCGTGAGAGAGAGAATGCCATGGGTGAAGAATGGCTTTTGGGCCAATTTCGTGGGCGTTTTCTTGCCCAACAAGCAAAAACTCATTTTTTCAAGTTGATGGCTTGCCCATGCACGAAAATTGACAGCCATGCCTCTCCCATCCCAAGGCATTTATTGTCTCAACCAATTCTTGGAAGAATTAAATGATTGGGTGCATGAGACCAAATGGGTAGTGGAGAGTTCATGGGTTTCCTCAATGAAATGGCTTAACACCATGGCTCAAGGGTTTGGTTAATTTTTTCCCTCCCTATTCCTTGTAAAGATCATGCCCCCATCTCTTTGTTGCATTGCGTAGCTGGTTGTGGGTATCTTTCATTAAATTCGTATTTACATGAGGTCTTATTTACATCGTTCCCTTCTAGCACAAGAACCATAGGCATCTATCTCTTAATTTTCGGTACATAAAACGATAAATCAATGGCGGGGCCTTGGTCTTGAGCTCCTCACCATGATTAAGTTACAATAATTACATCATTTACGATTTAGTGCAAAGGGGGTCAAAATGGGGACGTGACATACCCCTCCCCTTGGAATAACACCGTCCTCGGTGTTCCAACACTTTGGAAAATAAATACCCACTTTACATGTGTCCAAAATTCACAAAAACTTTGCAGATTTATCCTGCATTCTGTTCATTACATTGAACTTTCAGGACCAAGTCCTTTGACCTTCACTAGCTGCTCCTGCTGATTCGGATCTTCTAGCTCATCCATAAGTCTGAAAACTTTATGGCTGCTACCCTATTGAGGTTCTCTTGTTGGGCAGTTGTGGAGGTAATGATCCCCCTCACAATTCCAACACTTCACGGGTTGCTTCATCTTTATCTGCTCAATTTCCTTTGAGTCTTCCCACCTGGAGCGTTTCTTAATCGGACGATTGGATGAATGCTTCTTCACTGATACACTTTTCTTTCCCTTGCGGATTGCTTTCATAATGCTTTTTACCTCTTTCTGCAGACGAATAGAATCCTGCAAGACCTTGTGGTTCATCTTGTTCTGCTGCTTTTGCATCTTGAGCATCTCTCCAAGATTTTCTTTGGTCTTGGCAATTGTTTGAAGAAGACTTCCGGCCAATCCTAATAGCCCTTGGTCTGCCGCCATGGTCAATGGAAACAACTGACCATACTTTGCTCACTATTACACCTTCCTGTACCGACTGCAACCAATTGATTCAATTTCACCTGTGAAATTCATCATTACAATTCTCGTTAGGTCAAGCTTAACCCAAAACATTAAAAATCAGTCAATGGTTTTTCCCCAGTTGACATGGATAGTCCATGCTTTACTCATGAGACTCCCACACTTTTTATGCTTGCCCAACATACACATGAATTCCTTCATGTTTATCCATTCACAGGAAATTCATTACTTAGCATTCACAATTCACTTTAATCAAATAAACACACTTTTACTTTCAGTCATGCATGCATTCAGCATTTTTCTAATTCTATAATTGCATCAATAAAAGGGAAAGAGAGAGAGCAGTAAGAGTTTCTCCTCTTAGTCTTGTTCCATTCTGGAACCCACACCACCACTGTGGTTTTCCTGCTCCTGTCCTTTTTTCACTTCAACGTGAATGCTTGACCTTCTCTTCTTGGCTATGACACGTAGTGTCTATGGTTTATTCTAGACCTCTCAACCATGGAGTTCCTCCACTTGGTTGGTCTAACTCTTGGCCGTTAGGACTCACACAGCTCCACTAGCCCCATCTTTCATTACTGCTCATGCTGAGCTCTTTAGGGTGGTTACATGTCCACATGCATCCTTAAGATGCTTCAAGGTTCTTGCTTCCAACAATACCTGCGTTGGATGTCTTCGCTTTATTCCATAGGACCCTTCTTTGCTCTACAGGCCTTTGATCTCCTATGGGTACAATAACGAATGTTGGGATAGCACGCAGGCTACTTCTCAACATCAATTAATCAATGCTCTACCAGCCACTTTCTGGATTTACCAAGCAGCTTTCAGTTCTTTCAGGGTCCCTGCTTCCTGCATTGACCAAGGTTTTCAACAGAGAAACAATAATGCATCAGCTCACTGTTGCAATATTTATGCTTGAAACCTTCAGTTTTTCAAATAAGAAATGAATGAAATTGAATACTTATCTGTATTGTGCATTTCCTCGCTACTCCACAGGTTTCCTTCTCTGCTTTACAAGCCTTGGATCACCTGTGGGGTGGATGCTTGGCCAGCACACATGCTGCTCCACAACATCATCTGAATAGGCAATGCCAAGCCAGTACGCCGACTGGGTTTATCAGGCATCCCAAAGATCAGTATGCTAAGCCAGTACGCCGACTGGGTTTATCAAGCATTTAAAAAATCAGTATGCTAAGCCAGTACGCCGACTGGGTTTATCAAGCATACAGTAACCATTTCCAAGCCAGTTCTCCGACTGGGTTTGTCAGGAAATAACACCCTTCACCAATACCTCCACAACATGCAAATCACCAATGCCAAGCCAGTACACCGACTGGGTTTGTCAGGCATTAATTTAACAACATGCCAAGCATTACACCGACTGGGTTTTTCAGGCATTAATTTAACAACCATGCCAAGCCAGTACACCGACTGGGTTTATCAGGCATCCAGCAAGCTTTTGCCGCAACACCCCAAATAACCAATGCCAAGCCAGTACACCGACTGGGTTTATCAGGCATACATAATATGATTATGTGACTCCTTCTCTTATGCAAACCAGTGGTTCCCTCCAGGAACTCCATAGGTGACTCACCCGAATGCAGGCTAGCATGGCCCCACAATACCCACTCACACTACACAAGGATGATACCCCTTTTCTGCAACACGGCTCCTCGGCCTATCCATCCCTTCTAGTGTCCTTTAGTGTGAGTGTAGAAAGGTTACCACTGTCCATACAGTCCTCTTGAGCACCCTTTCTTCACTTTGCCTCTTACGTGCAACACCAAGTTGCATTTGTGTAAGCTGTTAGCACAAGAAGGATAAGCAGACTCATTAGTATTGCTGCTCAAAAATCGTAACCGTATTTCATAACATTCACTGTCAAGTATTGAAACACCAGGAATGCGTCCATTCCCTCAGGGTGTAGTCAATATTGAAAACCCTACCATGACCCAGCACCAGAAAAGGTGTTCACCCCCTTTCTGATGTGCGCCATGTAGGCCCTAATTATACTCATGCAGTTTGCAATGATATAAATAAGATAGAGCATGCTCTGCATAGTAACCCTAATAATTTAGACATGCATGTTCTTGTCTAGGGTCACAGAATACTCATTCATTTTGCATATGTGTCTCACATGCCTTCTGGGCATAGCTTTACCATCTCACTTTAATGATTTACCGACATCCTGTTTGGTTGAGACAATGGCATTTCACCTGAAACCCATTTCCAAAGCATGGAATCCTTCCTATCTAGTTTGGCTTCTGCAGGCCATCACACATGATCTTCCTGCAATGTGTCATCCTGGCACACTTTATCAAATAGCCAAACAGTCAGCAACATTTAGCAAAATTTCAAATCCGAAATAACTACAAATCTGATATTTACAACTGTTCTTACTAACAGAACTTAGAGCTCTCAACCATGAGATTCCTTCTCATAAGCTCTAGATCAAATTTCACAGTCATACCATTCATACAATGCATCACAAGATTTATAAACTCTCTCAATGCACATCTACTCAATGCTACCTTGCATTGTTTCATGAGTACTATGCATTCAGGCATATTATGATCGAAACATGACTATCTCATATAACTTGCATTACCATAATCAGGACCACCAATCCTCACTTGCTTTGGATATCAAGCACGTAACCAACATACACATGGCATGATATAAATTCATATGAATGCATTGAGATTTCTAAACAGTCATAGGGTGTAAGGATCATTTCCCTCACTTACCCACACCTTACCAAGCTTGGTAGGTTAACAGTCCCAATCAGTATTCAATATCACATGCAAATTAACTCAATATAACTCAAACATAGTTGAAGAGATCTTACCAAATCCTCTTTCAACATTCATGCACTTTGGCACCAATACTCATTACCTGCATGGTTATCATTAACATCGTTTGATGTTACCTGATCCGTTGGCCTCTTACCTAGGCTGCTCATTCCTTTTTCCAATTTTATGGTCATAGATTTGTTGCACCATCCTTTCTGCATAAGGTTGTTGGCTTCATGCAACACATCCTCAGCGCATTTAGCCATGCTCTTTGTTATCTTTGGTCCTACAACCAATACCAGCATCAATAGTGATTATCAACCACAATATTCTCCATTAGGGGTTCATTGCATATGCAAACTTCATTATTCTACCAATATGCAATATCCCCTTTACGCACAAGCATTTCCATATGCACTATGCAATGTTTGTTAGTATGCCATCTAGTGCATATACATCTATGTAATCCCTTACATTTTTAACATTTTTATGCCATATGACCATTTCATAATCATAAGTATGATAAAAACAGGGGTTTGAAGAATTCGTCCCTTTCCGATCCCTCATTGATGGAATTCCTCTTCCATATCATGCAATTGTAGAAATTGCCCACATTGACAACAAAATTTGTTTGTCAAAACAGCCGCTGGCACTCTTCTACACTAAATATCTATGATATATGTAGACCTCATTCAAACTCTGGTCATGCATCATTATTCCCTGCTGGACAAGCTTTCCAATGCCTGTCTTCATGCTCCATTCCGACATCAGGCGCAGAAACTACGTCTCTTCAAAAATGGCAACTTTCACTCCAATTCTGCACATTTTACACAGTTGCATTTTGGTCCAGAATGCCAACTTTAGCCACCTGTGGAAGAAAATCCATGAGGAATCACAAAAACTTATCTATCAGGTGAAGTTAGTCCATATAACAAGGAAAACTCATCAACTCACGGATTTCAATTCCGATGCACCATTCATCTTCTATGAATTTTTGGGTTTCACTACTTCTCACTTTTCACATTTTTCCAAAATTCCAAAATTTGGGCCAAAAATGGCTATCTCCCAAACGGTGCATTTCTGGAAAATCTTCATCTAACGGAAGCTGTCTGTCTTAATGAGAATATGAAATGTCTAGTTCAGTAAAATTTCTGATCCCCACGTCTAGGGTCACTTTTACTGCCCACAAGCTTTTCAAAATCCCGAAAAAGTGGCCCGGAACAGTGGTTTTTGGCCTTCTCGCTCACCCCGACTCCACATCCCTTGGAGTTTGATCGTGCCTGCTTCATGACTGCCTCATATCAATTTCAGCTCAAACCGACCTTTTGTCAAGCCTCGGGATTCCGTCCTTCAAAAGTCACTATTATCCATTTTCTGTCAAATCGGAGTGTAATGGGCTTGGGGTCTTCACTGGTTCTTTCATGGCCCTCGTCAATGGCCTCCGAGCCCCACATGAATCATCGCATTCTGAGTCCGGATGCTCCTGTTATCAAAAAATCAAGTTTTGGTCACTTTACTCTTTTTTTTTTTTTTTTTTCGGGGATCTCTCCGCACTGCGGGCCGGTTCAGCGAACGCTCCCGCAACTGCGGGGAAGTTCACCGAATGCTCCCGCAATTGCGGGGCGGTTCACCGAATGCTCCCACAATTGCGGGGCGGTTCACCAAATGCTCCCACAATTGCGGGGCGGTTCACCGAATGCTCCCGCAATTGCGGAGTCATTCGGCGAATGCTCCCGCAATTGCGGAGCCATTCGGTGAATGCTCCCGCAATTGCGGAGCCATTCGGCGAAGGCTTCCGCCGTTTCGGAAGACTTTCCCGAATTCTTCCGCGATTTCGGAGCCGTTCGCGGAATCCTTCCGCAGTTTCGGGGAGGTTCGCGGAAGCCTTCCGCAATTGCGGAACGATTCACCGAAGTCTTCCGCAGTTGCGGAACGACTCGGGGAAGTCTTACGCAGTTGCGGAACGACTTGCGGAATCCTTCCGAAATTTCGGAAGAGAATTCCTTCCGCAATTTCGGAAGAGAATTCCTTCCGAAAATTCCTTTCGACGCCGACACTTAGAAAATTTTTCAGCTTTTTGGAGCATTTCGCCGAATTTTTCCGCGTTGCAGGACAACTCGCGGAATCCTTCCACAAATTTCGGAAGAGAATTCCTTCCGCAATTTCGGAAGGGAATTCCTTCCGCAAATTTCGGGCGACTTCCCGAACTCTTCCGCGTTGCGGAAAAACTCGCGTAATGCTTCCGCAGTTTCGGAGCAATTCGCCGAATGCTTCCGCAACTGCGGAAGTCATTCGGGAATTCTTTCCGAAACAGACTTAAACGGATTTTCGAAAACACTTAGGAAATTTTAACAAACAGAAATCATTTCTAGCCATGCTCAACATTCAAGTTCATGCATTCAAGCATCATGGTCATTCAAGGAACATGGATTCATCATTAATCAAGGTCTCAAGCACATGATGCATCATCTCCTATGCACAACAATTAACAACAAAACAACAAAACAACTTAAGATGGCAGAGGTTGCCCATGCTCCTTTCTCTGTTTCATAGAATGCCATCAATGCAACTAATGCAAGCAGCTTGCAAAAATCCCCAAACAGTCATGGAAGTGATTTCCCATTCCATCAAATAAAAGCCATGCAATCTTGAGGTTTCTTTAATGCATTTTAGTTCCGAATACAAAATGCATGTACACACAAAATGCATTTTAGTTCCATTTAATGCATTTACACACAATGATTTATATCTCTGTGAAGGCCCAACAGCCGTAGTGTTGAACCTAGATCTCTGATACCATTCTGTCACGTCCCCTCCCATATTACCAGCTAGATGGAGGGGATCGTGAGGCTATGGCCGGGCATCTAGCCCCATAAACTTTTTAACCAAGCATTCACATAATTTAAAAGAGATATGGGATGTAAAATTATAAGCAAAACACAGCGGAAATAATCAATTACACACCCATTATACAGTCAGTATATTCATGCCGTTCATCAATCTAAACGATATCAAATTAGCAAATGAGAATACTTATCTTAAACCAAGTAATCCCTGAGCAACCAGCTACGCTTCTGCAACGTTCCACCCAACCGTAGGCCAGTGAGCTCCTTAATCTCTCAGCACCACTGCCACCCCCGAGCTGGGCATGATCTCCACAAGGAACTAGGGAACCACAGGGTCTCACATAACCATGGGTACACCAGAGTCAGCCATACCAACCAGCAGTCGGGTTTCTGCGGCTGCTGGGAGATGGATGCATTTAACAGCAAAAACTGTAAGTGCTGGGCATGAGAGAAACGTTTCAACAGTGGGAGGCATGAGATGGGGTTTCTTGAGCTTCAGAAAAACGTGGGTAGGCTCAAACGAATTGGAAAACTGGGAAAATTCGACTGGGAGAGCAACCCATTTCAGAAAAACGCCCCAAGGGCAAAAACAACCCCTCCCTCAGCCCAAAATCGCGTCCCTCCTTTCCCAGCTACTTCACAATACCAAAAACGAGTTCCTGGACATGGAAAAACGCAGGGTTGTGGTGAAAAACGTGAGGATAAACTCCAACAAGTTCAGACTGCATGAGAGAGAGAATGCCATGGGTGAAGAATGGCTTTTGGGACAATTTCGTGGGGGTTTTCTTGCCCAACAAGCAAAAACACGTTTTTCCAAGTTGATGGCTTGCCCATGCACGAAAATTGACAGCCATACCTCTCCCATCCCAAGGCATTTATTGTCTCAACCAATTCTTGGAAGAATTAAATGATTGGGTGCATGAGACCAAATGGGTAGTGGAGAGTTCATGGGTTTCCTCAATGAAATGGCTTAACACCATGGCTCAAGGGTTTGGTTAATTTTTTCCCTCCCTATTCCTTGTAAAGATCATGCCCCCATCTCTTTGTTGCATTGCGTAGCTGGTTGTGGGTATCTTTCATTAAATTCGTATTTACATGAGGTCTTATTTACATCGTTCCCTTCTAGCACAAGAACCATAGGCATCTATCTCTTAATTTTCGGTACATAAAACGATAAATCAATGGCGGGGCCTTGGCCTTGAGCTCCTCACCATGATTAAGTTACAATAATTACATCATTTATGATTTAGTGCAAAGGGGGTCAAAATGGGGACGTGACATACCCCTCCCCTTGGAATAACACCGTCCTCGGTGTTCCAACACTTTGGAAAATAAATACCCACTTTACATGTGTCCAAAATTCACAAAAACTTTGCAGATTTATCCTGCATTCTGTTCTTTACATTGAACTTTCAGGACCAAGTCCTTTGACCTTCACTAGCTGCTCCTACTGATTCGGATCTTCTAGCTCATCCATAAGTCTGAAAACTTTATGGCTGCTACCCTATTGAGGTTCTCTTGTTGGGCAGTTGCGGAGGTAATGATCCCCCTCACAATTCCAACACTTCACGGGTTGCTTCATCTTTATCTGCTCAATTTCCTTTGAGTCTTCCCACCTGGAGCGTTTCTTAATCGGACGATTGGATGAATGCTTCTTCACTGATCCACTTTTCTTTCCCTTGCGGATTGCTTTCATAATGCTTTTTACCTCTTTCTGCAGACGAATAGAATCCTGCAAGACCTTGTGGTTCATGTTGTTCTGCTGCTTTTGCATCTTGAGCATCTCTCCAAGATTTTCTTGGGTCTTGGCAATTGTTTGAAGAAGAATTCCGGCCAATCCTAATAGCCCTTGGTCTGCCGCCATGGTCAATGGAAACAACTGACCATACTTTGCTCACTATTACACCTGCCTGTACCGACTGCAACCAATTGATTCAATTTCACCTGTGAAATTCATCATTACAATTCTCGTTAGGTCAAGCTTAACCCAAAACATTAAAAATCAGTCAATGGTTTTTCCCCAGTTGACATGGATAGTCCATGCTTTACTCATGAGACTCCCACACTTTTTATGCTTGCCCAACATACACATGAATTCCTTCATGTTTATCCATTCACAGGAAATTCATTACTTAGCATTCACAATTCACTTTAATCAAATAAACACACTTTTACTTTCAGTCATGCATGCATTCAGCATTTTTCTAATTCTATAATTGCATCAATAAAAGGGAAAGAGAGAGAGCAGTAAGAGTTTCTCCTCTTAGTCTTGTTCCATTCTGGAACCCACACCACCACTGTGGTTTTCCTGCTCCTATCCTTTTTTCACTTCAACGTGAATGCTTGACCTTCTCTTCTTGGCTATGACACGTAGTGTCTATGGTTTATTCTAGACCTCTCAACCATGGAGTTCCTCCACTTGGTTGGTCTAACTATTGGCCGTTAGGACTCACACAGCTCCACTAGCCCCATCTTTCATTACTGCTCATGCTGAGCTCTTTAGGGTGGTTACATGTCAGCTTTTCTCTCGCTCTATCACAGAGGTCTTAATTCAGTGGCACGGCATGCAACCAGAGGATGCTACATGGGAACCACTCCATCAGATTCAACAACAATTTCCACATCTAAAGCTTTGAGTACAAAGCTTTTTTTAAGGGGGAGGGGATGTTAGGAACCCATGTCTTTACTTTGTTAGTATGTTATTGTTGGACGCATATGCTTTGTAAGTCGTCCCGTAGTATTTGTTGATCAATAGTTTGTGTTATTGTTGTTGGCGCATATGCTTTGTAAGTCGCCTGTAGTATTGTTGATCCATAGTTTGTAACGACCCATGGTTTCGACCCATAGTATTGGCGCCTAGAATTAGTATATAAGTGCGTGTTGAGACCTATGAAGGCACCGTGAAGTTATTTGTATTGATCTTTCTCATAGGAGGTTGCCCCCTCGAAGTGGCCTATGATCAATATAAAAGTGATTCTGAGTTCTGTCATTTCTGCTATTTCGCATATTTTTATTAAGTAATTGTTGCAGGTGCGTCATAGATCTGCACCTCTAACTTTTCTCATTATGATTTTTAACCACTCACAATACAATATGTAGGTATTTTATAGCGTCCAAAACCCTTACATGATAAACCATTTTAGAAATATACCCCAATCCCTTGATTGGGATTAAATTACACATTTTTAGGAAAAACCCCAAAATAGCCCAAAACATTTCAAACTTGCCTTCGACTCGTATTGGCAATGAGCTAAAACCCATTGCTGATGTCCACTATGTGGAGCAGGGGGAGGGAACCGACATCCCTCCCCCCTGACAACCCCCTGAGCCAGTGGTCAACACATACAACAATGCACTAGATGGTCGGGGATCGTTAGATGCTATCGTTAGATGAAATGCCCACACACACATGTAGATAATATAGTACATAGTCAAGAAAAACATCTACTATAGCTAAATATGTGACCAATGAAGGAAAAATGTGAAATTAGGACCCTACTGTGGTAATAGACAAATGGGAAACTACAACCACATATTTAGAAAAAAGTGAGGTTGCACTCAAAATGAGGAAAGTCGCCACACTACAAGCCTATGTCACTAAGATGGATAGGAGGACCTTGGTGCCAACCTAGGTTTGGTTGTGCATTGATGAAACATTATTAAATCCCACATCAATGTTTGATTGAATAAGTGTATGATTGATACCATATTAATTTTCCATGAAACAATAATGTCCATATTAATATACAATGTGCGTGAAATCACAACATGTCCAACTCATCAACAATACTATAAAGAAACCAAACGTATTTTCCAATATGAAAGATAACACATAAGGGTAATACATCTCAATACATACCTCACTACAAAAGGCTAATGGAATCCTTGGCATCACTATCTTAAAATAAATAGGGACATAGTTGTATCATCTCATGAGCTAATTCCCATATATCATCACCCTATATGAGGCCACCATCATACCCAAACCTCTATGTGTGTACATATTAACCAATTGTTGAAAGCAAAAAAAAATAGGCATGCAAATTACATGTAAGTTATCTCAACATATGTAAGGGATGATAGCCATGTAAGAGATAGCCATGCAATGAGTTTCAACAAGTTTTTCTAGCTATACCAATAACACAAGCTCTATGCATGTACACACTAATGGGATGCTGAGAGCAAAAAATATATTTTCTACACCATTTCAATAATTTTTTGTAATAGTTGAAATGGCCTCATGCCACCTTCATTATTGATACCATATTAGTTTTCTCTATATGTCCATTGTCAAGAAAGCAAAAAAAACTTCCATGACCTGATCTAGAATCCTTATATAGCCCTAGAGACCTAATCTAGACCTGGAGACCTAATCTATCTTATAGACCCTGATCCAGACCTAAAACCCAGACATAAACAAATTTAAGCCTAGAAAGCCTAATGTGGACCTAGAACCCTAGAGATCTGATCTAGAATCCTTATCTATCCCTAGAGACCTAATATAGCCTTGGAGACCTAATCTAGACATATAGAACCTAATCTAGCTTATAGACCCTGATCTAGCCCTATAAACCAGACAAAAACAAATCTAGCCCTAGAAAGCCTAATGTGGACCTAGAACCCTAGAGACCTAATCTAGAATCCTTATCTAGCCCTGGAGACCTAATCTAGCCCTGGAGACCTAATCTAGACATATAGAACCTTATCTACCTTATAGACCCAGATCTAGTCCTAGAAACTAGACAAAAACAAATCTAGCCCTGGAAAGCCTATTGTGGACCTAGAAACATAGAGACCTGATCTAGAATCCTTATATATCCCTAGAGACCTCATCTATCCTTGGATACCTAATCTAGAAATATAGAACCTAATCTATCTTATAGACCCTGATCTAGCCCTAAAAACCAGACAAATACAAATCTATCCCTGGAAAGCATTTGGTACTAAAATACCATGCAAGGTACTTGGTCTTATAAAACCTTGCAAAATTGGCATGGCATTCATTGAGCAAAATCCTAGTTTCGGAGATGCCACAATAGCATCGTTTCTGAGCAATTAAGTCTTGGTATGGGGGGTCCCCCAACTGGAACTTGACATCTCGAATCCATCGAAATCGACGGCTTCACGACCGGAGTCACGATTTTGGTTCTATGGCCATTTTTTCCTGTCACCCCATGGCCGTTCAGGGACACTTTGAGAATTTGCTTTGAGGGAAAAGAAACCGAACCGACGAGCAGAACGAAGTTCTATGAACTCCCACACGTGCATATAGCAATTGTAGATGTGTTCGCAATGGCCACGGTCGCCCAAGAGAATTTGGTTCAAAATTGATCCCCTTATGCAAAATTGGCATGGTCTTCAGTGAGCAAAACCCTAGTTCCATAGATGGCACAATAAAACCATTTTCGGGCGATTTAATCAGGGTATGGGGGGCCCCCAATTGGAATCCGACATCTTGAATCCATCGAAATCTTCAGATTCATGACTGGAGTCACGGTTTTGGTTCTATGACCATTTTTGTCTGGCACCCCATGGCCATTCTGGGACACTTCGAGAATTTTTTCCGGGGGAACGAAACCCGAACCGGTTAGTGGAACAAGGTTCCATAAGATCCCACACGTGCTTATGTCCATTGTGGATGGTTCATGATGGCCATAGTCGCATGAGAGAATTAAGTTCAAAATTGACCCCCTTGTGAAAAATTGGCATGGCCTTCACCGAGCAAAATCCTAGTACTGGAGATGGCACAATAGCACCACTTTCAGGTGATTGAGTCACGGTAGGGGGGTCCCCTAGCTGAAATCTAGTGTCCTAAATCCATCGAAATTGATGGCTTTGCAACTAGATTCACAGTTTTGGTTCTATGGCCATTTTTTCCTAGCACCTCGTGGCCATTCAAGGACACTTTGAGAATTTGCTTCGATGGCATGGAACCCAAACTGGCGATCGGAACGAGGTTTCGTCAACTCCCACATGTACATATGGTCATTTAGGATGTGTTCACGATGGCCATGGTCTATCGGGAGCCTTCGGTTCAAAATTGACCCCCTTGTGCAAAATTGGCATGGCCGTCATTGAGCAAAACCCTAGTTCTGGAGATGGCACAATAACATTTTTTTTGGGTGATTGAGTGATGGTAGGAGGGTCCCCCAGCTAAAACCCAACATCCTAAATCCATTGGAATTGACGGCTTCATGACCGGAGTCACAGTTTTGGTTCTGTGGCCATTTTTTCCTGGCACCCCATGGCCATTCATGGGCAGTTTGAGAATTTGCTCTGAGGGCACGGAACCCAAACCGATAAGTGGAATGGGGTTACGTTATCTCCCCCACATGCATATGGCCATTTTGGATGTGTTCATGATGGCCATGTTCTCCTGGGATCCTTCGTGTTCAAAATTGACCCCCTTGTACAAAATTGGCATGGTCTTCATTAAGAAAAACCCTAGTTCTGGAGATGGCATAATAACACTGTTTCTGGGAAATTGAGTCACGGTAGGGGGTTCCCCAGCTGAAACCTGGTGTCTTGAATCCATGGAAATTGACGGCTTCACGACCAGAGTTACAGTTTTGGTTCTATGGCCATTTTTTCATGGCACCTCATGGCCATTCAAGGACACTTTGAGAATTTGTTCTGGGGGCATGGAACCTAAATCGACGAGCGGAATAGGGTTCCGTCAACTCCCACACGCGCATATGGACATTGTGTATGTGTTCATGATGGACATGTTCTCTCGGGAGCCTTTAGTTCAAAATTGACCTCCTTGTGAAAATTGGCATAGCCTTCACTGAGCAAACCCCTAGTTTTAGAGATGGCATAATAGAACCATTTCCAAGAGATTGAGTCACGGTAGGGGGGGGACCCAACTGGAACCCAATGTCCCAAATCCATTGGAATTAACGGCTTCGCTACTAGAGTCACGGTTTTGGTTCTATGGCCTTTTTTTCCTTGCACCCCGTGGTCATTCATGGACACTTTGAGAATTTGCTCCAGGTGCACGAAATCCAAACCGACAAGCGAAACAAGGTTTCGTCAGCTCCCACATGTGCACATGTCTATTATGGATGTGTTCATGATGGCCATAGTCGCTCGAGAGCATTCGGTTCAAAATTGATCCCCTTGTGAAAAATTGGCATGGCCTTCATTAAGCAAAACCCTAGTTCTGGAGGTGGCACAATAACACCATTTCCAGGAAATTGAGTCATTGTAGGTGTTAAATTTTGAGCATTAATTCAATATACTCTAGGATCTTTATTGAGAGAATAACATGTACAGTATATCAATGCATATCAATCATAACAAGGATGTCAATCATCACAAGAAGCAAAAGCATGAAAGACAAGAGACACAGAGTTTCTGTGGGGAAAACCCTAAGGTGAAAACCCCATAACTTCCTCAGAGATAGAGAGAGCAATGGCTCAACCAAATTACAACCAAAATACACAGAGATAGTCTCCTAGTAGCAGATGATCCTCCTCCTCACTAGTGCGCCACTTTCTGCGTGAAGGAAGAATGAGTTTCCGAATGATCCAAATAGAGATCTCTCGATCTCTATTTTTACTTGACCTGTTTTCCCAATATCCTTATGGGGTTGACTTGTCTAGCTAGGTACATCAACCATATAATATATAAATCAGGGCCGACCCCACACATGGTGGTCTAATAACCCATCGGCAAGTTCACACACTTGCGACACTTGTTAATACATATGACGACACTTCTGTATAGAGGAATGACACATCTCTATAGGAGTACAATAATATATAAATGAAATACATGGATGAAATACATTCCGAAGTTACATATACATCAACAGTAGGGGGGGTCTCCCAGTTGGAACCTTGCATCGTGAATCCATTGGAATCAACAGCTTTGCGACTGGAGTCACGCTTTTGGTTCCCTGGCCATTTTTGCCTCACACCCCATGGTCATTCAGGGAAACTTTGAGAATTTGCTCTGAGGGCACGAAACCCAAACCAACGAGTGTAACGGGGTTTAGTCAACTCCCACATGTGCATATGACCATTGTGTATGTGTTCATGATGGCCACAGTATATAGGGATCCTTTGGCTCAAAATTGACCCCCTTGTGGAAAATTGGCATGGACTTCACTAAGCAAAACCCTAGTTTTGGATATGGCACAATAGCATTGTTTATGGGTGATTAACTCATGGTAGGGTGGGTCCCCTAGATGAAACCCGCTGACAGTCTCGAATCCATCAGAATCGACGGCTTCATGACCAGAGTGACGCTTTTGGTTATATGGCCATTTTTTCCTGCCACCTCGTGTCCATTTAGGGACACTTTGAGAATTTGCTTCGGAGGTACGGAACTACCACGGAACCCAAACCAATGAGCGGAATGGGGTTCTGTCAGTTCCCACATGTGCATATGGGCATTTTCAATGTGTTCACGATGGCCATAGTAACCTGGGAGCCTTCAGTTCAAAATTGACCCCCTTGTGCAAACTTGGCATGGCCTTCACTGAGCAAAAACCTAGTTTCAGATATGGCACAATAACACTGTTTCCGGGCGATTGAGTCACAATGGGGGGGGGTGGCAGTTGAAACTTGGCATCCCAAATCCTTTGGAATCGACGAATTTGTGACCAGAGTCATGGTTTTGGTTCGATGGCCATTTTTCCTGGCACCCCCGTGGCCATTTAGAGACACTTTGAGAATTTGCTCTGTGGTCACGGAACCCAAATCGACGAGCGGAACGGGGCTACATCAGCTCCCACACATGCACATGGTCATTGTGGATGTGTTCACGATGCACATGGTCGCTCAGGAGCCTTAGGTTCAAAATTGACCCCTTTGTGCAAAATTGGCATGGCCTTCGGAAAGCTAGGGTTTATTTATTATGTATGTGCATGGTCTTATATGTGTATGTATGTGCATATATTTGTATATGAGCATGTCGTTTTTAGATGTATTTTTTTTGTCTGTAATTTTTTTTGGAAATGTGCATGCATTTTTGTGTGCACCATGAAGAGTTGGAAACGTGGATATATTTGGTGTGTGCAAATAATTTTTCCAAATTAAATAATGCACATTGTTTGTATAATTCAAAATATTTGAAATTAATATTTAGGCGTGTAATTGTGTTTGAAAAGATGATGTTGTTTGTTAGATTATACTGATATTTATATGGTTTTCTTTGTGCGAGTGTGTGTGTAAATATTTGTCTATGTGTGTTTTTTTTAACATGTGAATTTTTGTATATGTGCATAGATATTTTCCTATGTGCATGTATATTTTGTATGTAGGTTTTTGTAGTGTAAATCTATATGTATGTGTATATCTTTAATATGTGTTAAATATAATTATGTGCATATCACTTGTGTGTGTTTGTGTGTAAATGATGTATATATCTAGGGTTGGTAGGTGCATAGGGGGAATCCTCACTGATCCTGAGAGAACTCAATAAATCAAAATATCATGGGGTCTAGGGAATGATTCAAACAATAAAGTGGAGACTTAAATGCTCTCCGTCAAGAGATCGAGATCATCTTTTCATCAAACATAAGGAACCTTTTGGTATTTGGGAACTTCACCATTATCATTCATTACTTACACAAAGATTCCATATCCAATGACAATTCTTTAGCAAAGATTGTCAAAATAATAAGTATCAAAAGCCACTATTTCAATGAATTTAATTTTGTTCACCTCTTACCCTCCTTAAACGCTACTTGAATATTGAAAAGGATCAATTGGTCAACCTTGCCACAATGTTAGGTGAAGGGGGATATAGGAAATGTGGTCGATTCAATCCTCCACATCCCTTAAGTCATTAAGGTCTTATGCATGTGTACTCAATGATGAATAGGCCGCGTCTCATAAGCATTAAATGACACAAGGGAAGGAGGGATGATATATTAAGGCACACCCCCTCCTTGCACATTCCCTAGGTCATGTGATCTATAGGCTATATAGGGTTTATATACAAGATAGGGTTTGTGCAAGCTAGGGTTTATATAAAAGATAGGGTTTATATAGACATTGATAAGTACCTAAGTTCCCAACCATCACTAGGCATATCTTGGGCCTTCCGTCCCTATGATTTGTTTAAGGACAATGATGAGAATTGTTTTTCATTCAATTACTAGGATGTCGCTAGCTAACTCCACTCATAGTCACAATAGCCACACTTATTTCCCAATCCTATGTTGGGGCACGTAGTATCCATTTCTTAAACCTCCAAAGGTCAAGTATCTCCATAGTTATCATATCAAGGGCCCCATAAAATTTTGCCAATAACTACTCAAGGTGTTGAATTTTTCCATGAAACTTTCATCCTTGCATTGTGATGCATACAAACTAGTTGGATCTTATTAGAATGACATTTTACAATCAAAATACTTTTGATAATACAAAATAATTGAAATAATATTCATTATGTCCATTCTAAATCTAGAGTGACACTTAAACCTAACGAAACATACATGCTAAGAAAAACACAATGGAAGAGGGATGTTGGTCCCTTCACAAGGAAAAGGATGGGGAGATATTTTTCATATTTTTTACCACAATGATGATAGCATAGGTTTTTCACACCTAAGTACGATCTACAAGTCCTTATTTATTGGTATATCATCAAATATTAAACATTGGTGGAAATAATTACTTTTACAGTTTTGACATTGGTTCCAAATGCTACGAACATGGTCAAGTGAGTATGTTTGGTTAGAGTTCAAACACAATATTTTTTTAATTGACCATCCAACAATGACTATATGAGGCCACTAGAGATCAAAATTTATCTATTTCATCATAAAAAAAGGAAATCATATCAAAGTCCATTCAAGCTCAACCATTTGTATTCAAAGCATAATGTTGTTAATTAGGCAACTAGACACAACAAGAGACAACAAGATGCAAATAGAGACAACATGCATATAAATCACACAACTAAAAATCCATGTACATCCAAGCTACAAAATCCATCCAAACATATAATTTTTTTAGCAAACAGTGGAACATGGTTCCCAATGCACACATAATGGCTATTCGTTCCCTATAAAAAGTCTGGTAACTTGTGCCCTAGATCCAAAATACATGGAAACTCATGCCCTAGATACCAAGTACATGGAAACTGGTGCCCAAAAATGCCACATCATGGCTAATATGCATAACATGGTCTTTAAAGCATCATGCCCACCCCTGACACTCCCAGGCGCATCTTTGAAATTGATCTTCCTCTTCTTGGAGCTAGCGGAATATCAAGCCTTCTTCTGTCTAGGAGTAGACCGTCTCTGCGGGCTCTAAAACAAATGATATAAGATATCATCATTTTCAAGAATTTGTAACAATTAACACATTTATAAAATGAAAGTAGAATTCAAATATTAAATAACTCACCGTTGATGGGAATGGGAGACGTGAGGCAGGTGTCCTCCTTGATCTAGTGAGCATCTCAGCAATGCCACCCTGCAACATTTACGACAATCATTTCATTGAAAAAAATAGTTCCTTAAAATCATTTTCGTTAATGCTTCACAATATTTTCATAAATTAATTTAATTCTCACTGTGAACACCTCAAGCAATGAAGATGATTAGGGTTTAGGGCTATCAGGTGGATCAATTGGCTGGACAACCTACGCCGATATAGTCATTGGGGGGGGGGGCAGATGTAGTTGCATCAATTACATGTGCAACCACTGTATATGTATGAATGGATGCTGCAAGAGTATTTTACACACTAGTGGAGGGAACTGAATAAGCTAGGGTGGAAGATGGATGGTGGTATGGGGTGGACGAGGATGTCATGGACGATGAACCCCTCCTGGCTGTAAAATAGAGGGGATCAAACTAGAAGGGATAAAGGGGATGTCAATGGATGGTGGATGGGAGGGAGGTCCTGAATAGAGGGAGGAGGGTCGATCCAAGGGGGGCCGTGGATGAAAGTGGGAGGTTAGATGGAAGGGGGGGCATGTACGAAAGTGGGAGGATGGATGGAATGGGGGTCGTGGATGAATGGGGGAGGATGGATGGAGGGGTGAGAATGGATGGAGGAGGGAGTATGGACAGAGGGAGGAGGATGGATGGAAAGGAGGGGTGGACAGAGGGATGGGTTTGGATGAAAGGGGGGGTGACTCATGGGAGAGGGTGGAAAAATGAGACTGAAGTGGGGAGGTGGAACATGTAGCTGATGGTGGCACCTGCAGCTGATGGTGGCACCTGCATACACATTTGTAATATCATAGTTTAGTAGACAAAAATCAAAATAAACGATAGTAAGTCATAACAATCCAAATTAAAATTGTGCTTTTAACTACACATCATACTTGTGTATACAGTGACCTATTGACCCTTGGTGGAGATAGATGGTCATCATAGTCTGTAGAACCTGTGGACAAAAAAATGCGTGCACATTATGAACATATTAAACAAGTAATTATTTAGGAAATCAAAATATGAAAAAATATTGTAGGAACTATCATGGTGTATGTCATAAATATAATTAAATAAAAAATAGAAATGAAATAAGCAAGTAATAAAAATGATGCAAAAGTAAACTTAAAAATGGTAGTAACAATATTGTGTGAGGTACTGAAAATACCTCCATGTGAGGTGTTGCAATTTCAGTTGTAGCTTCCATTACTGCGTCCATTTTGGAATATCCAATGTTCTCCCATGACGACATCTCGGCTCTAAATAACTGTACATTGAAATAATAGTTTAAGTCATACACAAATAATAAAAAATTACTTTACAAATTCTCAAGTGATGATTGAAAAAACATTAAAAAAAGTGCTAACCTGTTCCATATAGCAGCCTTCGACTGGGCCAAGGCAAGTGTGCCCACAATGGGGATAAAGATGTGGCATTGATCCTGTCGAACTAGAAGGCCTAACTTGGCTACCACCAGTCACTAGTCTATCCCGACTTTGTCATGAAGGCCCTGCACATGAGTCTCTCTTAGGATAAACCTATCTCTCCATTGTAGTCACCGCTATAAATGCGGTGTGTCTAAGGAGTCCGCGTGCAACGCTCCTCATCACCCACTCAATCTGATCAAGTTTATGGGGTAACTGAAGTGGTTGGGGAAGGGGGTTAGAATCACACCTAGGATTTTTTGGCCCTATCAGTGGGTTCCTCCTAGCAACAAGCTAATCTTGGGCAGAGCCAAGCCCAACACCCTGGAACTTGGTAATGCCAAAATAGTTAACATGTAAATTGAGTACAAAATCAACCCAGAGTTGTCGAAGGAAGTATTTTGGAACCTCCCTATTACTGTAGAGAAGTTTACCATAGACCATAAACCACATTTGCATCCAGTTGTCCCTCCATGGTTGGAAATGACACCAATCCATGTAGACACATGGCTTTCTAATATCCGGTGGTTGTTGTGTTCTTGGATCAGCGAACATACTATATAATTGGGCCTTCGTAATATTTAATGATTTTATCTCTTCCTTAGAAATTTCAGTGGAATAATACTCTCGCATCCTAGCTCTATATTCAGTCATGTCTGTCAACTGGTGATGTGCATCGTTAAGGGAGTCAATTGAGCTCTCAATTGAGATGGCAAGGGACAATCGAGATGGTTACCCTATGTTTATTAATTCTTGGGCATGCACTCTCATTTCATCTAGATAATGGCTCAAGTCATCATGGTCCAAATTTTGTTGGGGGTTTTGATTGGGTCCAAGATTTATATTTTCTTGTGCTTCTTAGGTTCCACAGGAATCCATGTTAACATTTTCTTCATTCGTTGTATAGATTTGTACTCTGCAAATGAAAACAAATCTTTTTTTTACTAATTTGGGAACTATTACAAATTTAATAAACAACAAAAAAATCAATAAAAGCACAAAAAAGAATGACCTTACCTATCCAATGCAATGGATGACCTTACCTATCCGAATTTTGGTCTTCTGTAGTGTCCTGAACTGACTCCCTTATCTGCTGTTGAATCGAGCTGAGACAAGATGAAATACGTCCCCAACTACAGAACCCACGTTGCACTACCTTGCTGCATTCAAAACTTCCCCAAAATGAATTGTTCTCCTTTGAAATTGCCCCTTTTATTATTTCTTGTGCATCTCTTTATTTTCCCATGTGGAGGTGGATGGTTGCAACCGTTCCTCTTCCAAACAATTCCACCAATGAATCTTGTCCAACTCATTTGCTTAGCCTTGATTATGCCACCTCAGTACACATCTAAATTTGATCTGACTCAAAATCCGTGTATTCTGGAATCACGAACGATAATCTACATGATTTCTACAACCGAATATACTTTCTGCAACAGAACACACTTTCTGCAGGTGAGATTTTCCGCAATCGAACAGACTTTCCGCAACCACACTTTCAGTAATCCACACTTTTTGCAGCCGCTACAAACTTTCCGCAATCGCTATAAACTTTCCACAACCACTACAAACTTTCTGCAGTCACAAAAAAATTTCCACAATCGTTAGCAGTCATGTAGCAGATCCTCTGCTACAGGGTTTCCGTAGCCATTTATTTCCTCCTACAACTATTAACCGAACTTAATCTTTTGGGGTGATGCTGATTTCCCAAACCCAAGAATGCTCCTGCATCATCAAGTCATTGTAAAATTCAGATCACATTCTTTTCACCTTGTTGTGAGTCGTATGCCTTGTGGAAAAAGAGAAAAAAACAAAACTCAACCCTTATTCTAGTTTCCAAAAGAAAAACCTTTTTGTTTCCTGAATAAGCTATCCAATTAGTTTGATTAGAAAGGTGGCATGATCATAAAGCTTGGTTTATACAAATTAAAATGCAAGTTATAGCCCATATCTCCTGCATTGTTTCTTAGCGGAGATAATATGATATTTTTATACTTCACTAACAAATATAACTAGACTTAAAGTAGAACAAGCATTACATTGTAAAAGAATTGAGATAATGTGATGTTTATGAAAACATCTACCTCAACGAAACCATTGTTGAGCAAAACTAAAATTTGAAATACCCAGAAAAAGCATATAAATGAAGTCCTAAAGACCCACTTATTTTGGAAACTTGGAAATAGAAGTTAACAATTATTTGATGAATAGTAATGCTCCATACATTGAGTTGCTGCAATATGCTCAGGAAATCCAAATTAGCAACTATGCTCAAGAAATCCAAAATAGATACTATGGGTTAAAATATTAAGAAAGTTGGGAGGATTCCCAAACATCTGTTGTATTTTACTCCAAAAAATGAAGAAAAGAACCATTGTTAGTGTATAGGAAACATGGATAATTTTAAGGGCTAAATTTAGCCCATGGGCTAAATTAAGGGGGTTACAAAAATTTAGTGGGCTATTTTCTTATATGAAATTTTTTTTTTCAACTAAAATATATTCATCCAATATTTATTAGAAAAATATAAATCCAAAATGAATAGCTTCCTGTATATTAATGAGGAAAATGAAAAAAACTATTTTTCCCTAACAAAATCTCCTTCCAATCTACTTTTTGCCTCCAATTTCTAGAGAAATTATAGTGAAATCATTCCTTCGCCCTCAAATTTTAGTAATGGAAGTTCCCAGGGGTTATTTCACCTCCATTTTCTCTGTGATTCTAGCATATAGTTGCATTCGCCCATATTTTTAGTCAATTTCATGTGATACTTTCTTTGAGCCCTCGATTTCTAGTAGTGGAGGGAAAATCATGAATGATTTTGTCCTATTTAAATTCTGAACTGATTCATGGTTCACCCACATTGTATTGCACTTGCAGAATGAAGGTTTTGGTTGATGTTATTCCACTTTTCATTCTTAGTTTTCTCGACATTTTAATCTTCACGTAACATCTCCATTGCTGAAATCTCAAGTATTGAAGGGACACATGGCACATGTAAATTATCAAAGAATACAAACTCACATCATGCTTGTTATCCAATAATTAATGCAATATGATTTTTATCCGTAGCTATAATAGATTATTATATTGCAAATTTTCCTTTTATCATGCTTTTTATCATTGATGCTTTTTAAATCCTATTGAATTATTATTACACTAAAATGTCGTCACCCTTGTGCAAGTGTCACAAGTGTTGCAAGCATTGCAATTGTTTTCATCCTGACCTATTGTTGTCACCATGACCATTGCAAGTATCATCATTACGACCAAGTGTCGTCATCATGACCGTTGTGATAATGTCGTCATCTTGACCATTGTGTAAACTCTTTACTATTTTACCTAAACCCATTTTAGAGTAAAAACACATCCTTGAAGTTTCCCATGACTGGAGGGCTTAACTAACCTACTTTTCAAGGTCGTCGCAGTCTTCCCTTGTGCAACATGCGACGTCGCATGTTTTCCTACTGCAACCTGCGATGATGTTAGTTATTTGGATAAAAGAGTATCTTCGAGCCCATTCTAGAAGATGAGTGATGTGGAGGCCTATCCCTAGGCTCTAGGTGAGGTGGCATTTCGGTTCCTAACCTTATGGGAAGATCCCTTAACCATCTCCCCTTAATCCTCAACCTACCCTATCTCTTTAGCCCTATATAAACACCCACTCTCTCCATGAGAGGGGGAAAGGTCTATGGTACCCTTATGCTAGTAGAACCCATATTGGTGATTGGGAAGCTTGTACCATCTTGGAGGTTTGGCTTGGACATGTTGGATGGAGGATGCAACGTTGAGGCTTTGGTTGTAGCTTCATCCTTTCTATGTATTCCCACTTTTTATATAGTTAATACAATCTCTTTCCATAAACTGTTTTCTCATTGATGATGATGTTTAGAGTTTTCTTCCTTAACTGTTAACTTAGATCAATCATATGAAATGTATGCTTTCACTGTTTGTTAGTATCTATATGTTCAATAGGGTCTTGCAGCTGGATATCTGACGACGCTGGAGCATTGGATCAGCAAAGAGCAAAGGGATATACAATTCTAAGGTAAGCTATCTATCCACTAGTTTGCACTTCTATTGATCTAGGAAAGTAGATCTATATTCTGTTTGATTTCTTCTAGACTTACATTAAGCTAGGGAGATCACACCTTAGATCCGTCTTTGGTAGATTGTTCGTTAACAAATTTGGCGACCATACTGGGGAATGAACATAGCTTTTGTTTTCAATCTGAATGTCAGTTTTAGTTGATTTCTTTTCCAAGCCATCTCTTTGGCCATTTGCTTCTTAAGCCCTTTCACCATCAGATCTTCGCTTTGAAGAGTCTGATTTCCTTCCTCTGAGTTTGCACATCCCATTTGCAGACCTGTTTATTGCTCATTATCTAGAGAATTGGTTCATTTTTGAACTCAGATCTCGCCCGTTGCACCTGGTTAGTGTACCCAGAGTGACACTGTGTGTTTTTTGATCTTTGTTCTTTGCTTGTTAGTCTGTCGTCGCAGTCCTTCCATTGGTATACTGCGACAGCGCGCACTTCCTGCATTGGTATCCTATGATGTCGCACTGTGCATAAGCACAGAGTGCGCTGATCTGCCATTTTTGCCATACAGGAATGCCCTCTCCAGTTCTATTGTGAGTTTGGTTTGTGTGCAGACTCCCTCTGTACTGTACGATCCAGTCAGAGACCCCATTGTTTGATTTTGTGTGTTGAAAGTGTTTGGTATTTTGTGTGGATTTGTATTGGGTCCCATTCTAACAAGTTTTAGCTTGGTAGTGGTGGATACTTTGGTCCCCCCATCTTCATCCACTTGAACTTGTTATCCCTCCCATCCTCACCTGATCTGATCTTTGCACTAGATCTAATCCCAAACCTCTTTTTGCACATGTTATTTGGCTTGTTTGTATTGGTTTTTGTGTCTTTTGAGATTTGGATTCATGTTTGGCCCCTTGAGTAAAAACTAGTGTTTTGCTTGCATTTTTAAGTGAAATGGGTTCTATTTTTGAAAAACAAATTCCCCCTCATGGACGGGGGGCCATGAATAGTGCATTCTTCAGTCGTTTTGACCCATCTCAAGGTTTTGAGATCATTTTTTGGTTTGGCTTGATTGGCTTGTTTTAAAGACTTGAAGGGTGTGGGATATCCATGTATTTTTGAGCCTCTCTTTCTTGGGTTATGCATCTTGTTTCCTTTACATGATAAGCTATTCAATCATTTTTGGGGAAGATTGATTCTTTGTCTCCACTTTAGTTCAAAGAAAAGCTTGATTTTGTCACTCTTTTGCTATATTCATGAATTTGGAAAACATAAATATTCTTCTTACTTTATTTTGATCATTTGATATCCTTGGTCTTATCATCATAAGAAGAAGAAAGGTTTGTTTCAGATTTGTGTGCATTTGAGTTAGATAAGATTGTTAAGTGCTTATCTTTGTCTTGCATTTGATTGGAAATGTTTGTGGAATCCTTCTTTCCATAGCTTAGATGTGTCTTTTTCAAGTGTAAAAATATAGGAAATGAGTTATAATTATTGCATTTGGTAGATTTTGAGCCTCTCTTGAGTGCCTTTGAGTTGTTTGGGTGCTTGCTATTTTTCTTTGGGAATTTCTGAAGGATTAGAGTGCTGTAGATATCTTCTCACTTTCTGTATATAGATATGAAAAGCGTTGAGTTATCAAATTTCATTTTTGGTACGTTCATTTGAAAATTGAAAAGTGCTTCATCATTTTGTCTTACACATTGTTAAGATTAGTTGCATCTTTCATTTTCTTTGCGCTCTTTAGCTGATTATTGCAGAAAGTTAGAATTATTACACTCTAGGAAGGAATTCTTCTTTTCGCTACTACTTAAGTACTTTTGGTTTGAAAGAAAGAAAAATCTCTCCCTACCTTAAGTAGTTTTCATTGAAAAGGAAAGGAAAATGTGCGTTATCATGTAGTTGAGGATTGCATTATGTTTACATTTATGTACTCACCTCATGCATCCACCTGACCGTACAAGATAAAATTAACGCTAGCTTAGGTTAAAATCATTTAGCAACTTATGTGTAAGTTAGAGACGTGTTCCGGCATCATTAAGCGTGGCAGCTGTTGTTATTTTCCAGTACTGTAGTCTGAGGGTATTGTAGTCTTCCACGTACATCGATGTATCGAGCTCCTTCACGTACCCACCAAGTACTGTAATCCGTACTTGGAGTATATCAAAGCATGTATCACGTACTCGACACGTATATCAGAAGGTCTTGTGCCAACATCTGTGCATTAGACAGCACCACTACGGATTTGATCTCCCACGTACCTTGCGTATATTGGGAGACACCATTAGGATTCCTGAAACCAACTGAGTTAACCATTTGGCCGTATTGGCAAAGCAATACACCGAGAACAACACTCAGGGAGATTAGCACGCACGTACTGTCCAGGTAATCGGGTATGCAGGAAAGGGTACGGTCCCAATCCTCCTTGTCGCGTCATATTGTTGGACCCTGTAGTATATAGCGGTTTGCGATGCCTTGATAATCCTGTGAGGTTCCAGACTTTGAATCCACTCCTATTCACACAGTTTGCTTGTTGCTTTTAGACTTGAGTAGTGTTTGTCTTGTGTGGTCCTTTAGAGACTCTTATGAAGTTTAGATATGGAAGATTCTTCCGGGACTACCAACCAAGGCACCCCTTTCCAAGGTATGCCATTTGTTATTCCCCCTTGTGGAACTGTTGGTCCTCCCTTTATGGCTACATTGAGTCTTCCTGGATTGATGATAGGATTACCAGTATGGTTATTCTCCAATCCGGTTACGCCAAGTGCACCAATCTTGTTAGACCTAGGTCCTTCACCACATGAGCATCAATCTCATGGTGACCCTTCTCCTTCTCCGTCAAAAGTTGAATCGGCTTCCGTCTCTTCCTCTTCTCCTACTGAAAACCCTAGTGTTAGTAATCAGGTGGAGAAGAAGAAGAAGAAGAGAAGGAAGGTTAAGAACAAGAAGGATAAGAAAGAGACCAAGTGTCAACCATCTTCCTCTGATGGCACTCATTCTATGAGAATGCCTCATAAGCCAAAGTTCCCTTTCAAACTTTGCAAGGGTGATCACCTTCTCAAGAATTGTCCCGGTCTTTCCCGTGTGTCAGAAGTGTGGTCCAAAAACCCCAAACCGCTTGTATAGTCAACCTCTGACCATCATATTGATGATAATCCCTCGACCAGTGACGGTTCAGAAGGGTAGAGCTGCAGACCCTTGTTGGATATGCAAGGGCATGCATCGTACTTACCTTTGTCCAAGCATGGATGAAGATTCACGGTGGTTGGAAGATATTACTAGCTCCCAACAGGTGCTTCCAACAAGCGATAGTAAGTTGTCCCTCGACCCCCCGCTGGTTGATCAAGTGATCAATTCAATTTTATTTGTAATTGATCCCACTCTTCCTTCCAAGAGTGAAGTGATCGAGTCGCTGTCATCTCCACTTGATCCCGCTCTTTCATTGGAGAAAGTCCATACTAAAGCAGTCACCATGACACAATCTTCATCTCATTCTTATCTTCCAAGTGAGAGTGAATTTGAAACCGCTGATGTTTTCCTAGTCAGTTCAGAATGTCCTAGGAAAGGGGAAACCCTGTCGATTCCTACAGGACCCCCTCCAAGTACTGAGGTCATTTCATTTGATTGGAATGAGCTAACAGAATCTTGTCTTCCTTCGAGTATTCCTTTTCAAATATCTGTAGGAGTTTTCGATAAAGAAATCTTTCGTATGATAGTTGATGAGGGAGCTTCCGTTAGTATTTTATCCTCAACTGCTTGGCAAGCTATAGGTTCTCCTTTGCTTGGGCCAGTAATTGACTAGATTTTGGCTTTTAATAGAAGGCCTACCATACCTTTGGGGATTCTCCCGCAGTTACCTATCACGTTGAGAGGTAAAACTATTTATGTTGATGTCATGGTTGTCCAAGGTCCTTTAGATTTCAATCTACTCCTTGGAGGTGATTATGTCTATGCTATGAAAGCCGTCATGTCCACACTCTTTCGAGTGATGTATTTTCCCTATGATGGGAAGATTGTGACCATTGATCAGCTTTCCTTCGTGACACCCACTCATCATATGACTCCTAGTCATCAGACTTACCTGAATGTTCCACATGTTTTAGTGGTTTCTTCCCCCATTGGATGGGGGGTATGAGCATGGTTTATGTTATGTTTCAAGCTCGTTAAAAAATGAAATCAACCACCCTAGCATAGTTTCCCTTTGGTTTCAAGCTTGCATAAAAATGAAACCAATCCATTAGAGCATAGTTTTATTCTATCTCAAGCTCGTTAAAAAATGAGATAGAACCCTCTAAGCATAGTTTACCTTTGGTTTCAAGCTTGCATAAAAATGAAACCATCCCCTCGAGCACAGTTTTATTCCATTTCAAACTCGTTAAAAAATACGATGGGCCCCCTCAAGCATAGTTATTGTCTATTTCAAGCTTGTGTAAAAATGAAATAGATCTCCATCCCTTCAGTTCAAGTCTCTCGCTAGAGTTAGAACTTGAACTTTCATTTCATCTGATTCTCGTTTTCCCCCCCTTGGTGAACATTTTCATATTAGTAGCTAGGTTGGTAGTTGGGTTAGCAAGCATCATTTTCAGATGAAATGAAGCTTGGGGGGCATGTCACATGTCATACCATCAACAATCATGTTGAAGGAACATTATCATGTTAAGTTGTTAGCAATCATACTGGGGGCATTTACCAACCTCTGGGCATCATGTTGGGAAGGAACTCGTCAATGGACCTTAACTATGAGCGTAGTTCCCGTTCTATGTCAAGCTTATTAAAAAATGAAATAGGTTCCTGTGAGTCAAGCTCGTTAAAAAATGAAACATATCCTTTCCCTTTGAGTTGAGTCTCCTTGTAGACTTAGTACCTGAACCTTCTTTTCATCCGCCTATTTCCCAGGAGGATGAAATGAAGCTTGGGGGCATGTCTTCAACCTCTATAAGTTACGTTGAAGTCAACTCGATCGCCTCTCCACACCACGTTGGAGCTAAGTCACTTACTTCTAGAAATCATGCTGGGGGCACACACCAACCTCTGGATGCCATGTTGGGAAAAAGTCCACCATTGGGAACATTTTCGAGCATACTTTCCTTTTTTAGGTTTCGAGCTCATTAAACCATGAAAATTATCCCTAGCATAGTTCATTTTTTGCTACGAGCTCATTAAAAAATGAAGCAGACATCTTGAGCATTCTTTCAACATATCTTCAAGCTCGTTAAAAACAGTAAGATAGTATTTGAGCTTACTTTTTCACTTTTTTCATGCTCTGGTTGAAACATGAAAAGTGGTTTGAGCTTAGTTTTTACTTTTTCGTGTTCTGGTTCAAATATGAAAAAGATTCCGAGTGTTTTTGATACCATTCTCGTGCTCGTTAAAAATTTGAGTTAAAAAGGTGTGTCTAACGAGTATAGGTTTATCACTTTATCCTGCCTCGCTAGACTATTTATGGAAAAGGAACTGTGCTGAGTTTACTTTTTCCTTTGTCGTACTCGGTCATCAACCATAACAAAGTTGTTTATGCAATCCTTTTTAATCTCTTTTCAGACTCCCTAAATAGGAAAAGATTGCCAAGCGAACTTGATGCTTTCACTCTTGTAAAAGCATTTGAATGATCATCTTTCTGGTGATAGTTAACCCCTTTTTCAGACCAGGAAGCACTATTTACGTAAAAGGAATACTCCAACAAACCATGTCTGGAAGAGTCCTCTCCCGCATTATTTTACTGGCGATGAGGCTAACTTTATGAAAAAGGACCTTTGGAGTCTCCTTTAGTTCTTTTCAGACTCTCTAAACATGAAATGACACCGAGTTTTCCTTCTTTGGACTCGTTAAATTTTAAACATTGAAGGGCCCATTATGGGATGAACCCATCCTTTCCTAGGTTCGTGAAACATTTGGGATTGGACTCATCTATGAGATGAGCTATATCGAGCATCTGGTTATCCTCATCAAGCTCGTTAAAAAACAAGTGAGGCACTCATCATTCATGATGGGGAAAAAGGGAAGATTTTGTGTTACATCTTAATTACGGTAATACATAGTCACTCTTGAACATGGCACTTGTTTGCATTTGCATTCAGTACTTGGATAATCTGTTTGTCCTTGAGTCTTGTCAATTCCATGAGTCACGTCGCTCCTTTGGATCAGCCAAAGAATGCTTCCACCATCAGTTGCATTAGGGGTTGGTATCATTCTTGTCATGTCAATACTGCCAAGTCATGCCATGCCCATGTTCAAGAGATGTTCATTACTCATCACCTGCAGTCAATATACCTTCAATCATGTCGGTCTACCTTCAGTCAGTCTTGCACATTACTGTACTTCCCGATGTACTCTACACATATTTAGTCGTGTTTTGTGTCGATTGATGGGGGATTCATCATGGCCCTCCTTCAACGGATTCATCCTTGTCGAATTCAACGCATCATCTGAGGATTGAATCTAGAAACCAGTCAAGTACCTTGGCCCTGCATGCCTCAATGGCAGGTTACCTCACTTTCAACATGAGTTTACATCATTGACTCTTGATTGAAATATTTCATCTTGCGTTTGACTTCAACTCACTTATTCACGCTTGATGATATGTATTGTGATACCTTGGGAATCATTGACATTAATGGTGATTTCCCTCGCACTTGTTAACGGTATACAATAATGATCGGTAATCAAGTGGTTTCTACCATGTTCAACTCCAAAACATTGTAATCACATGGATAGATTCGTATTATTACAGGTTCATCTTGAAGACCCCGGGGAGTCATATTTTACCGAGGTTGCGATGGAGTTTGTATTGAGTCATATTACAAGGATCCACTTTTGTATTGGTCGTGGTTGTGTTATCATCTCATCATGGATCTACGCTTGTGTTTAGTAGCCATGATTGTGTTCAGTCAGTCTTTACTATCATGGATCTGCAATGTATTGGTCGGCAGCCATGTTTTGTGTTGTATGAGACTTGTGGATCTCAGGTCATTTCTGCAGCAACTCCTTCCAACCAACAAGTCCTTGCCATTTTTCTTACTACAAAGTATTTCACCTGTCTCATTCCATCAGCTTCATGCTTTGGGGGGCATTCTGTTACACCAAAATTTCGTCACCTTTGTGCAAGTGTCGCAAGTGTCACAAGCATTGCAAGTGTCGTCGTCTTGACCTAGTGTTGTCACCATGACCGTTGCAAGTATCGTCATTATGACCAAGTGTCGTCATCATGACCGTTGTGATAATGTCGTCATCATGACCGTTGTGATAATGTCGTCATCTTGAACATTGTGTAAACTCTTTGCTATTTTACCTAAACCTATTTTAGAGTAAAAACACATCCTTGAAGTTTCCCATGACTGGAGGGCTTAACTAACCTACTTTTCAAGGTCGTCGCAGTCTTCCCTTGTGCAACATGCGATGTCACAGGTTGTGCTACTGCAACCTGCGACGATGTCAGTTATTTGGATAAAATAGTATCTTCGAGCCCATTCTTGAAGATGAATGATGTGGAGGCCTATCCCTAGGCTCCAGGTGAGGTGGCATTTCAGTTCCTAACCTTATGGGAAGATCCCTTAACCATCTCCCCTTAATCCTCAACCTACCCTATCTCTTTAGCCCTATATAAACACCCACTCTCTCCATGAGAGGGGGAAGGTCTATGGTACCCTTATGCTGGTAGAACCCATATTGGTGATTGGGAAGCTTGTACCATCTTGTAGGTTTGGATTGGACATGTTGGATGGAGGATGCAATGTTGAGGCTTTGGTTGTAGCTTCATCCTTTCTATGTATTCCCACTTTTTATACAGTTAATACAATCTCTTTCCATAAACTGTTGTCTCATTGATGATGATGTTTAGAGTTTTCTTCCTTAAGTGTTAACTTAGATCAATCATATGAAATGTATGCTTTCACTGTTTGTTAGTATCTATATGTTCAACAGGGTCTTGCAGCTGGAGATCTGATAACGCTGGAGCATTGTATCAACAAAGAGCAAAGGGATCTGCAAATATAAGGTAAGCTATCTATCCACTAGTTTGCACTTCTATTGATCTAGGAAAGTAGATCTATAGTCTGTTTGATTTGTTCTAGACTTACATTAAGCTAGGGAGATCACGCCTTAGATCCGTCTTTGGTAGATTGTCCGTTAACAATTATAGGGTGCTCCTGATTCTTAGGGCTCATTCAGTGTTGTTAGGGTTTTAATCTATCCTAGGAGTATTGGTTTTGTGAAAGCATTATAGAGCTCAAATGATATTATTTATTTTATGCCTTGTCATGTTTAAACCATCGACTGACATTTATACATTACTAGTGGTTGTTACTCTTAATGGAGAGACACCACATGGTTTTTATATATTCAAATTGAATTTGACCCAATTGTTTAAAATGTGTTTTTATTAGAATCTTGCACTGCAATTATTATTGGATTTATGGCATTCATGAGAGTGTGTATGTTCATATTTTATGTCTATTATTTTTTTTTAATGTTTGGGACGTTAATAATATAAATGCATGCAAACTAATTTTAATTGTGGCGCGATAGTGGAATGATCATTATTTTGACACTGTCTTCCTATAGAGTTGTCCAGAGTGTTATGGGAGATTCTTTTATTTGTATTGAGAGGTTCATGACTGGTATATTTTTTTATTTGTATTTCCAAGTTTGTCAATTTTATTTATAACCTAAATTTGTTCGGTTCAATATTTGTTTTATGATTTTTTTTTGTAAGGTTTATTCAAAAGTAAAATGTTTTTTGGTGATTTGTTTTGATGTGTAATTTCTATTATCATCCAAAACTGGATCAATTTATGTATGGTGAATATATGATTTAGTTGGAACATGATATTTCATTTCCTTCATGACTATATATAATATGTACATGGAATGCTTGACCTAAAATGTAGACATTCTGCTATTTGGTATCTTGTCTTTTGCATTCAATAGGGTGCTAAAACAATTTTACCACATTTTGCATGCTTTTAAAAATTTCAAGGAAATGGATATAAACACCACCTTAGTTTATCTAAGAAAAAGTATTCTTTAAAGGAGTAGTTCTAATGATATGCGTGATGATGCATTAATGTGCTTTCTATACATGTTAGTGTATGTTCTTATTTATAATACCCATTGCAAGTTTCTAACTAACTCTAAAAATTCTAAATCAAATGACATAATCCAGATTTTGATTGTCAATAAAAGGAAGGAAAAAGTGGTATTTGTATCTATAAATAGATAGGAAGGTAATTTTTTTCTTAGAGGGTAGCTTAAAAATGGGATATTTGGAAAATAAGCTAATTGGGAATTCATACACTATATTAAGGTTTTGGGTCTCGATAAGACTCCACACTGTAAGAATAGTTCATGGGTGCCATAATCACTTCATAGTGTAAAGTGTTCAACTCTATCAGTTTGTCAGAATGATATTTGGGTCCCCACATGTCCATTGGACCATTAAGGGATGAGATAACAAGTGGAGTCCCCACTTTCCCTGAATCTAGTTAGTGCAGTTGTGTTTCACCAAAACCCTCATTTGTGAGTGACTGAATATTGCTTGTGAAATGTATAAATAAATACCTTATCTCCGCATTCATGCATTTGTTCATTCAAGAGCCTAGGAGTCGAGAGAGTCTAGAGTTGAGCTCTGGTATATGCTCTTCTATTGCACTACCTCAGTAATATGTAGAATCAAAAGCTGAGTCTTCCTAGCAAAAGATTCACCAAGACATTACAAGGTTTTTTTAATTTGATGAAAGATTCACCAAGTTTTTACAATATTTTATAATTCAATGAAATATTCGCCAAGATTTTACAATATTTTGTAATTTAGTGAAATATTTTCCAAGATTTTACAAGATTCTAAATTAGAATGAAAGATTAGCCAAAAAATTATATATAGATATGACAAAATAGCCTTCAAATTTTCCTATATATCAGGGAGATTCTCCCATTTATTATACATATAAATTTTGTGGGGGTTCTTAAAATTAACCCCGATAGGAAAACGTGATGGCCGAAATGACAATGTGTCAAATTGATTGGATCATATCTTCAAAAGTGCTACTGCTATCTCAAAAGAAACTTTTAGAGGGAATTGTAATGACTTATTTACTTCTTTGATGAGAGTGTTTATCAATCTCAACGACAACTTCCTTGGTAGGATTCTCAACATGAATATTGCCAACAATGCAATTTTTTTATCCTTTGGCCATAAAAAAATATGCCAAATATGTCATTGAACTACATATCAAAGGGTATGTTATGCTTTCCATTTTAGTCATGTCATAGCATCTTCTCAATGCTATTGACAAAAAAATGTGAGGCTATTTGTTGCTTTCTAGGTATACCCTGTTTATAGGATTCCCATAACTATTTCCCTTTCTAACACATATTTCCCTTGTTTCATTGTTTTCTGTCGTTTTATTTTAAATTTCAACAATTCTCTGATGTGAATTACTGTTTCATGCTCTATGAAATTAAAAAAAAACAGACTTGCATAATTAAGTGTTCAACATTGTTCCTTCTTAAAGCTATCGAACTCATAAATGCAAGTCCACTCATCATTCTTAATCTTGGGCTTGTAGGCTCATTTTGCAACTGTGTGCTACCAAAGAGTCTTCATGTGTTTGTAGTACCACATAGACTTGATTAAATGAAACATATGGAGAGAAAAATAATCTAAGAAGTTCTTTTTGGCAGGTTATATCGCAGTCTTGCTACAATGTGTAGAAGAGAAAGGAATCTTTTTGTTTCATCCATGCTGCTGCACTCACCCTTTAGTGGAAGTGTTTTTCCTTGGGAATTTAAAAGTTATACTATGTTGAAGAAAGGTAGGTAAAACTATTATGATTATGGATTACGCTATGCAAACTATTTCTTACACAAATGTGAAAGGGAGAGTGCACAAATTTTCTCCCCAAAAGTGTTGCAACAAGACCGCGCTAGTAGGGAAAAAACAAACCCATGCACTCACGCGGCATTATGTTCGGTATCGAACCGGGGTGCGTGCGTGTTCCTAGCGCGTGCAGGCACAAATGTGTGCACACGCCCCTGTTAAGGTAATAAAAAAACAAAGTTCACCATTTCCATCTGGCTGAGCGAGAATCAACCACCGCGTGCGTGGAGATACAACCAACCAAGTTCACCATTTCCATTAAAAAACCATCTTCATCCATCCACCAATTGCATTGGATAGGTAAATTCCATTTTTTTTGTCATCTTATTCATTGTTTTTGTCATTTTATTCATTGTTTTTTGTTTATTAAATTTGTAATAATTCCCAAATTATTAAAATAATAGAGAAATTTTCAATTGCAGAGTGTAAACCCACACAATGAATGAACAAAATGTTAACATGGAGTCCGGTGGAACACAAGAAAACACTAATATTGGAACCAATGAAAACCCTCAACAAAATCCAAATGCCCAAGAAAATCAAAACCCCCAACCAAATTTTGACCAAGATGACTTGAACCATTATGTACATGAAATGAGAGTGCACACTCGAGATCTAAGAAACACATGGGAACCATCTCGAGTGTCCCTTTCCACCTCAATTGAGAGCTCAATTGACTCCCTCATCCATGCACTTTTCCAATTGAGTGACATGACTTAATATAGAGCTAGGATGCGGGAGTATTATTCCATGGGCATTTCCAAGGAGGAAATAAAATATTTGAATATTACAAAGGCCCAATTGTACAATATGTTCACCGATCCAAGAACACAACAACCACCGGAGATTATAAAGCCACGTGTCTGCATGGATCGGTGTCATTTCCAACCACGGAGAGACAATTGGATTCATAGGTGGTTCATGGTTTACGGTAAAACTCTCCACAATAATAGGTAGGTTCCACAGTACTTCCTTCAATAAATGTGGGCTGAGTTTGTGCTCGGTTTACATGTCAACTATTTTGACATAACCGAGTTCCAGGGTGTTGGGCGTGGCTCTGCTCAAGATCGACCTGCTGCTAAGAGGAACCCACTGAGAGGGCCACCAGCTCCTAGGTGCGAGCCCAACCCCTCTCCCCAACTTCCTCAGTTACCCCACAAAATTGATCCGATCGAGGGCACGATGAGGAGTGTTGCATGGGGACTGCTTAGACACACTACCTTTGTAGTAGCTACTATAGTGGAGAGACAGGCAAACCTTGATAGAGACACAGGTGTAGGGCCTTCAGGACAAAGTCAGGATAGACCTGTCACTGGTGGTAGCCATGTTGGGCCTTCTAGTTCAACAGGGATAATGCCACATCTTTGTCCCTATTGCAGGAAAACTTGCCCTGTCCCGATCGAAGGATGCTATATGGAGTAGGTTAACACTTTTTTTAATGTGTTTTCAATCATCAATTGATAATTTGTAAAGTAATTTTAAAGTATACGTGCTTAAATTAAACTATTATTTCAATGTACAACTATTTAGAGCTGAGACGCCTGTCATATCCCCATATTTTTGCTATGGTCCATGGGGTGATTTTAGCCTAAGTCACCTAGGCATTAATTAAATAATTAATGGATGGATAAAGAAAGATTCCTAAGGGTGAATTTGAGGAATTGAATGGATAAGGAGGCCCCACCATGAAGTTATTAACCCCCAATCCAAGTGCTAAGGTGATTTATTAATTAATTAGGGAAGTTTTGAGGCAATTACACCATAGTAGTTAATTAATTAATTGCTTAGCAAAATTATTTCTGAGTTATATTATTGTCATTTAAATGTTTATTATTAATAAATGTTCCAAGTGGTTGATGACTTGGATAGGAAATTTGAACTGGTAAGTGAGCCAAACTTTCCTAAGTGGTAAAGTCTCAAAAAAGCTAATGCAGACAAGTTGGCAAGATGAACCCAGAAAGGAAACTGACAAAAGATGGAAAAATCAGACAAAAGCAGGAAAGAGGAAAGTAAAGAAAGTAGAATGTTTGAGAAAAGCTTTCAGAAAGAAAATAGCAACAACCAGAAAAGCTACCTAAAGCGCACTTACCCAAATTCAGTGAAGGAGGTGAAGGAAAGAAAGTTTTTAAAGCTCAAAAGTTGCTATTCTCCTCAAGAAATGTGCCCTCATGGCTTTGGAGTAGAATGGGAAAGTGGGTAACCTACTCTCACAGGTCACCAATCCAAGAACTTGCTCAGCAGGTCATCATGAAGTCTATAAAAGAATCCAACCAACTCCATTTGACAACTTTTGATCATTTGAGAAATTTGCTTGAGAGCTCTGAGCTTCTCTAGTGTTGAGTGATGTGCCTCAACAAAGTTTGCTTGGTAGATGTGCCCCAAGGCCCCATGAGTTTCCAGTGAGTGTTATGCAGGTCCAGAACGTGATGCTACAGCAAATCACATTCATATCAGTTCAGCATTGAAGTCACACAGTCAGTTAGGAGAGAAGATCTCTCATACAGTGAAATTCTAGCTAGTTTTGGTGAAGCTTCTCTAGTAGAAGATGAATTCTCCAGTGAATACACCCAAGGATTGATGGAGGGTTGGCACAGCCATATGTTCAGCCAACAGTGATGTCTAGTATCAGAAATCGTTCTCAGAACTGATCCATTCTCTTCTTCTCACTCATTCTCCTAACCACATCCAGATTTGGAGGTGTTTTCCCTATAAGGAAGAGAAGAGCTGTGGATAGGGCCCCATTCTTTCTCAGAGATTCAGTGTGTAGGAAATACTCTATTTCATATCTGTATAAGACCAGAGTACACTTTCAGAAAAAATATTTAGCCAATACTTCTCTCTTCCAGTCCTTCCATGGCCCTATGAGGGGGTTTTCTAGTCTACAAGACATTGTACTGATGAGGAGCTAATTAAAGAGTACAAAATTGGTTCAGTGAGTAATAATTTGACTTGATGCTGTTAATTAAATTATATTAGAGCATATTAATATTTCAGAACAGAGCATTTAATTAAATCAAGTCATTTATTAACTCAGATTGGAAGACTAGCTCATTGAGCATTGTTTATTGACTAGTTTTGCAAGAATGACTGCCAAATTTGTTCTAAATGTCAGATTTACTTTCTGTAAGTTGTAGGAGGTAAATAACACATCATATTATCTATATCAGTCCCTACTTAAATAATTTGGGAGGATTTAAACCCTGTTTGTAAAGATTGCAATTTGACTAGCTCTATCATCCCGGCAGGGCCTAAAACTTCCAAACCACTCCTACTCTTCCCAAATAATTTTGAATGCAGATCATTGTATCCATTGAACCTATTTTATTGTCATAAATTATTTTTGTACCCACCCAATCTAGTAAGCATATGCTGGTGCGCCTAGGAAGCTTTGCGGTAGGCTTCAATGGTAGCTGATGTCCGAAACATAAATGGCCCCAGTGCTTTGTGCTTAGGGCCCTCCCTCTGATGTTATTATTTGCTGCTGCACATTTCCCCATACAAATTCCAGAACTGAAAGTTCATCCCACCATACTCAGATTCAATATCCATCCCCATCATTGACCTCCTACTCGGTTTAAAAAAATTATTAAGAAATTTATCCAGTGAATTTTATTAAAATTTATGAAGTTGAGTTAATATATTGGTCGAATCTTCCCAAGGATATTACAGTGGTATCAAATCTCTTTCCTTGTCTCACCCCGTGGAAAGAAATTAACTCAATGATTGAAGATATTCTCATAAATGCAAAATGTGGCTCCTACCAGTCAGTGAAGAACAAGAATTTATTTTTGAGTCATATGAAGAGGAGCCTTTAACCCTTGTTGGAAATTTTTATTTGCATAAAGTTGAAGATGATTTCCTTGTTGACCCAATGTTTGAAGACGACATAGGAACTGAGATACATATGACTAATTGGGATTATGAAGGAATACTCAAAAGAGACAACCCAAATAAATCATATGAGTACTTCATGGAGTGCTCTGCCTTGAAGAAGGAAGTTCAGAAGTCCCTGACCTTTAGAGACTATTGTGATTTGGAGTTTTAGAGGTTGTTCAAAGACCCCTACAATAGTGACAGCAAAAGAAGGATTGCACATATGGTTGATGGTGTGTGCAAAGAATTTGAGGCAAGATCTTTAACCCTAGGAGCTAAGATGGAAAGGAGGGATAAAGATGTGTCCTCATAGCCAGGAAAAATCAAGGGAGGAAACCAAGAGCCATCTAGTTCTTTAGGTGGAGATGAAGTAGCAAAAAATAAAGATGAATTTGCAGCCCTACATATGGATCCATCCCAATCCCGGGGAAAAAGAATCAGGAAGGAAGTTTCAGCAAGGCCATTGGCAGGGCCAAGCATTGCGAGACTGTTTGGTTTTTCTTCAAGAAGGAAGTCCAAAGGTTGTGATCTGAGCACCACACAATGTGGAGAGACATCAAATTTCTTGGAAAAAAATGACCAAGAAGACCTTGCTCATGCCCCATTACTCCAAGAAGTGGATGAAGAAGGTCAATGCACAGTAGAAGATCCAGCAGTCAAACACTTGATTGTTGGTGATGAGGGAGGTAAAATCACTCTCGATCTTTTAATGGTTGATTTAAAAACAAGTGCATAAGAAATGGGACAGATTCATGAAGGTGAGACATCTTTTGGATCTGATTCAAAGGAGGAACACAATTCAGATTTACACTCACCCCTGGAGCCTCACCATGAAGCAGAAATCGAGCACATATCAGTAGGGTGTGAAGTAGAGAAATGGGTGGATGAACAAGCCATCAAAATTCCACCACATAAGGAGGAGAAACTAACACATGGTGAATTAGTAAATTCCGATTTTTATGTGCCATTATGTCAGTCTGATATGGCAGCCATTTCCATTGAAAAATTTAGAATGGTTGACCCCCATAGTGATGAGGTTTAGAATTCTGGTGTTAAAAAGGAAAGCAGTATGAAGACTAAAACTTTAAGAGAAGATCTTTCGGTTGCATCAATGATGAATGAGCACTTATGTTGCAGCCCAAATTATGTTTTTGAGGACCTCAAAGATGAAAATATTGCAGCAGAAACATATAGATCAGATTTCAAAACTACAAGTGCACTGCATGAAATTGATCTGATGATGGGAAATGAAGAGCAGAAACATCTGCAAGGACCTCATCTTCTTGCAGGATCTTTAAAGATGAATGAACAGAAGATCCAAGAAGCCCTTCAAACCCTCAATTATATACATTCCTTAATGAATAACCTTTGTTGGAATTTTGGGGAGCAGTCTTCCATGAGAGACATGGAAGAATTTCAGGAAGCCATGGCAAGCATAAAAGGTAAATTATTGAATCTGCTTTCTGATAGAGATAGTTTATTGGAGCTTGTAGAATTGTTTCATGGTACATCCTTGAGGGCCGATGAAGAGATCAACAAGTTCAATGATGAATTAATGGACACCCAAGATTCTTTACGAAGCGCTCAAAGTGCCCTCCAAGAATCCAAGACAGAAATATTGCAACTTCATGAAAAGTTGCAAAGATCCCCCCTACCCTCCTACACACAATTCAGTCAACTTCATTCGGCTGAAAGAATTCTTGAACATAGGGAGGAACCTCATGAGATGGTGGATCATGAGGATCATTCATTTTTATATGTGATTGAAGAGTGTGCAGAACAATTTGATGAGAACCAAGCACAGGATTGTTTTCCAAGGGAACTTGAGCTGTTCCTTGAAGACAAACACTCCCCCATGAAACAATGGGATGAGAGCACCCAATTTGGGACATCCAGTAATGAAGAATTTTCCACCATAAGTCTGATTACTGAAGTTTGTAGACATGCAAGGAAGGTTCACAGTTCTTTCCCACATGTCCTAGATTCAACAACACCAATGGGGAATGAGCAGTGGGTGAAGACATTTTTCTGGTTTGTGTCACATGTTCAGCAGGAGGATCATGTTCTGTCCCCATGGGAGATTGATCTTATTGCAAAAGAGATGGATGATTATAGCTCATATAAATCAACAAGCAGGATCTTTGATTCACCCACCAGATGGATGGATAGAGGCCTCACTAGAAAAGAAAATATGGAAGGTAAAAAGTTCACTAGTTTCTGCAATAGATTTCTTATTATAACTAACATTGTATTGAATTGTGAGCAGAAGCAAAAGTATATTTTGCAGCCATTTGATATCACTCATCCACTTATGTATTGGGTGAAATATTACCAACAAGAATGAAACTTCCATTCAAAATTTTTTATGCTTATGGCCAAGGGAAGGCCGCTAAGCAGGCAAGATGCCAAGTTAAATTAATGGAACATTTTACTTGCAGGGGTTGGCCTATGTGGAGGGAATGCACATGTTGGGAGGGATGCTTGAAAATTTTCTCCAATGACAGAGAGTTGAGCCATTGGATATTTTCACTGGAAGAGACATTCTGCTCCCCACTTGGTTTGGTTAGAAGCAATGCCCTAGCAGTTATTCCCCAGATGAAAAGGCACATGTTTGATGACAGATTCTTTACAATTATTCTGATGATGGGGAAAATGCAGTTGATACTTTGGGATCTTGGCATACACTTGAGTGAAAAATTGCCAAAGATGACAGGAGAATTCTGCTCCTTGCAGGAGAAACAATGGGATCCAGGAATTCTACTCAAGTTATCCTAGTTGGGTTGAAAATTTTGTTCATTGCTGGTTAATTGCAGAGATAGATTACAGTGCAGTTTTTCTTCATTTTTTTGAAGGCCCAAGTTTAATTTCAGACTGTTCAGTGGATGGGGACAAATTTAATCAGAGGGGTGCAGCATAAGCTTGGTGGGATCCTAAAATTGCTTGAGGACAAGCAATCTTGGGAAGGGAGAACTGTCATATCCCCAGATTTTTGCTATGGTCCATGGGGTGATTTTAGCCTAAGTCACCTAGGCATTAATTAAATAATTAATGGATGGATAAAGGAAGATTCCTAAGGGTGAATTTGAGGAATTGAATGGATAAGGAGGGCCCCCCATGAAGTTATTAAACCCCAATCCAAGTGCTAAGGCGATTTATTAATTAATTGAGAAATTAATTAATTGGGGAAGTTTTGAGGCAATTACACCATAGTAGTTAATTAATTACTGGATAATTAATTAATTGCTTAGCAAAATTATTTCTGATTTATATTATTGTCATTTAAATGTTTATTACTAATAAATGTTCCAAGTGGTTGATGACTTGGATAGGAAATTCGAATTGGTAAGTGAGCCAAACTTGCCTAAGTGGTAAAGTCTCAGAAAAGCTAAGGAATCTAATGGAGACAAGTTGGCAAGATGAACCCAGAAAGGAAACTGAAAAAAGATGGAAAAATCAAACAAAAGCAGGAAAGAGGAAAGTAAAGAAAGTGGAAAGTTTCAGAAAATAGCAACAACCAGAAAAGCTACCTAAAGCGCACTTGCCCAAATTCAGTGAAGGAAAGAAAGTTTTGAAAGCTCAAAAGTTTCTATTCTCCTCTAGAAATGCGCCCTCATGGCTTTGGAGTAGAATGGGAAAGTGGGTAACCTACTCTCACAAGTCACCAATCCAAGAACTTGCTAAGCTGGTCATCATGAAGTCTATAAAAGAATCCAACGAACTCCATTTGACAACTTTTGATCATTTGAGAAATTTGCTTGAGAGCTCTGAGCTTCTCTAGTGTTGAGTGATGTGCCCCATGAGTTTCCAGTGAGTATTATGCAGGTCCAAAACATGATGCTACAACAAGTCACATTCATATCAGTTCAGCATTGAAGTCACACAGTCAGTTAGGAGAGAAGATCTCTCATACAATGAAATTCTAGCTAGTTTTGGTGAAGCTTCTCTAGTAGAAGATGAATGCTCCAGTGAATATGCCCAAGGATTGATGGAGGGTTGGTACAGCCATATGTTCAGCCAACAGTGATGTATAGTATCATAAATCGTTCTCAGAACTGATCCAGTCTCTTCTTCTCACTCATTCTCCTAACCACAGCCAAATTTGGAGGCGTTTTCCCTATAAGGAAGAGAAGAGCTGTGGATAGGGCCCCATTCTTTCTCAGATATTTAGTGTGTAGGACATACTCTATTTCATATCTATAGAAGACCAGAGTACACTTTCAGAACAGAGATTTAGCCAATACATCTCTCTTATAGTCCTTCCATGGCCTTATGAGGGGGTTTTCTAGTCTACAAGACATTGTACTGATGAGGAGCTAATTAAAGAGTACAAAATTGGTTCAGTGAGTAATAATTCAAATTTATGCTATTAATTAAATTATATCAGATCATATTAATATTTCAGAATAGAGCATTTAATTAAATCAAGTCATTTATTAACTCAGATTGGCAGACTAGCTCATTGAGCATTGTTTATTGACTAGTTTTGCAAGAATGACTGCCAAATTTGTTCTAAATTTCAGATTTACTTTCTGTAAGTTGTAGGAGGCCAATAAAACATCATATTATCTATATAGTCATTACTTAAAGAATTTGGGAGGATTTAACCCCTGTTTGTAAAGATTGCAATTTGACTAGCTCTCTCATCTCGGCAGGGCCTAAAACTTCCAAACCACTCCTACTCTTCCCAAATCCTTTTGAAAGTTGATCATTGTGTCCATTGAGCCTATTTTACTATCATAACTCAGTTTTGTACCAACCCAGTCTAGTAAGCATATGCTGGTGTGCCCAGGAAGCTTTGTGGTAGGCTTCAGCGGTAGCTGATGTCCGAAACATAAATGACCCCAGTGCTTTGTGCTTAGGACTCTCCCTCTGATGTTATTATTTTCTGCTGCACATTTACCCATACAAATTCCAGAACTGAAAGTTCATCCCACCATACTCAGATTCAATCTCCATCCCCATCATTGACCTCCTGCTCGGTTTTAAAAAATTATTAAGAAATTTATCCAGTGAATTTTATTAAAATTTATGAAGTTGAGTTAATATCTTGGTTGAATCTTCCCAAGGATATTACAATGCCATCATGGGAGAACGCAACATCTCCCAACTTGGATGTAGCGATGGCAGCTGCAACTAAAATTGTGGCACCTCACATGGAGGTATTTTCAGTACCCCACACAATATTGTTATTACTTATGGCCTTTCTATTTTTATGTATTTATATTTATGACATACATGATGATAGTTTGTACAATATTTTTTAATATTTTGATTGACTGAATAATTACTTGTTTAATATGTTTATAGCATGCATGCATTTTGGTGTCCACAAGTATGCATGGACTACATTGATCAGCCATCTCCGCCAAAGGTCGACAGATCACCATATAGACATGTACAATGTGTAGTTAAAAGCATGCTTTTAATTTGAAATGTTACAACATACTATGGTTTAATTTGATATTTGTTTACTAAACTATGATATTAAAAATTTGTATGTAGGAGCCGCCAATAGCTACAGGCCACTTTAGTCCCATGTTTCCACCCTTTCCCATGAGTTTCCCCCCTCGCTTCCATCCAAACCCCTCCCTCCGTCAACCCCCTCCCTTCCATCCACCCTCCCCTCTCTGTCCATACTACCCCCTCCGTCCATCCTCCCCCATTCGTCCATGCCCCCCATCTATACATCCTCCCCCATTCATCCACGCCCCCCCTGTCTATCCATCCTCCCCCCATTCGTCCACGCCCCCCCTTCCATCCAGCTTCCCCCTTCGTCCACAACCGCCCTTCTATCCATCCTCCTCCCTCTGTCCAGGACCGCCCTCCCATTCACCATACCTCCAGATCCCCCCTAACCCTTTTGGGTCGATATCCTCTATTGTACATCCTATTGATTTATATGTAACTTCGCAATGTATTTCATCTATGTATTTCATATATATTTATTGTACCCTTATAAGAGATGTGTTATTCCTCTATAAGGAAGTGTCGTCATGTGGATTGACAAGTGTCGCAAGTGTGTGTACTTGCCGATGGGTTATTATACCACCATGTGTGGGGTTGGCCCTAAAATATATATTATATTGTGGATGTATCTAGATAGACAAGTCGGCCCCATAAGGTCACTGGGGCAAACAGGTGAAGTCTAAATAGAGATCGGGAGATCTCTATTTGGATCATTCAGAAAGACACACTTCTCTCACTCAGAAAGTGGCGCACTAGTGAGGAGGAGGATCATCTGCTCTAGGAGACTATCTCAAGTATATTTTGGTTGTACTTTGGTTGAGCCAATGCTCTCTCGATCTCTGAGGAAGTTGTAGGGTTTTTCACCTTAGGGTTTTCCCCACGGAAACTCTGTGTCTCTTGTATCTCATGCTTTTGATTCTTGTGATGCTTGTGATGCTTATTGTGATTGTTATGCATTGATATACTGTATGTGTTATTCTCTCAGTAAATATCCAAGAGTATTGTGAATTAATGCTCAAAATTTAACATGGTATCAGAGCTAACCTGAGAAGAAGACATTTTGCAGTGACAGAAACTTTATTTTTTTGGGTTTCTCTCCACAGTTTTTGGAAACGCAGTATAGTAGATTGAATCTACTCATGATGGAGAATCTATTTGTCCAATCATAATTCAATTCTGAGCATTTTCAGATTTGGCCCTAAAAATTAGGGTTTCCACAAAAATAGGAATTTCTGAAATCTGAAGATATAGCTGTACGCTCCTTGTAAAAATCAAAGTTTAGAGCTTTGGATTGAGATTTTTGGCTGGGTAGATCTCTGGGAAACTAAAACCCTAATTCAGGGCTCTCCCTAGTGAACCCGGGAGGACAAAAAGGAAAATCTGAAGGGTAAAGCTTTGCTGATCTCAAATTCTGAATACACCAGGGTTGATCAGCTCATCAAGGTGCATCTTTCTATCCTTTCAGAAAATTGAAATTCACATTTTGAATTTTTAGGGTTTTTTCGACAAACCCTAATCCGGGACCAGATCTAGTTTTCAGCATTTCAAGTGGTAAGACCTAAATCTTTTCTATTTCCATTTGAAGTACTCTTTAAGATGTCTCACCACACAAGGCTTGAGGATAAGCTTGAAGGGGCTGATAACTTCCGAGCTTGGAAGTATAGGATTGGGTTAATCCTAGAAGAGAATGAGTTGGACTCATATACAAAAGAAGACATCCCTATCCCAGAGGATGAAGAGGCTAAGGTATTGCATAAGAAGAACTTGGTCAAGGCAAAAAGAATCATTATCAAAGACCATCTCATACCCCATGTGTCTTCTCTAAAGACACCCAAGGCTATGTTTGACTCTTTGACCAAGCTATTTGAAGGAAAGAACATAAATCGGAAGATGACCCTGCGGAATCAATTGAAAGGGGTCAAGATGTCGAATGGAGAAACCATTCAATCCTATTTCTCCAAGGTCTCTCAGATCAAGGAACAACTTGAAGCTGCAGATGAAATGGTGGAGAATGGTGAAATTGTTATGACTACTTTGAATGGCCTACCTAGGTCACGGGACTCTTTTATCTAGGGGATCTGTGCCAAAAAGAAGTTAATCTCCTTCAGCAAATTATGGGAGGAATGTTCTCAAGAAGAAGCAAGGCTTGTGGGAAGAGAAGAGAATATGGGAAATGAAGATCAAGCTTTCACAACTCACACTAAGAAGGGCAAGTTCAAGAGGGAGACATCCCATCACAAGAAGAAATCTTCTCATCATTTTCATAAAGACAAGAAAGATATAAGGTGTTTCACTTGTAATGAGAAGGGTCAATTTGCTTCAGAATGTCCCAAGAACAAAAGGGACAACCACAACAACAACAACTCCAGCAAGAAGAAGAAGGGTAACAAAAGAAGGTACCATGCTCATGCTGCCGAAGATGATGAACCTCCAAAGAAGAAGGCTAGGGAAGAAAGTGATGATAGTAATGATGACTCATCAAGTGAAGAAGAGTATGTTCTAATCTCTACTCTCACAGGTACTATCTCCCATGGTTGTAATGATTGGTTAATTGACAGTGGGGCTTCCAAGCACATGATTGGGTTTAAAGAATCCTTTGTAAATCTGTCTGAACATGAATCACCCCATAAAGTGAAACTTGGGGATGATTATCAATATCCCATCAAAGGAAGTGGTGAAGCCTCCTATAACCTAGATTCTGGAAAATATTTGAAGATGAAAGAAGTCCTTTATGTACCTAGGCTCAAGAAGAACTTACTCTCCATCTTTGCATTGGATGCAAAAGGTATGAGGGTTGCATTTGTGGATGGCCAAGTCCTAATGTGGCCAAAGGGAAAGACCATAGATGATGCAGTTGTGATTGGAGAGCAAGAGGGAGGTTTGTATAAATTAAAAGGACAACCTGAACATGCCATGGTGCATGAATCCATGGAGCCAAGTGAACTTTGGCATAGAAGACTTGCTCATATGCACTATAGGGCACTTCCAATTGCAAGCAAGGCTGTAGAGGGTCTTCCTGAAATCAAGACCAAAAATGAAGGTGTTTGCAAAGGATGTGCAAAAGGTAAGAATATTAAGAAGGCTTTCCCAAGTAGTGAAAGCAAGGCAAAAGATATCCTGGAAATCATCCACTCAGATGTATGTGGTCCTATGTCATCCAGTTCTCTAAGTGGGTATGTTTACTATGTCTCATTTATTGATGACTTTTCCAGGAAGAATTGGGTATACTTCTTGAAAAACAAAGATGAGGTGTTTGATAAGTTCAAGGAATTCAAAACCTTGATGGAGAATCAAACTGAAAAAAAGATCAAAACATTCAGATCCGACAATGGTAGAGAATTCACCTCAGGTGACTTCAAGAAGCTTTGCAGTGATTCAGGGATTAAGAGGGAGTTGACTGCTCCTTATAATCCTCAATAGAATGGAGTTGCAGAAAGGAAGAACAAAACAATCATGGAAGCAGCAAGGACAATGCTGCATGACCAGGATCTACCTTTGCATTTATGGGCAGAAGCAGCTAGAAAAGCTGTATATGTGTAGAACAGAACACCCCACAAGATATTGGACAACAAGACACCAGAAGAGGTCTTTTCTGGTAAGAAATATGAAGTCAGCCACCTCAGAATATTCGGTTGTCCAGTATACACTCATGTCCCAAAGGAAAAGAGGACCAAACTAGATCCTTCAGGAAAGAAGGGTATCTTTGTGGGTTACAGTGAAAGCTCAAAGGCTTACAGAATATACTTTCCAGGGTTCAAGAAGATTGATGTCAGCATGGATGTAACATTTGATGAAACTCAACATTCATCAAATCAAGGAAGGCACCTATCGAAGTTTATGAAGAACCTAAGGAAACTAGATTTCAAGACACTACCATGACTGAAGCAATTCCAGAAGTTGTTCGTGAGTTTGAAAATCCGCAAGAACCTGTAGATCCACCCCGTGAGGATAACTCTCACAAGAGGAAACCTGCATGGGCTAGAGAGATCATTCAAGATGCAGAAAGATTTGGCATTCCAGAAGAAGAACACAGAGCAAAGAAAAGAACCAGATCACATACCAACTATGTTGCTTTATTCTGTGACATTATGAACAAAGAACCTTCCAGTTATGAAGAAGCAGCGGAAAACAAAGAATGGAAGGATGTTATGGTTGAGGAATACCAATCAATAATGAAAAATTATGTTTGGGATGTTGTCCCAAGACCTAAAGAGAAGTTTGTTGTGACTTCCAAATGGATCTACAAAATCAAGCATGCTGCAGATGGCAGTGTAGAGAAATACAAAGCAAGATTTGTAGCTCATGGCTTCTCTTAGAAAGAGGGAATAGATTATGAAGAAAATTTTGCACCTATAGCGAGGTATACTTCCATCAGAACAGTACTTTCCCTGGATGCAACAATGAAATGGAAAATACACCATATGGATGTCAAGACTGCTTTCTTGAATGGTGTAGTTGAAGAGGAAGTATATGTGGAGCAGCCACTCGGCTTTGAAATACATGACAAGGAGTCATATGTTTTCAGATTGAAGAAATCCTTGTATGGCTTGAAGCAAGCCCCCAGAACTTGGTATGGTAGGATGGAAAGTTTCCTATATAGTTTGGGCTTTACTAAGAGTAAAGCAGATTCCAATCTTTACTACAAGGTTGAGGAAGGAAATCCTGTGATTCTACTTCTGTACGTGGATGACTTATTTGTAACAGGAGATAACAGATTGATTGTAGATACTAAGAGGAAGCTTGCTGCTGAGTTTGATATGAAAGATTTGGGAATGATGCATTATTTCCTAGGTATGGACGTGTGGTAGAATTCAGGTGGGATCTTCCTTGGTCAAGGGAAGTACACAGTAGATATCCTGAAGAGGTTCGGGATGATGGACTGCGAGTCTATGGCATCGAACCTGAAGCTTTTGTGTGATGCTTCATCTGAACCGGTTGATGTCACTATGTATCGTCAGATGATTGGGTCCTTGATGTACCTAACGAACACGAGACTAGATATTTGCTTTGCAGTGAACACATTGAGCCAGTTCCTAATGGATCCGAGGAGTGTTCACCTGGTTGCTGTAAAGCATGTCCTGATGTACCTGAAGGGTATAGTGGATTATGGGCTCAAGTATGAAGTGAATCAAAAGTTTAACCTGAAGGGTTATGTTGATTCAGATTGGGCTGGTAGTGCTGCAGATAGGAAGAGCACATCTAGGTGCTGCTTCAGTATGGGATCAGGTGTGATCTCTTGGTTTAGCAGGAAGAAGTCCTACGTAGCACTGAGTACAGTTGAGGCAGAGTATGCTGCAGCTTGCTCAGCTAGTTGTGAGGAAGTATGGATACGGAAGCTACTGTCTGAGTTATTTGATCTTCCACTGGATGCTACTGGTATCTTTTGTGATAACCAGAGTTGTGTGAGAACCCAATGTTTCATGACAGGTCGAAACAAATAGAGATCAAATATCACTATGTCGGGGATATGGTGCAGAGAGAAGCTCCTTTATGTTGCGACGGACAAGCAGATTGCAGATGTGCTAACGAAGCCACTAGCCAGGGTGAAGTTCGAGTACTTTAGGGAGAGGCTGGGTGTTCTTCAGATCGAGGACACTTCGAGGAAGAAGTGATGGACACATTTGCTAAATCCATTCCGAGCATGTTGGAAGGAGGATCCTTCACATGGCTGTGGATGTAAGCGCTGGATGATGAGCAACAGGTTGATGTTTTGGTTTCTGCTTTGTATGATCAGTTGGACCATTTATATATGTATGTACGCATCATGTTGGATGCTGGATATGATCAGTTGGATCATTTATATGTATATGTATGTACACATCATGTTGGATGTTGGATATGATCAGTTGGATCATTTATATGTATATCGCATCATGTTGGATGTTGGATATGATCAGTTGGATCATTTGTATGTATTTTGTATATGCATCATGTTGGATACTTGGACCATGTATATGTATATGTATCAGGTGGATACATTGTATGATCAGGTAGATCATGTATGTTGATATGTATCAGGTATGATCAGTTAGATCATGTATGTTAATGGATACATTGTGTGGATCATGTATCTATGTATCAGGTGGATACACTGTGTATGGTGATATGTATCAGGTAGATACTTGGTATGCATCAGGTGGATGCATTATATGATCAGGTTGATCATGATGATGAGATTCAGGATGTTGCTCCAGATGATATGTACCAGGATGGTATAGTGATGATGATCAGTATGATCATGGGCATCAGGATGATGCCTCGTGCGATGATG